>JADRCH010007377.1:1563034-1783753 GCA_019843965.1 Rhynchomys soricoides | reverse complement strand
TTCTTCTTCTTCTTCTTCTTCTTCTTCTTCTTCTTCTTCTTCTTCTTCTTCTTCTTCTTCTCTCTCTCTTTCCCCCCTCTTTCTCTCTGCTTCCTAGAAAGACTGCTTATCATCATAACATAACCAGGAAAATGGTAAACTTCTTTACCTCTCAGTTCTTGTTTTCTCATGTGTAAAATGAGATTCATATAGTTTATTTTGCTTTGCATAGTGTTGTGGTGTAAAAGGAGACCTATAAAATTCCTAAGTCCACCTACTAAACAAATAATATTTTCGCTAGTATCGATAATGATGAAAAACAAATAAAGAAACTTCTATTTACTTTTGTCAGAACCAAAATTAGTGGATTCTATTATGGAAATTAGCATGATGGTGCTTCCCAAAACTTAAAGTATGATATAAAACAGCTAGACTATGATCGTTTGAATAAGAATGGCCTCTACAGACTCATATATTTGAATGCTTAGTCATGAGGAAGTATCACTACTTGAACGGATTAGGGGAATTAGGAGGTGTGGCCTAGTTAGAAGAAGTGTGTCACTGGTAATTGGCTTTGAGGTTTCAAAAACCCAAGACAGACCTAGTGTCTCTCTGTCTCTATCTTTCTGTCTCTGTCACTCTGTGTGTCTCTCTGTCTCTCTGTCTCTGTGTCTCTCTCTGTCTTTGTTGCTCTGTCTCTGTCTCTCTGTCTCTCTGTCTCTGTCTCTCTCTCTCTCTTTCTCTCCTTATGGATTAGGATGTAGAAAACTCAGCTAAATCTCCAACACCCTGTCTGCCTGCCACCATAATTCCTGCCATGATGATTATAGATTAATCCTCTGAAAGTGTTAAGCCAGACCCAATTAAATCAATTAAATGCTTTTATTACAAGCTGGTACAACCACTCTGGAAATCAGTTTGGTGGACCCTCAGAAAATTGGACATAATACTTCCTGAGGACCCAGCTATACCACTCCTGGGCATATACCCAGATGATGCTCCAACATATAATAAGGACACATGCTCCACTATATTCAGAGCAGCCATATTTATAACATCCAGAAGATGAAAACAACCTAGATGTCCCTCAACAGATAAATAGATACAGAAAATGTGGTATATTTACACAGTGGAATACTATTCAGCTATTAAAAACAATGACTTCATGAAATTTGCAGGTAAATGGATGGAACTTGAAAATATCATCCTGAGTAAGGTAACTCAGTCACAAAAGAATGAACATGGTATGTACTCACTGCTAAGCAGATATTAGCACAAAAGTTTGGAAACACCCATGATTCAATTCACAGCAACTGTTGGACTGAGCATGGGATCCCAGATGGAGGAGTTGAAGAAGGGACTGTAGGAACTGAGGGGGTTTGCAGCCCCATGGAGGGAGCAACAGTGTCAACTGGTCAGGCCCCTGGTGCTCCCAGAGACTGGATCACTAACCAAAGAATGCATATGGAAGGCCCATGGTGCTGGCCACATATGTGGCAGAGGAGGGCCTTGTTGACCATCAGTGTGAGGAGAGGCCCTTGGGTCTGAGAGTGTTAGATGCCCCAGTATAGGGGGATGCCAGGGAGGGAAGACAGGAGTGGGTGGGTGGGTGGGGGAATATCCTCATAGAGGCAGGGGAACAGGGAGATAGGGGGCATCCAAAGGGGAGACCTGGAAAGGGGAAAACATTTGAAATGTAAATAAAGTATTAAATTAAAAACAGACTTGTTGTGGTCAAAGTCTCTTAAGAGCAATAGAACAGGGACTAAGACATATGCCATTCCTGAAAATAAAGCCAAGGGAATCATAGTCAACACACAAAGGAAATTCTTACAAAGAAATATTTATTGCTGCACTATTCACAATAGCCAAGATGTAGAGTGAGCTTAAATATGTATAAACACATTAATGTATAAAATAATGTGGTCCTTATAAACAATGGCATTCTTTTCAGTCTTCAAGAAGAATGAAGTGGGAACTAGAGAGATAGCTCAGTGTTTAAGAGCATTTACAGGTCTTATCAAAGACTGGAAATCATTTCCTATCACTCTTGTTGGGATGCTCACAAACATCTTTAACTATCTAGTTCCAGGAGACCTGTTTGGCTATTCTGAACTGTAAGAACACAAGAGCACACTCATGTATATATACAGAGAGATACAAATGTATCCACATATATTAAAATTTAAAATTTAGTCTTCACAAAAGAGTGAATTATGCTGCCATCTGTATGAAAAATTAGAGACAGAATTAGAAATATCCTGTTAAATAAAATAAGCCAAACACAGAATGAATATGTCATTTTTTCCTTATGAGTCCAATCTGGATTGAACCTGTACACACATTAACCTCTGTGTGACAAGATAATAGAAAGGGAACTACTTGGAAAGAGAAAGTGGAAAGTCAAGGTACTAGAACATGAATGAGGTCAAAGTCTATGACATACTTAAAATGTCTTTATGAAACTCAGTAATCTGTATGATGAATATATACTAGTAGGTATTATTTTTAAAATCAAAAATCTATATAAGACATTAAAATTTTCTTGATTAAATGCATCAAAATCTGACAAAAAGCTAATAGAATATCATAGGACTGTGGATGGTCTATTGATTTGATAGCAACATTTGGATAAAATATATATGTATATATATATATGATTATTTTCTCCTTTATTTTAGAAACAACTTTTTGTTGTATAATCAAGATTTTATGATGCTTATGCCATTTTAAAATGATAAATAAACACAGTTTCACTTAAAGTGTGTAAAATCAGAGTATTCTTTAAAACTTTAGTTGCGTACATATATTATTTGTACAAAAACTTTTAACATACTTCTAAAAGTATTTTCATTTAAATATGCAAATAGCTGCTAAATAATTGAACTATGTAGAAATTTTAATAAATCATAAAAGCATTAATTAAACATTCCAGTCTTCACTGTCCTTGTTTTTGCTCATACAAAGAATTAATACAGATTCCCTGGGAACCCATCGACCACTTTACCCCTGTAAGCAGGTAGGCCTATTGCAGATCTTCACCTCTCCCTCAGCTTCTCCAAAGCTAATTTCCTGGACTACTTGTTATATCCTCTTCTCAATTTCTGCCCCAATTTCCAGGGGACTAAACAAATCCTGTTGGAACACTTTGCTTTCATCTCTATTTTGTTTTTACCCTCTTAGTCCATCCCCATTTCTAAGTGTGAGATCTCAATATCTAGAAACACATTTGACTCAGAATACCCAGTGACCACACCTTGTTAGGATCCCAGAATAATTTCCTACCAGGGAACACAAAGCTACCACACACTCCAAAGAATCAAAGAGAACAGAAACCAAGGAACAAAACACCCACCCAATAAGTGTTGGACCTCCTGATCACAGTCTCGCTGAGGTTGGGAACAGCACCACTGCTCATGACTGAGGTCTCTCCTCTAGCAGTGTCTTCATTGTTGCTCCCCTTCAGCTGCCCAGACCAGACCTAAGGCCTGTGGCTGTCACCATGTCAGGGCCCAAGGCAGCCTGTCTGCAGGCCCAGGTTGTGAGCGTGCTGGTACAGGGAGGAGAGAGCTCCAGCTTCCTCTGGTAGTCATGGGGCGTGCCTCCCCAGCACACAGATAGGGAGCACTGCATGTAGCCTGGGGCAGCCCGGGCCATAGGGGTGGCGAGCAGGGTTCCTCCACCACCATCTCGGTTCACAGAAGTGACTGGATGAGCAGCGCGCTGATTCCTCTCTGACTTGCTTGTTTGCCCTCCTGCACTGGGCATTGTGTTCTTAGCTGGGGCTTGAAATTGGTTCCCAACAGGTGGCATGGTGGTATTCTCCTCCTCCCGCTGTCCTAAGGGCCGAGAGGGTGGGGTCCCAGGCAGTGGTCACGTTGGGCCCCATTTTGATGCTCGTTTGGGCCTTGAGGACAAGCCCAAGAGTGGCTCAAGTTCTGAGATCTCTCTCAGTCACTTCTGTATAGGGATGACTCAGCAAGACCTGTTTGGCCCTCCCTCTGCCCTGCCATTGCTGATGTTGAGCTTTGCTATTGGCCCTGTCAGTTACCCCTTCCCTTTCCTCACCTCCTATGTCATCTCTCCCCATACCTAAGTACCCACCCCCTTTGCCTTCTCTATATAAGTGAGGGGCTAATACAATAAAGTTGATTTCCTGCTTCAACAAAACTCCTGGCCTGGTGTGTTTCTTTTGGGCCATCAACACTCGCCATCCTGCTCAGTCCCAGACAGACACGGCTGGACCAGGTTCTCTCCTCTTGCCTGGACTGGCCAGCAAGGAGCCAACAAACAAGGACAAGACTATATATCAGCACCTAGAATTATAATCTTCCCAATCCCAGATGCTGAGATGCCAGGATACCACATCTTGACTAGAACCCAGAAACACCACCATTTTAGGCACTGATGATTGCAACATAGCTGAAAAAAATAAAATAAAACCAGCAAAAGACCTTAAAATAACCTTTATGAATATGATAGAAATTCTTAAAGAGGAACTGACTAAATCCCGTATAGCAGTGGTTGACAACCCTTTTGGGGGTCACATGTTAGATACCCTGCATAATCAGTTACATTACTGTTCATAACAGTAGCAATTATAGTTATGAAATAGCAACTAAATAATTTTAAGATTGGGGGGTCACCACAGATGAGGGACTATATTGAAAGGTGGCAGTGTTAAGAAGGTTGAGAACCACTGCCTTAAAAAAATCCTATGAAAACACAAACAGTGGAAGCAAATGAATAAAACAATTCAAGATCTGAAACTAGAAATAGAATCAAAAAAGAAAACTGAAACTGAGGAAAACCTGGAAGTTAAAAGTTAGGAATTTTAAAAGAAACTACTGAGACAAGCTTAACTAACATAATACAAGAGATGGAAGAAAAAAATCTCAGGGGTTGAAGATATGATAGAAAACATGGATAGATCAAAGAAAATGTTGAAAATAAAAACTCTTGGCATTTCTGACAATTACCTTCATAACAATGTGATAGAACCATGAACATATCAGCCAAAGCTATCAACATTTGTCAAATAAACACATGTCTCTATCATTCACTAATTGCATTACTTGCTTGTCTTGTTGCTGTGACAAAATAGCTTGAAAAAAGAAACTTGTAAAAAAAATGGTTTATTTTGACTCATAATTTAAGTGTACTGTTCATCATAATGGCAGTTGTAATGGCAGGAGCATGAAGCAGTTCATCATATTGCATTCAGATTAGAAGTAGTGGGAGATGAATGCTTGGGATCATGTCAGTTTTTCCTTTTGACCCAGTCTGGGACCTCAGACTACGGAATGAAAACATGAGTATTTAGGGTAGGTCTTCCTATATTAATTAATCTAATCTAGATTATTCTTCTAATGAATGCATAAAAGCATACCTAATCTAGGTAATTTATCATAGGAGATAAACCCAGAGGTTTGTCTGTTAGGTGATTCAAGATCCCATCAAGTAGATCATAAACATCATATCTGTATAGTGAAGTTATAGGATAAACTTATAACTAAAGGAAATAGAGATGAGACTAAAGAAAACATAGTCAAATCAAAGATTGTGATATCATGATTTGTTTCTATACTATGCTATTTTCTCCACAAACCTGAACAAAAAGTAGAGTATATAAACAAAGTCTCTAGCATAGAGCATGCCTTTAAAGATGTCTGGGAGAGTCCAGAGTGGTCATGAGCCCAATCCATGTGAGGGGAGAGGGGAGTAAAAGGAATATGGGGGAAAGGGGAATCAGCTACAGCAGTCAGGTGATCCAATGGTACAAAAAGGGCAAATAACCAAAATGCCTGGATTATATAGGGAAGGGCAGCTCACCACCCTGGGCTGGAGAGTTCAGCATAAAGGGTGAGATATGCAAGTCAAAAGGACCCTGTAACAGGTAGGAACTGAGGGAAGCTGTGAGAACCTGGAGACCAAGACTGCTTTGATATGTTAAATAGACCCCTCAGCCTTTGTCTCAGGTTTGAAACTTAATATCAAGTCAAGGGTTACTTACATGTACATGACTTCAAATAGTTTTATCACTGCCAAATCTTACCCCACCAAGGATAATAACCTCACTGATGCTGTCTTGGAATCCTCCTTTTGGTTAACTCTACTTCCTATATACTCTATGCTAAGGTGACTTCCCCTCCCCCCCCTGCAGGGTGGTATTGAAAATATTCATTAATAAATGAATCTTAAATCTTAAATCTCGGGGGAGAATTTTTGTGATCCTAGTTCATCTACTAGGAAGAATCATTAGCATTTTTATAGACCCAGCTAACTTTGTTTTGTTTTGCTAATTAGTTGTCCTGGCTATGTGGCCAAGCTATTCTCTACTATGAGATGACAATATGGTGAACATGGTATGTCTAAGGAAAATTGAATTGAGACTGTGGGTACCCATTGGCATACTTATCAGGGCAACTAGACCTGATCATTTACTGGACACATCAGACCAATGAAAGAGCATAACTCCCTCATGTTGAACCCTAGACCTGCTGTCCATCTGTATACCCATTTGTTCCTCTGAACCAGGTCTTGCTTTTGCCTCTGTAGCCAGAATTAGATCCCCAGCTCCATTCACAAACCTGTGACCCTCAGAGGCATGATTAACAAACAGCAGCAATCACTTCTCTATAGTTGGTTTGTTATCTCATCGAAACAGACTCTATTTACATTTCGATTGATTTACTCCTAAAATCTGTTGAAATTCTGCCACTTACTCTAATCCTTTGTATACATTCTATGCTATATACTGTGTGGTAGGTGATATGAAAATTAAAATTGGTAATAATATTGGAATGAAAGAACTTGTGTTTGCCTCAAACAGGTTACCAAAGAAAGTGGTATTATTTGACAAATTGTTGTTACTGAAACCCCATTTCCTCTAGAGTTCATTGACATTAAATACATTCTGACACTGCAAAAGGATACAAGCATCCATGGTTTTGTTTTCAACAGAGCTCTCACAACAGTAGAGAAAGTAGACAGGGATAGGTTTAGCCTCAGTATCTCACTAGTACCACCACAAATCTACATGAGCAAAGATGCAGGCTTCAAATAGAAATTCATAATGTAGTATTCACAACATAGTTCATATAAGCAATGCCTCAATCCTTAATGGATAGTGAAGGATATGCTATTTCTAGATTCTAAAAATATAACCATTTTCATACCAATAAATGAAAAACTAAATATGAGAGTTAAATGTTCAACTGCCATTTAGTGTGTGAAGAAAGCTATTATAAAAGGTTAAAACATGTCAAAAATGTATGATAAGGGTTTTCTTTTTGCTTCTTTATTTTTTTGTACTAAAGTTTGCAGATAAAGCTACTTTCAAATAATGGGGATTTTAAAACACAAAGGCTCAACTGTACTATTTCATGAGGAATCCTGAGCAAGTTTTCTATTTTTAGAAACTAGAACTGCGCGAAGGATCAAGGACATCCGTGATTACAATAGCTTCATATTGCTTCAAGGGGCTCAAATGATTAGAATATCTGTTTGAAGAAAAGAAAATGCCATCATATCTATCTAAATAAAAAAAAAGTAGCACATAATGATTTGTTGCTTCATAAAAGTGAAAGTCTCTCAAGCTGAAATTCCATACTAATGCTTTCTTTGTTGTATTTTATATTCTAAAGGGGGAAAGCTCCTCAGGAGATAAAGTGGAAGTGACTTGGCCACCTATGCCAGAATGCTGTTGTTAGACCTACCACTACCTAGCTATGCAATTTTGAGACAATTGCTCAACCTTTTTGAATACTGGTTTCTCCTTCTGTAAAATAATGATATTGAAGTCAGGGCCAAAGAGATGGTTCAGCAGATAGACTCCTGTGCAGAACTCTAACGATGCAAGCTTTATTCCTAGATCTCACAGTATAGCAGTAGAGAATGGCTCCTAAGAGTTGTCCTCTGACATTCGTATGTGTAGCATGGTACCAATTTGCCTGCACTTTCTCACAACAAATAAATGAATGAATACATATTTTTAAACTGAATAATATAAGATGGTGTGCTGGTCAAATAAAATCATGGCTACAAAATGCTTAATAAATCTGAAAGTTCTATGCAAACAAATCTTAGTACATTTGTTTACTAAAGGACTATGAATATATGAACAACAACAATAATAGTAATGCTAACATTTGCAAATCCTTTATTCTGTGCCAGATGCAGAATTCTGTCAGCAGAGATTTCCTCCAAGCTACCAGTAGTAAGAGATAGAAAGGATGAAAGAAGATAAAGGGTATAAGCATAGATGTTAAATTTGCTGAAAATGAGCTACCTGAGAAGAAGGCAAATAAAACTTGAACAGTGATTAGACATGGGATAGAAGAAAGCTTCTCTGAACTATAAAAGACTTTGCTGTTCAAAAAAGTTCATTGTGTTTCAGCTGAACTTAATGTAAAAAAAACCAAATAACATGTAGACGTAGCCTGGTGATATTTTTTTTAATTATCTGGATAAAGAAAATTTCTATTTATAGTGCAGGAGTAAAACCAGATAACTTACAAAGAAAGGAAAACAATGTACTATGAAAGTTCTGTTCTGCAATATTGAGCATAAGAAGAAAGTAAAGTAGTATCTTTAGAACTATGTAATAAAAAGATTGTGACCTCAGTTTCCTTTACTAAGTCAAGATATTGTTCACTGATAAAAGTCACATTGCACCTTACAGAAATGGTAGCCCTGAACTTTTTTGCTATTAATAGCAGAACAGACAGAAAAAAATATATGTTACAAGTATAATACGAATTAATGATCTCTGTGGACTATAAACCAGAAACAACTGAAGGATAATAAAATTAAACTAAATAAGAACTTTGTAGAGCAAAGTACATGTGCAGTAGAGACAAAAAGACAAGATATTTATGGAAATTGTCATAAGTATATGCATTGAACCTCAACAATGAAAGGCTGGACCACCCAGTGCTCCCAGGGACTAGACCACCAACAAAAGTGTTTACAGGGCAGGATCCATGGCTCCAGATACACAGGTAGCAAAGGATGGCCTTGTCTGACATCAATGGAGGGATGCCCTTGGTCCTGTGGAGGTTTGATGCCCCAGCGTAGGGAATGCTGGAGGGGTGGGTTGGGTGGGGGAGCACCCTCATAGAGGCAAGAGATAGGAGGAGAGGAAGATTGTGGGATGGAGAGTGTGTGGAGGGGTTACCAGGAAGTGGGATATCATTTGAGATGTGAAATGGTTAATGACAAAGATAAAACAACAAAAAACAGATATATGAAGGAGTTCTTTTCAAATATTAGATAATCAGAGCTAAAAAAAGACTTTTAAGGATCCCATCTGTATGTATATGACATTTAAGTGCATTTATTTTTCTTATATTAGTTTGTACTTTCAAAACAAATCAAATAAAAATCTCATAGAAAAAGCTGTTGAAATTTATTTTTTATAGTTATATTAGATTCCCCAGTATAGGAGAATGCCAAGGAGGAAAGACGAGTGTGGGTGGGTGGGTGGGTTGGGGAATACCCCCATAGTGGCAGGGGAAGGGGAGAGGGAATAGGGCAGTTCCAAAGGGGAGAGCTGGAAAGGGGGAAACATTTGAAATGTAAATAAAGTATGAAAAATAAATTTAAAAAAAGATATTTAGTACTGTTAACAACTGGAAAAAAATTTGAAGAAAAACTATTGCAGAGATATTAAGTTAACCAGATATTAAAGCAGACTATAAATCATGTAGCAATATAAGAATCAATAGTCAGAGAAAATAAATATATAGATTTGTCTGCAGATATTTTTAATGTGAAAACAAACTTAACACACTTAATTCAGACCAATGGGGAAAATATTCCTTTAAACTCTCTGAAGTTAGTGTTCCCTCTGTTTCTATCTTATGAAATAGTTTGAGGAATATTGGTATAAAGTCTTCTTTAAAGGTCTGGTAAAATTCTGCACTAAAGCCTTCTGGGCTTTTTTTTGGTGTTGTTGTTGGGAAGGTTTTTAATGACTTCTATTTCCTTAGGCGATATGGGCCTGCACAGATAGTTTCCTACTTTTGATTTAACTTTGATATGTGGTATCTGTCTTGAAAATCATCCATTTCATCTAGATTTTCCAGTTTTGTTGAATATAGCTTTTTGTAGTAGGATTTGATGGGTGGTGGGGACAACCTCTTGGAGATGGGGGGTTGGGTGTGGGATGTGGAACAGTTGGAGGGTGGACCAGGAGTGGGAATAGAGTAAAGAATAATAAAATTTGGAAAATCACATACACACACACACAAAATGTTCTATGGAGTTAACTACTTGGAAATCACAAGTAAATCCTTACAAAAATTATCAAAATAAATTTCAGGTGTATTAAACAACCACATATAAGATAGAGATGATATTAAAATTTCCAAGAAAATGTAGATAAATGTGTAATTTATAATTTTCCATGATATTATTATATTAATATTCCAGGGCCCCAATATTAGTTGGGCGATGTAAAGAAATACTATTGCGTTGGTCTTTGTTTTGGACTTCTGTTTGTGTCCTCTCCATTTTTTAGTTTGAACTCTTACCCTCCAGTGTGATAATATTAACAACTGAGATCTTTGGGACCTAATTAGAATTAGATTAGCCCATAAGAACAAAGCCCTTGTCAACAGGATTGGTACCCATTGAAGAGTCAACAGAGAACTTGCTTCCTTTCCCTACTCTATGCCAGGTGATGATACAACAAAAGTCAACAGTCTTCAAAACAGGAATGGATCTTTTCCAAAATTTAACCATGCTTACAGCATCATGAACTGTAGCAAATAAAAGTTTATAGCTTAGAAGTTCATAGTACTTACTTTAATAGCCCAACAGAGAGATTTCTCTATCCCCAATTTGTTTTCAGACAAAATTGCTGACACCAGGCATAATATTTACTAAACCTGTTTTTGTCTGTTTGTTTATTTGTTTTGCTTTGTTTTGGCATGTTTTTTTAATTTGTTGAACTCAGGGTCTCACTATGCGACCCAAGTTGCAGTCATGAGGTACCATACATTACAGACATATTTATTTCATTTCTGGTGCACAAACATTTCATATTCGTTCCTTTGCTATATAAAGTTATATAGCTTATTTTACATAATAAATAAATAAGTAAATCTACATATTTTCAAGAGGTAAGTGTCATTTATTTGTAGGCAATGAATTTATTTCTCCCAAGCAGATTGTAAATATTACCAATGCAAAAACCATAATTATTTCCTGCACTGCACTACATTAGATAAAATGCTTTAATGATTCAAAATGAAAAACGGCAAAATTGATTGCACCTTCTCATAGATAAAAATTCTAATAATGACTCTTGTCTAAATGTAGATGAAATATGTATACTTTTAACTTCTTTATAATTTTCATTTTTCCAAATCATCTTCAAAGTGTGAATACAAAGAGCAGAACAGCTCAAAAATACATTAAGTATTCTATGATATTTTATAACTCATATGTACTATTGAGTTGAGCATAATTTAAATAAAGCTGTAAAAGCTTATAAATCACTGTATTAAAAAATTGTGTGTTTTAAACTTCATTTACTTTTTAATGAACATGGTATTCAAGTGTAGATTTCTTTATAACATCAAGGCTGTTTTATCATGTCGGTATCTTAGTTATTTTTATAATGTTGAAATATAATACCCTGAGAAAAACATCTTACAGGTAACAAAAATTGTTTATTTTGACTTACATTTCCAGAATGATGCTGCCCATTGTGGTAGGGGAGATTTGACACCAGGCAAGAAATGTATGATGGCAGAAACAGGAGGCTAGCTGATTTTAATGTATCCACACACAGTAAGAAGAGAGCAATGACTGCTTCCTCATAATCCTTAACTCACTATGTCTATTTTATTCAATAGAAAATACCCTTACTGAGGTATGGTCCTTTCTACAATTAAAATGGCTCTCCCAATATCAATAAACTTAATCAAGACAATCCCTCATAGACATCCTCAGAGGCTAACCTTAATCTAGATGTATCAATAAGCCTGGCTCCTGGGTGATTTTTGATTCTGTCAAGTTGGCAGTTTACAACTAATGTTAACACTTAGTAAAGATGGAATAGCACAGGGTAATGCACACAGTTCTATCCCTACTATCCTCATTGTTGTCCAGGCATAACATAACTAACAGGATTTAACGTCATTTTCCTTCTAAACAGAAGATCCAGTGATTCAAAGCTACACAGTACAGCAGACTGTTCTAAGAATGTCTATATATTACTACAAATTCAGTGTTCTTAATCGTTACTTGATCATTCTTTCATTTGCACAGGAATTACATGTGTGTTTTTGTTTAAATGCTAGAGTAAGCCTGAGGTTCTAGCTAATAAGCTCCTATGTGATGCTGATAAATGTGAGCCCATGGCCTGTGAGGCACACCCAGAGAAGCTGGACTACATTTACATGTTATTGTCATAATAATTTCAGACACATCCACACAGACATGCACATACACGTTTATAGGTGTTTTGTTATGCTAACTTGTAAGAACAGAAAATAAAAGTTTTATTGTTTATTTAAGCAAAACAAATATCAATAATCCAGAAATGTGTGAAAGGATACATTGGTATATCTTAATTTCAACTGCTAAGCAGGTAGGCACACAAAATTATCATACCATAGATTTGAACAATGTTATATCTTATACTGCATACATATCAAGAGTCTATTTTACAACCTGAATATGATTTATAGGAAAATCATTATATTTGTACATTATTGAAATTATTGAACTAGCATTATTAATTGATAGTTGATGGGATTATGATGTTTATAGTTTGAATATGCAATGCTATTATTAATGCTAGAGTAACATGATTTCTAAATTGACACAAAAGCTTATTTTTGAAAACTAATCATATTTGCAGTAGATTAATAGAACTGACATGAACGAATCTGAAAAGAGCTTCTCAAAATCAAGCTGGATAGAAACATATCTTTTTAAAGGAACTACTCATATATATTTGATAATTCTATGAGCTTTCAAAGCCATGAAATTGGCTATTATGCATCATCTACTTTCTGAAAGCTATGCCAAGTTACAGTGTAATTTCCGTTGCCTTTCTGCTAAACTTACCATTTCTACTCAGACCAATTTAAATTTACTATAATCAAGATTCTATTCTCTTCCCTCTTCCATGTGACCACCTTTTAAATTCACTTGGCTCACCATTCTTGCTGTGATAAAGATGTATAACTCAAGCCTTCATTTTGAGAACAAATCCCAAATGTTTCTTTTGATTCACAGAATCATTTTCAAAACACTTTTCTGTAATTAGAGAATTTTTATTTGGGCTTAATTTTCAAATGTTCTACTCTTATCATTTTATATTGATCATAAAGTGGAAAACAAGATTTTCCCTCCATTATAAAACTATTCATTAACACAGCTCCCATTTCAGATTTATTATCAAGCCCAGGAGTTTCTATTCAGAATAAGGCATACACTATTCATTTTGCAGTAGGCTTCATGTGGGTTAAAGGGCAATGTGTGTTTTTATAACTAAAAGACAACTATGCTTTTCTGAGAAACATAATTTAGTGCTATGGCTATGTTTATATAACAAAACTAGCAAGACATTTCATAAAAGCCTATGGAACAAAGTAATCTTATGGACTGGAAATTCTTACGCACATGATTTGAAAGTTATACAAATGTTTTAAGTACATTCCTTCATTTTCCACTTCCTGATGCCACAATTTACTAATAAACAAATGTTGAAGCTAGTTTTTAAAGCCAAGTAGTTTGGTCACAAAATGCACCTTAAATCATGACACTACCTTACTTCAAGTAAATGTTCTTTGTAGCATCTAGGCCAATTCAGTAAGAAACAGAGATCAAAGCATTTTTGACACCTAGATAGGTTTATGAAGGCTCTGACTTCAACTTCTAGAAGTTAAAAAAAATCAAGTTAAAAAACCAGCAAGAATTTGTAATCTTTTAATAAAAATCCCTTCCTTAAATATGCCATGAATCTTTTGGATTTGAGGTATAAAATTACTTTAAGAAAAAATATTTTCCATCAAAATTCATGCTTATTAAACCTTTCTCTCAAATGCATTTATTTCTAATACATTTTGTTTGTTTGTTTGTTTCCAGGACCTTCAAAATAGCAGGTGCAGAAACTCACTCTGATTGAAACTTCTGTCAACTTCCAACTCTGCTAATGAAACACTAATGAGGAGCTTGTTCTATTGAACATAAAGCATTTATTTATGACCTGCATTGACTGTTACTAATGATGTAGCAAATGGAGGACAACCATGACCTGATTGAACCACAAGATTTTTTTTAACTGAAAATTGATTCTTTTCTCATTAAATATATCCTGATTATTGTTTCCCATCCCTCTAATTCTCCCAGTTCTTTCCAACTTCCCCTCCCCTCCAGATCCATCCCCTTTATGTTTCGTGTTAGAAAAGAACAGGCTTATAAGAGAAAAAAAAAAAAAAGCAAACGTGACAAAGTAAAATATAGTAAGATGAAGGAAAAGCCATCATATAAAACTTGGACACAGCAACCCAGCAGGAGAAAAAGAGTCCCAAAAGCAGGCACAAGAGACATGTTCTCATAGCCAAGACTCTGATAAAAAATTACTAAGTATATAGCTATAATATATACATAGAGGACCTAGTATGCCAATTCCTGGCTTTGGCATCCATGTGGTGGGTATACAGAGGCAGGCAGCCATTGGGGGTCAGTGCTTAGAGCTGCTGTCCAGGAACCAGATACCTACAGGAGCCGCTGCCAAAGGGAGTCAGCAATTAGAGAAGTTACTCAGCATACTTTATTTTTCTGAGGAAACAAAGCTTAATTTACTGGGCCTGGCACTCTCTGTGGCCAGTGAAAAAACTTTATGAACTCTTTTAACTCCTTGGGACTGGTGAGAAAGAGAAGGAAAGAGAAAATTCATGCGCACGCACGTGCACACACACACACACACACACACACATACACACACTGAATGGACGATCAAAAGACATAGTCCAATAACGTCATACACACAAATATACATGAATACATACTTATATTCATACAGACCTATAGATAGATATATACATTTTCACACATAGAATGGTTAGAGCAAAGTTCCAGGAAACAGGTTCCAAGTATTCTACACATACATACATAAATGCACACAACCAGTGGATGGAAGGAACAATGTTCCAACCCTCATTCACACAATCTTTACACATACACACATAATTGATGGAAAGGAGAAACAATGTTCCAGCCACACCGTACTTTATTCTTTCTTCCATAGCTTATATATCCAGCAAACCTTTCTAGCGGTATACAATTACTATGTGACTATGTTTTAGTTTTCTTCTAGTAAATGATTATGAAAAAAACCAGTGTGTTTTCCAATAACTTCACAAGAAATAACATTATGTAGGACAGGTAAAGAAAACAAATTATTTTTAAAAACACCCATGCACATTCATAACTAAACAACTTGTTATAAATTAACAAAGTATAAGCAAGCAAGATAGTTTTCTCAGACAGTTTCTCTTACTTGCAAGCAGCAATTTGTGGCTACAAAGAAAAAAGTAATTATTTTATTACTTATTTTAAAAGTAATCTTGTAAGAATCTTAAAAGAATTATAAATCTAAATTTTTATGTAAAAATCAGGCATATCTACCTTAAATCCTCAGAATGCATATCTACTCACCAGCAATTCTTATTAAATCATATCAGGAACCTGAGGGCAAAAATGGGCATACGAAATCAATTATCACCAGTCCAGCCTCAGTGAGAGTCACATCAGCCAGTGCTGCCTTTCTCCTTGTTCCCTGACCATAAAGGGTCCGTAGCTTAACTAATAAGTGTGTGCCTTTCTAAACTTCAAATTGTTCCCTAAGATTTTATACATCAGAGCCAGCAATAAAAACTTCTCAGCCTATTTTCACTAACAACTTTATTTTTCCAAATGTCTTCTAAGGTTTGTTGGTGGCCATTGCTGACAATCTATGTCTCTTAAGTTCTTCTCTAGGGTGGTGATAGAATCATAATCTGCTTCAGCAGCAATGTCTGAAAGAGATCAAGCACTATTATTGTGAGTACCAGAGACACTGTCCAGTGAGGGGCTGGAAGCCCCCTTAGAGTTTTCATAATTCTTAGATTAAGAGAGATGTGAGGGCAGCAAGCAGAGCAGAACTCCACAACAGCATGATGTCCTCAGGGCACATAGTCCTCGGGGCAGTGCCACACCAAGGCCTACCCATGTGGCTGTGGTAACCTGTGGGCTGCATTCCATGACTTCTAAAGCCATTTGTCATTCCTCCTGCATGGCCCTCGGCACTGGTACAAATACGTGTTTCCTTGTGCTTGCTGCTTCAGTCTCTGTGAGCTCATATGCTTCTTGCTTACTTGATTCAAAAGGCCTTGTTCTCCTGGTGTCCTCCATTTCCTCCGGCTCTTATAATCTTCCTGCTTCATCTTCTGTGGGATTCCATAAGCTCTGAGGGGAGGGATTTAGAGGAGAACTCTTATTTTAAATTGTCTCTTCACATAATATCTGGCTGTGAGTCTCTGCATCTGTTCCTATCTGCTGCCAGAGGAAGCCTCTCTGATGATGACTGGACACAACACTGATCTGTGAGTACAGAAAAATACCATTAACAATCATTTTATTGATTTTTTTACTCTATGTCTCAGGACTAACTAGTCTCTGCTTCTTGGTTACCCAGTGTCAGGTATGGATTCCTTCCTGTGGAGTG
Organism: Rhynchomys soricoides; assembly: GCA_019843965.1. Classification (NCBI taxonomy): domain Eukaryota; kingdom Metazoa; phylum Chordata; class Mammalia; order Rodentia; family Muridae; genus Rhynchomys; species Rhynchomys soricoides. The sequence continues at coordinate 1,767,045 of JADRCH010007377.1, read as the reverse complement.
GGTCTTAAGTCAAATCAAACCTTGCTTGATTACTCCCACAAATTCTGTGCCACCACTGTCCTAACATATATTGCAAGCAGAACAGATTGTAGGTCAAAGGTTTGGTGCCTGGGTTGGTATTTACATTTCCCTTTTGGTAACCCGAAGAGAACCTTCCAGCACCATAGACACTAGATTAGGCGTAAAGGCCCCATGTAGGCACCAGCTTGACTTCTCCATGTTCAATGAGTTGTGTTTATACTGTCCTCTGCACTGGAGCCCTGCAGTCAGTTTGTGGAGAGCAACCCTCTGTATTGGCATCAGCTTGGGTTTTTTAGAGATTTCCATGAGTTCTTATTGGCCAACAACTCAATTGAATGCAAACTATCTCTGTCACCAGAAGCCTTACCTGACTACAAGAGATGGCCATTTGAGACTCTTTATTCACCATTACTAGGAGTCCTGTTCCAATAACCTTCATAGATTACAGGATGTTTCCATTGAACTATATTATCTAACCTTTCCTCAAATGTTCCCCCATTCCAGCTGTCCCTCAAACCCCACCCTCCTTTCCATACCTTCCCCCAGTATGCCTGTAAAAGTCTCTTCTATTTCCTCCTCCTAAGGAGATACATCATCCCCACTAGACTCTTCCTCCTTACCTAACCTCTCTGGACATATGAATTATAAACTTTATGCGTTTAGGTTACTTTGCTCAGGATGACATTTTCTTTTTAATAGTTCCATCCATTTGTCAGAAAATTTATGTCATATTTAACAGCTGAGTAATACTTCATTGTGTAAATGTACCACAGGTTGTTTCTTCATCCATTCTTCTTTTGAGGGACATCTAGATTGTTTCCAATTTCTGGCTATTATGAATAGATCAGAAATAAACATGGTTGAGTGAGTGGGAAAATGCAGCATCCTTTTAGTATATGCCCAAAAGAGGTATGGCTGGATAGTGAAGTAAATCTATTCCCAACATTAAGAACTAAAATATTTCTTTTCATAGTGTCTGTGCAAGTTTGCACTCCCACCAGCAAGGATGAGAGATCTCTGGCTTCACTTCCCGACCATCATAATCTGTCATCTTGTTATTAATCTCAGCCAATCTGACAGGTATAAGATGAAATCTCAAAGTCATTTTGATTTGCATTTCCCTGATGGCTAATGGTGTTGAACATTTCAAGTGTTTCTCAGCCATCTGAGATTCAATATTTAGACTCTTGTTTAGATTTGTAGCCCAGTTTTTAACTGGATGGTTTTTTTGTTGGTATCTAGTTTCATGAGTTTGTTGTATATTTTGGATATAAGTCCTCTATCAGATGTGGAGTTGGCAAAAATAATTTCCAATTCTGTTGACTGACACTTTGCCCTACAGAAGGTTTTCAGTTTCATGAAGTCCCATTTATTAATGTTGATCTTAAGACCTGCACTATCAATGTTCTATTCAGAAAGTTTTTTCCTATATCAGTGTGTTCAAGGTTACTTCCCACTTTCTCTTCTATCAGGTTCAGTGTGACTGCTTTTATGTTGAGTTCGTTGAGACAGTTGGATTGAGTTTTGTGCAGGGTGATCATAATACATTTATTTGCATCCTGTTTGACCTGCACCATTTGTTGTAGATGCTGACTTTTTTTCTGGTGTGAATTTCTGGCTTCTTTACAAAAAAATCAGGTGTCCCTAAGTGTGTGGATTTATATCTTGGTCTTCAATTGATTCTATTGATCAATATGTCTGTTTTTATTCCACATCCATATATTTTTATTACTAGTACTCTTTAATACAATTTGAAATTGGGAATGGTGAGACCTCCAGAAGTTCTTCTATAGTTCAGGATTGTTTGAGCTATCCTGGGTTTTTAATTTTTTCATATGAAGTTGAGAATTTACCTTTCAAGATCTGTAAAGAATTGTATTGGAATTTTGATAATGATTGCATTGAGTCTGCAGATTGCTTTTGGTAAGATGGCCATTTTACCTGTCAATCCTACCAATCCATGAGCATGGGAGATCTTTTCATCTTCTGAGGTCTTCTTTGATTTCTTTCTTCAAGGACTTGAAGTTCTTGTCATACAAATCTTTCACTTGTTTGGTTAGAGTACTTTATATATTTTGTGACTATTGTGAAGGGTATCATTTCCCTAATTTCTTTCCATTACATTTGTCATTATATATAGGAAGGATACTGATTTTAGGCAGTTAATTTTGCTTGTATGCTGCCACTTTGCTGAAAGTGCTTATCAGATGTAGGAGTTTCCTGGTAGAATACTTTTGGATCTGTTACATGTACTATCATATTATCTAAAAAAAAAAAAAATTGATACTTTGACATTTTCCTTTCTAGTTTGTATCCCCTTTAATCTTCTTCAGTTGTCTTACTGTGCTAGCTAAATGTTCAAGTACTATATTGAATATATATGAGAGAATGGACAGCTTTGTTCCTAATTTTAGTGAAATTGCTTTTTGTTTCTCTCCACTTAATTTGATGCTGCCTATAGGCTTGCTATAAATTCACTTATTTTGTTTAGATATATCTCTTGTATACCAAGACATTTGGAGTGGTGTTAGATTTTTGTCAAAGGACTTTTCTGCATATAATAAAATGATCATGTGGGTTTTTATTCCCCCCTCTCCATATATATATATATATATATATATATATATATATATATATATATATCAACAGATTTTTATATATTGAACCATCCCTGCATTTGATTTGCGTGATAAAGATTATTTGGCCATGATAAATGATCTTCTTGAGGTATTCTTTGATATGTTGTTTAACTTACAAGTATTTTATTGAGTATTTCTGCACCTATGTTCATTAGGGATATTGGCCTGTACTCATTGTTGGATCTTTATGTGCTTTGGGTATCATGGTAAGTGTAGCTTCACCAAATGAATAAGGCATTATTCCTTTTGTTTCTATTTTTGTGGAATAGTTTGAAGAGTATTAGTATTAGCTCTTCTTTGAAAGTCTGGTAGCATTCTGTAATAAAACTATCTGGCCCTTAGTTTTGTTCTTATTGATGTTAGGTTTGTTTTTCTTTTGTTCTGTTTTTCTAATTTTGTTGTTTTGTTTTGTTTTTTTATTGGGAGACATTTAATGACTACTTTTATGTCACTAGGGATGATAGGTATTTTTAAATTGTTTATTTGATCTCTATTTAACTTTGGAAGTGGTACCTATTGAGAAAAATATCCATTTCTTTCATATTTTCTAAATTGCTGTTGTTACAGGTTTCTAAAATATGTCCTTATGTTTCTCTGGATTTCTTCAATGTCTGTTATCATATCCTACTTTTTGTTTCTGGTTTTGTTAATTTGTATGTTTTTTTTCCTCTGCCTTTGAGTTATTTTGAATAATTTTTTTTTATCTTTACTTTTGTCTATCTTGTTGGTTTTTTCAAATAACCAACTTTGTTTCCATGATTCTTTGTATTATGGTTGTTTCTAATTTACTCATTTCAGCCCTGAATTTGATTATTTCTCGCAGGCTACCCTTCTTGGATGTGATTACTTCTTTTTGTTCTAGAGCTTCCTGGTGTGTTGTTAAGCTGCTAGTATGAGATCTCTCTACTTTTTTTATGTAGACACTTAGTGCTGTGCAGTTTCCATCACTTTCATTGTATCCCATAAATTTGGGTATGCCATGTATTCATTTTCATTGAATTCTATGTATTACAGAATGAAACACCAAGAGGGCAGCTAAAATGACCTTCTATTCCAGTTCCCTGTCTGATCCTACTTCAACTGATGCTGTTTTCAGAGACTTGCTTCCAGAACAACTTCAAGAATGGTTGCTAATCTCTAATGACCTCAGTTCATCCAACCTTTCAGATGGTTCCAGTCAAGACTTCAGTTAAGCCTTGAACTTTCTCAACACATAAAGACTGCACAGCAAATAATGCCAGCTAGCTTTATTTTCACTTTTTCTTGTTTCATTTGGGCACTCAAAAAAAATAGGAAAATTTCATCCCATTCAGCAGCAAACAGAGAAAGCATATATAAGAAGACCATCTTCCCAGTCCCGTAGTTGAAGTGGATAAATTCGTCATTTTATAAATTATACATATGTTGTCATTTAAGGTATAATTTTATTTCTTCCTTTACTTCTGTCTTAACCCATTTTCATTCAGTGGAGGGCTGTTCAGTTTCCATGAGTTTGTAAACCTTGTGTTGTTTTTGTTGTTGTTAATATATAACTTCAATCCGTGGTTGTCTGATAAAGGAAGTTATTTCAATGTTCTTATATCTGTTGAATCTTGCTTGTTGTCTGAGTATGTGGTCAATTTTGGAGAAAGTTCTATGAAATGCAGAGAAGAAGATATACTTTTTTGTATTTGGGTAAAATATTCTGCAGATATTTTTTAGGTCCATTTGAGTCATAACATCTGTTAGCTCTAGTATTTCTCTGTTAATTTTGTGTCTGTATTGCCTGTCCATTAATACGAATTGGGTATGAAGGCTCCCACTATCATTGTGTTAGGGTCAATATATAATGTAAGGTATAATACTGTTTTTGTTGTTGTGGTTGTTGTTTGTTTGTTTAGTTGTTTTGTTTTTTATGACTTTGGGTAGCCTTGTGTTTGGGACATAGATGTTAATTAAGATGTCAATTTGGTAGATTTTTCCTTTGAAGAATATGAAGAATCCTTCCTTATTATTTGATTATTATTTGATCAGTTTTGGTTTGAAGAACATTTTGTTGGATATTAAAATGGCTAGACCGGTTTACTTATCATGTCCATTTGATTGAAATAATGTTTCTTACCCTTTACCCTGAGGTAAAGTCTATTCTTGATGTTTATGTGTATGAATTTCTTGTATGCAGCAGAAGGATGGATTCTGATTTTGCATCCATTCTATTAGTCTGTGTATTTTTATTGGGGAAATGAGATGATTGATATTGAGAAATATTAATGACAAGTAATTGTTAATGTAATTTTGTTGTTGGTGGTGGTGATGATGGTGGTGGTGGTGCTACAGCTGCTGGTGGTGATGGTGTGTCTATTTCCTTTCTTTTGACTTTGCTGGTATAAGATTATTTATTTCAGGGATTTGCATGGCTATAGTTAACATCTTTAGGTTGGATTTTCAGTCTAGCACCTTCTGAATTTTTAGATAGATACGATTTATCATGGAATATTTTTTGCTGGATATAATAATAGTCTTGGCTGGTTTCTGTGTTCTCTTAGTTCTTCTGAACATATGTCAAGGCCCTTCTGGCTTTTGGAGTCTCCATTGAGAAGTCAAGTATAATTATGATAGTTTTGCCTTTATATGTTACTTGGTCTTTTTACCTTGATGCTTTTAATATTCTTTCTTTATTCTGTATATTTAGTTTTGATTAAATATTTTGATTATTGTGTGGAGAAGAAACTTTTTTTCTCTAGTCCAATCTATTTGGTGTTTTGCATATTTTGTATAACTTTATAGGCACTTCCTTTAGATTAGGAAAATTTTCTTCTATGGTTTTGTCAAAAATGTTTATCAACAAATGTAACAAATGTTTGGCCTTTGAGGCTGGATTACTTCTCCTTTTCTTAGGTTTGTTCTTTTTATTATGTCTCAAATTTCCTGGATATTTTATGCCAGGAGTATTTTAGATTTAACGTTTTTGTTGACTGATACGTCTACTTCTACTCTTGTATCATTAATCCATGAGGTTTTCCCTTCCACCTCTTGTATTCTGTGAGTAAACCTTGCTTCTGTAGTTTCTGTTCGAATTCTTAATGTTTTCATTTCCAGAGTTTGTTAGGTTTGTGTTTTCTTTATTGATTCTATATAAAATTTAGTTCTTGAACAGTTTGATATATTTCTTTATACTGTTTATTCATGTGTATCTGGATTTTGTTACAATATTTATTCATTTCCTATTTAAGGAACTCTATAATATTCATATAGCTGGTTTTAAGGTCTTTTTCTTTTGTTTTACCTATGTTGGAAAATTCAGGGCCTGTGCTCATAGGATAGTTGGGCTTTACTAGGTGCATATTGTCCAGATTGTTATTGAATGTGCTGTCACACTGGTGCTTATTCATATAAATTTGGGATGATTATAGTTCTAGGTGCTGATTTTTCAATGTGTCTTCCTTGGGTGGATTTTTCTTCCTTGGTTTTTGTTTGCCTTCTAGATTTTGAGAGAGCGTGATTATTGTGCATTGCATGATTTCCTGTCCTTCTCAACTGCTGTGTTCACAGGGAATGCCTGCCTGTTTTGGAGGCTGGGATACAGGATGAGTTAGGGGAAGGAAGATTGGAAGGAAAGTCTCTGTGATGTGTTAGGGATGGGGTCAGTGAGGAAATAAGAGACTACAGCATGTTTCCTGCTATGGAGCTAAGAATGAGAGTGAAGGATTTGCTTGATCCATAAGAGATGATAGCAGAAGGGCAAGAAAGACTGCTGCGGGTATTCTGCTACACAGCTAGAGATAGGACTGGGGCATTGGGGTAGGAGTACAGTTAGAGGAGAAGGTTGCCAGGTAGCATACCTGGTATTTTGGCAGGCATGGTCTTTGGTTTAGTAGGGGATGCCTGCTGGAGTTGAATGTTGGATTCAGTGATGAATTGAGGGAGGAAGGTTAGAAATCGATAGTATGTTGGATCTACAGGAGAACCATAGATGTGAGCAGGGGAGAAGGAAGGCTGCAGCTGCTTTTCTCTTGTCATGCTAGGAACAAGACTTAGGGCTCAGATCTGAGGGAACACAGAGAGGAGAAAGTTTTCTGGCAGGCATCACCTATGATTTATCAAGGTATATCTGCTAGAATTGGGGGCTGGAATACAGTGATGGGTTGGGGGAGGTAGGTAAGGAAGGGATTGTCTGTGGGATCCACAGGAGATATGGGCAGGGGGAAGGAAGGCTGCAGCTGGTGTTCTATTGCAATGCTAGGGACAAGACTGGGGGATTGGGTTTGGGGAAACAGAGAGAGAGGGGAGAAGAAGATCTTCAAGTAGCCTACAACAGTCCCCCATGGAGGAGTAGGAGAAGGGACTGGAAGCAGCTGAGGGAGTTTGCAGCCCCTTGGAGGGAGCAACACTGTCAACAGGCCAGACTCCCTGGAACTCCCAAGACTGAACCAACAAGCAAAGAATACACATGGAGCAACCCATGGTGCTGGCCACATATGTGGCAGAAGAAGACTTTGTTGGACATCAGTAGGATTAGAGGCCCTTGAGCCTGAGGGTGTTCAATGCCCCAGTATGGGGGAATGCCTGGGCAGGAGGACAGGAGTGAGTTGGTGGGGCACTCTCATAGAGGCAGGGGGAGGGAGGATGGGATAGGGAGTTTCCAAAGGGGACACCTGGAAAGGGGATAACATTTGAAATGTAAATAAAGAAAATATCCAAAAAAAAAAAAAGTTGGTTTTCAAAATGTGTTCTTCCCCATTTCCCTTCTTCTGTTCCTTTTGTTTCTCTCCCAATTCTCACTCTTTTCCCTTCTCTTCCCTCCCTCCCTTTTTCCTCTTTCACAGTGTCTTACATTGACTGTCTTCTCTTTTCTCCTTTATTTTCTTCCTTCACCTTCCTGTCTAGATCATCTGTCCCTCAATTTCTCTTACTGTGTTCCTTTCTGCTCTCCTACTTTTGATTTTTGTCTTCCCACTCTTTTCTTTCTACATATTTTTGGTTTACTTGGCCCTCCTTCTAGTTCTATACTTTTATCATTTGTTGTTTTCATCCCCCTTCTCTGCCTTGCACTCTTTAGAGTTCCCCTGAAGGATTTGGTAAAAGGGCTAGGCTACAGCTCTTCTCCACAGGACCACCAGATGTCTTTTCACCTTCTAATCACTTCCTTCTAATTTTATTATTTGCCATATGTTAGCTTTTATTCCTGTCCAGTGCAATTGAATGGTGTATTTCTTGCCCTTCATTTCTCAGAAAATAAACCCACATGCTTGGATCTTTTGCTTTTAAAATGTCTCTTTCACTACTGAAAGTACTCATGCCTTCCTACATGTTATTAATGAACAAATATATGTGTTTTGTCATGGTAGCTTCTTAAAAACAAAACTAAAGATGAAAAGCAGACCATATGGAAATAAATTTTGTTCTTAACTTTTCTAATTTACAATGATACCTTGATAGTTAGGTATAATAAAGATAAAGTTATAAGAACAAAAATACAAGTGGAGTTGAAAGCGTAGTAAAATATTCAATTTTTAGTCTGGTCTGTTTGTCTTATGCAGCTTAAAGAAAATCACAAATATAAAAACCATCAGTTAGAATTTATGAATGAGAGTATAGCTATCATGGAGAAATGAGAGAAAAGAATATGTAGAATATATGTATAAATCCACTGTGAATTTAGAAATTTTAATGTTCAAATAGAAAAATTAAATAAGATAAGCCTTCCAAGTGCACTGTAGATGCCTTTATACCTCTAGCTTTAAGTTAACCAGCATGGATGTGACAAGAAGATAGGGACCTCAGATGCACCTGTCTTCAGTCTGTGCTTTTGTTCTAGTAAAGACATTTAAAACCAAAAAAAAAAAAAAAATTATACATAATGTCTACTCAGGATGCATTACAATTCATCTGAGAAGATAGAATATTAAAATGTATCTTGATGACATGAGCTACTGAAAAGAACAGTCATGTTACAAACCAATAAATGGAAATATAAATTTTGAAACTTAACCATAACCAACAGTATGATCTAAAATCAAACTAAAACAAGCAAATTAAGCAACAAATGAAAAGCAAGAGACTTTAGTTTATCTACCTTGAACTAAATAGTTAATTAACTTGAGAGCAGAGAACACACACAAGAAAACAATCAGGGACTAATACCAATCCCCATACTATTAAATGTACTAAAAATAAAAATGCACAATTGCCCCATCACTCACTCAATCTAATAGAAGCTCACACTGGGAAGGCAAGTAATGAAAGGCCATAGTAATGAGAACAGTATATCCCTAACCAGCAATATACCAAAGTCATAGATACTGTTTGGGAACACAAAAGACATGATTTGAATTGTGCTTTATTTTCATATTTTGCTTATGTTTCATTTGTCTAGCAACATGCAAGTTTTTCCAGTGCACCCTCTTTCTTCTGAATAGTATTTGTGTGTGTGTGTGTGTGTGTGTGTGTGTGTGTGTGTGTGTGTGTAAAATCTCCTAACTCTGAAATTCTACATTGGAGTAATCTGCATAGATTTCACCTGCTCCTAAGAGAAGACCAGAGTGCTAATCCATTCATAAGGATTTTGTTAATCCATATCACCCTGTGCATGAAATACCTTCTAATGTTTCCAGCTCACTTTCAATACAAGATGAAACATTATATAAAACATCCTTAAAAACACGCTCCTCTAATTCTGGCTGGCCACTAAGCAAGAATGTGTGCCTATTGTGTGCCATGGACAGTTTGCAATGATGTTGGATTATCTTCTTTGAACTTTATGGGGAAAAGTAAACAAAGAGATAATACTCTGGAAGACATATGTATGCCATAGTTAATTCGAGTGCCAAGTTTCGAATTTACAGAAGGAAGCTGTTCAGCATTTCATCATTTGTTTATTCAACTTTCATTATAGCCCAGGCATTTGTGTCAAGATGTCATCCTAGTATATTATAGGTTTAGGGTATTACCATATGCAGACATTCAACAAAAAAGATCAAGCCTTATCTTTTCACATTGCTGGGTTACATAAGTCCTATGTAAGTCCATTCTATTTATCAAGCTGACAAAGGTAGATTTTGCAAAGATGAGCAGTTATAGACTCCAATACAAACAGTGTCAAGGACTTTTTATTGTTCCACTATGCTAAGACAGTTAAAAAAAAATAGTTGGTCATATGTGCTTTGATTATTTGAAAGCAAGGGCCTCAGGTTCTTACAGCCTTTAGTAATATTATCTTAAGTATGTAGATAATGGAAGAGGAGAGGGAGTTGGACTCTACTTTGTGACAGAGGATGAAGAAAACTGACAGGCACTCCAGGAGATAACAGGAAAAGAAAGAACCAGAAATGTGACTGAAGGAATGGAAATCTCTAAACTTGATTCTGATTAGAATGGAAAAGATATTATGCATAACCCAACTAACATAATTATCTTTAGTTGGGTTAAGGGAGTGTCTGTGTCTTAATGGTTCATAGGCATGTGGCCTTTGCCAGAATATCTTTGGAGGAAGAAATGAGCCTAATTTACGCATAAAGTTGTGTTACTCACAAATTTAAAAAGAAGAAATTTGTGTTACATGCAAATTGAAAAAGAAGAAACTTGTGTTACATGCAAATTTAAAAAAAATGTGTGTTACATGCAAATTTAAAATGAAGAAAAATAAAGAATATTAAATACTTTGCTATTATTTTGTACATGTAACTCATGCTGAAAGTAGATCTACTACCTCATTTCTATTCCTAAGCATTTTTTCCAAAATGTATTACTGAAACCATTCTTAGGTTTAAAAGCCATTTGGAATTTATAAATAGTTCAATTTTTTGGTATAAATTGACAGTCCCCTGTCACATATGCGAATTTCTTCAGAAAATAAGTTTTCTATAAATTCCCTAGATGCCCATATTACTCTGTCGAAGTTACTAAAACTCCTGAAGATTCTGGGTGGCAAGAAAAAATCCAGGGTTAACATTTGCAGTTAAGCAAAACTAGCCATACCTTACATTCATGTACAGTCCTCATGAAAGGCTAGGGGAAATTTGGGCTCTTTCTTCTAAATCTGAGGTTTTAGAAGGGATATACAATGATAGTTACTACTTCTTTGCCAATTTTGTGATTGTGCAGATGTTTAAATAAAACTCTCTTGACTAGAAAAGCAATTGTAAGTGTAAACCCATGCTCATAGTTTATACAATACAAGGCATTATTAGTTCTTCCAGTGGCAGACTTATTTCCAACTAACCTCTTTTTCCATCACTGGATTCAGTTCTGGCTTTGGTAATGGATCACTTCCCAGCTGCTGAACCAGTCTCCCCTACACACACACAAACATACACTGTTCTTCCTAAAATATTTTCCAGGATTTGTTACATATTTTCAGGTATTGGTTTCATAAGATTTTCTATCCCTCCCTTTTATTCAACAAGCAACTTTTGTAGCAAACTTTAAATAAATCTACTTCTGGTCAAACATAGCAAAATATTCTAATAATCCTAATAACCAAGAAACTGAGATAGTAGGATAGCAAATTTTAGGCCACTCAAGGTTAAACAGTGATTTTTAATTCAATGAATCTTTTTTTTTTTTTTTTACTTTCTGCCTTCTCTTTATATATTGAGTTTTTAGTCCTTGTTTATATCATGTCTTTTCAAAGTTTGATTTTTTTATCATATTTTCACATCTTACTTTATTCCTGTAATTTAAATTCTACAACTAAAATTAAATATCATTATATAATTTTTGAGAATAACTAACCAATATTTGATTTGACTGAAGGCCCACTCCACCAGATGGAACCCATACCCCATACTGCTTGGGTGATCAAAAGCATGAGATTAGATAGTCCAAGGACGAAGGATAAAACCAAACACTACTGTTCTAGAAAACAACAATAAAGTATCAATTATATGACTTCTAATGACATTCTGTACTATGCATAGATCAGTGCCTTACAATATTTAAAGACTGAGAGACCTTGGAATATTCTTTCCTAAACAGGATGTCTCCATCAAATCCCTTCACTCAGGATATATTCTGCAATTATATATTATATATTATGCAATAATATATTAATTATATATTATGCAAATATATATTATATATTGTGAACATACTATGGCTTCTAGTTTTGCCATTTGTGGAATTTATAAGCTTGTAAACAAGGAGATCCTTGTGTCTCTGTTTCCTTTGCCTTTTCTTGGGCGCTTCCTTCTGTTTGTTCTATCCTATTCTGATGTGTTTGCTTTTGTTTTATCATACTATGTTATATATTATATTTACTTAGAATTTTCTTTCTTCTCAAATGAAAGACAGAAAGAAGGTGAATCTGAATGGGAGGAGAGGTGGGAAGGAACTGGGAGGAATAGATGGAGGAGAAACCATTATCAGGATATACTGTATAAAAAAAGTCCATTTTCAATAAAAGAAAAATGCCTTTATATATGGTACAAATATTTATGTTTTAATTAAATACTTTCTAGGCATTTTTCTTAAAATTAATCTAATCTAGAGGAACATTGAGTTTGCTGTGAGGCTGTGTATTATGAATCCTAGTAATATCAGAAGCTATAGCAATAAAATCAGGCTACCTAAACATAAGGCTGAACAAGGACAGCAATAGATATGCAAAAGTGGATGTAGGAAAGGATACAAGGAAAGGTTGCTGAGACTAGGGGAAATAATCTTCGCTAGGGAAAAAGACAGCAAATGGTTATTAATTCTAAATTGTCAGGGGTTAATAATTCTAATTGTCTAAATTATATTAAAATATTTTACACACACACACACACACACACACACACATATATATATATGTGTATATATAATACACATGTATTTTTTCATTTATGTAATGAAAAAAGAGTCCATGCTTTTGAAAGACAGCAAGGTGTGGTATACTAGAGATTTTGGAGGAAGGAAAGGGGAGGATGAAATATGTAGTTATATTATATATGAAAAACTAAAATAAAAAATAATCTATGTTTTTAATAACAAATATTCTTTTTCTAAATGATTCCCTTAAATACATGATTTATTTTGAAAACATAGTCAGAAAATAGTTTTGTGTACATGTACAAACATTCCATAAACATAGAAAGACCAGTTACTAAAAAACTTCAAATTTGTTTCTATTCAGTGAAATTTCTGATACCTTATATATTAATAATCTCATAAGTTACAAGATCACAAGGACTACATAGAATTTTGTGGAGTTAAAATGAGTGAAAATGAAAATCATCTAGCATGGCTTGAAGCTCACAAAGGAAGTTCCAGTCTGGTTGCTACCTTCTCTTCTCCTAATCAATTATCTTATCCTATAAAGAATACATGGTTCTAGAGAAACTCATAGTGTCATATTGTGGAAGGACACACTTGGATTCTATGATTGATAAACTATGTGTTATTAGCAAAGTCATCTCCACAGCATGATTCTATTATATGATGATGAGAATGGTAATAGTAAGTTACAGTTATCACTAAAACCAAAACAGATAATTTTGAAATCATTGTTTAAACTAATATTCATGCTAAGCATAGCTGCTATGAGCACAGACTTGGCAAATACTTTGATCATTTGGATATTCCTAGCTCTGGCTATGGTAGCTTGTCCCCACTGACCTCTTCACTTTGAAATAAAATTCAGTTTTATTCAATGATTACGTCAAACATTATGACAGCATTAATCCACCTACCCAATCTCCCTAGCAACAGCCATCTTGTCTGTCTTCTATTTGTTTTATAGCTTCCACAGATTTTTCACTATTTTAGGGAATATACAAGCATATAATCAGCAGAGAGGCAGTAAATTGGAACTTTCTGCTACAGCTGGGGTTTCATCCGCTCTCCTCCCAGAGGCTGTGCAAGGTCATTTCAGCTTTTCCTTGCATAGAGAAGATAGTAAAATTATGCATGCACTTCCTATGAACATGGTAAAGGCTGCATGTAGGTATCAGCCAAACAAAGATCCTGCCTCTGTCTTGGCTAATTCTGTGGTATAATAGGATGAGACACGGTGTACTGGCTGGTTTTGTCTCAACCTGACACAAGCTGGAGTTATCACAGAGAAAGGAGTTTCAGGTGAGGAAATGCCTCCATGAGACCCAGCTGTAAGGCACTTTCTCAATTAGTGATCAAGGGAGGAGGGCCCCTTGTGGGTGGTACCATCTGTGGGCTGGTAGTCTTGGGTTCTATAAGAAAGCAGACTGAGCAAGCCAGGGGAAGCAAGCAAGCCAGTAAGCAGCATTCCTCCATGGCCTCTGCATCAGCTCCTGCTTCTTGACCTGCTTGAGTTCCAGTCCTGACTTCCTTTGGTGATGAACAGCAGTGTGGACGTGTAAGCTGAATAAACCCTTTCCTCCCCAACTTGCTTCTTGGTCATGATGTTTGTGCAGGAATAGAAACCCTGACTAAGACACACGGTTATAGAAAAACATAAAAGGAAACTTCCAATATATCTCTATTGTTTAATTCTACTAAAGAGAATAATAAATCTATAGTTGAGAACCAAGTGAACACACATGATGGCTCCTAGAGGAATTTTATAACAGATATTCTAAGATAATTTTGTCACTAATTCTTGACACAGCATCTGTAACTTGGAATACAAAATGGTGTAATGGACATAACAAAAAACTACAAGGCAAAGGGAACTAGATTCTACTCCTGGATCTGTTCTAGCCAATCTGAGTGTCCTAGGTCATAGAGGCTCTTGAAATTTGTCTTTCAGTGAATGTTGTATAAATATCAGAAGTAAGCATTATATGAAAGCCTCCTACTTCTTAGTATAACCTGGCATGAAAATCCAAGTATGAATATAAAAACAAATAGGCTGGAGGATAAGGTTCAGTGGAGAGATGGCCATAGGACTGACCTTGTGGCAACTCACAACCATATTTAACTCTAGTATCAGCAAGTCTGATACTCCTTTTGGTTCTAACAGCACCAGGATCACACATATTACACAAACACACATGTAGGTGAAATATCCATACACATAAAAAATGATGACCAAAAAATTTAAAGAACAACCAAACAAACAAGTAGATTACAACATGTATGGATTTGTTGAGACCTAGAACGAGAAGCTAAGGATTCTATAGTGGTATAAAATGAGGGGTTTACATTGCTCACATGTTTCTAATTTAATCAAATGCAGTTTGGAGTTTGAGAAAATTTAGAAATAAGGATGTTTCTGAAACAGATATTAGCAGATACGAATTGAGGAATGGATCCATGCTATGAATTACTAGGAGTCTTTGCTACTCTTAAAAATTCTATAACATTTACACCATACTAGGTTTCCACCTAGCTCCCCAAATGCTCCCCAATTCCAGTTTTATCTCCCATCCTGAACCAGCCATCCTCTGTAAGCAGGCATGGTCTCAAGTAGATGGATTGGGACACCAACTCAGCCACTAAACTTTCAATCCAGTTTGTCCTGCCTACAGAGTATCCTGGGACCAGAGTCCGCTAGCAGAATTGTCATCAAAGAAACCAGAGAGACTTTATTCAGCAACTGATGGAAACAGATGCAGAGACCCACAGCCAAACATTTGGTAGAGCTCAGCAAGTCCTGCAGAAGAAGGATAGGGTGGGAGTTTGGATCAGAGGAACCAGAGGGTTAAGGGACAGCAAAAGGACATGGCCCACAGAATCAACTGACTGGGACATGGTAACTTGCAGAGATCAAGGAGCCTGTAGGGGTATGACCTAGAGCCTCTGCATATATATGCTATGGTTGTGTTGCTTGGTATTATTATGGGACTACTGACAGTGGAAGCTGGGACCGTCTTTGACTATTTTGTCTGCTCTGGGGACACATTACCTCCTGCCTGGTTTCCTTGTCCAGCTTTGATGTGATGGTATGTTCCTAGTAGTATTGCAGCTTGATATGGTGTGTTTGTTTGATGCTCCTGGGAGGCCTATTTTCTGAAGGGAGGTGAAGTGGGATGGATCTTGGGGAGAGGTGAGAGGAAGAGATTGGGGGTGGGAAGTGAGGGAAAGCAGAGGGAGGAAACTAGAAATGAGGTGAGGCTATAAACTCTGAAAACCTGCCTCTTAGTGACTTTCTCCAGCAAGGTTGTACCACCTCCCAAATAGCACCACTAACTGGGATCTATGTGCTCAAATATCTGAGACAATGATGCCATTCATCATTCAGATCATCTCTTCTCATTGTTGATTGACTTACAGTACTACATCTAATGACAAAACTGTAAATACAAAAAACCAAAATCTCATGTTTATAGTTTATGACCTTGAAAGTGCAACATTATTCTCATTCCAGGTATATATTAAAAAGTGAATGACTGAGGTAGGCATTCAGGGTTTCTATAATCTGTGTGTTGATTTATCAGTCCTAACCACCTATTTTTCATTGTTCATGGTATTCTTCATTATTGGGCCTCCATTTCTATATATGTAATACCTTCTTTTCTAAGTATTATAATTAAATATATATAATTAAATAAAAATTTTAGAAGGCAATCATTTTAGACTACACTGTTTTACTGGGCCTCAACACACCAAGCTAAATGCAAAGATGGAGTTGCTCACTTTACAGTTCAATGTCACTAAGCTGAAACTGTTGATCGGTCCTCCAGAGAAATCAAGTCCAGAGCAATAACAACTACGTCTCCCAAATAACCCAGTTTCAATTGACATAATAATTTTTTCTATAAGTACTCCAGCACTCTCTCTCTCTCTCTCTCTCTCTCTCTCTCTCTCTCTCTCTCTCTCTCTCTCTCTTTGGTTTTTCAAGACAGGGTTTCTCTGTATATCCCGGCTGTCCTGGAACTCACTCTGTAGACCAGGCTCTCTGCCTCCCAAGTGCTAGGATTAAAGGCATGCGCCACTACTGCCTGGCTACCTTTTCTCTCTTTAAAGATACCTTCTAATACTTGATTCATTAGAACACTGATTTTATTTTATGGAATGAAGCTGCTTGATTCTAGACTCTAAAATAAAGCCAATTAACATACTTAAAATTTTAAATTGACTTAAATACATGTAACAATTTAAAGATCATACTTGGCTTTGTTTTAGCAGAGCAATAGAATGAGCACCAATGGACTGCAAAAACAGAAAAGAAAATGTGTGCAAATATTTATTCCTATGTTTTATGCCATACTTCTGTAAGTTATGTGCCTCAAAATAGTCATACACGTGATGGTAAATCCATAGGAATATAAGGAGGGGAAATGTTCCGGTCACCAACTAATGTAGCTAGTGTGAAGAACTAGGATAATGTGTTATT
The DNA here is from genome assembly GCA_019843965.1 of Rhynchomys soricoides. NCBI lineage: Eukaryota > Metazoa > Chordata > Mammalia > Rodentia > Muridae > Rhynchomys > Rhynchomys soricoides. The sequence goes on along the minus strand of JADRCH010007377.1, from coordinate 1,750,173 downwards.
TATATTGTTTATACACAACCATAAAATATATGCATCCAGTAAGAGTGTAAAAGATAGCATGTGCAATTATGTATCCCAATAATATTTGATACTGGATATATTGTTGGATTCTGTGTTTACATTAAACATGTTCTGTTAAGAGTATTTAAAACTTACATTTAACAAAACCACATATGTTAAGCTAGCACAAAAAAGAATAAAGGAATAGGAGATTTGGAGAAAAAGATTTTAAGGCTTGTTGCTATGACATGTGAGTTAAATCATAATTCCTCAAGATATGCTAGTGAAAAATAAAATCATTAAATAATTCCCTTTGTCAGTATCAGATGGAATAAAAACTATTCTTCCATTTCATAAACATTTTTTCCATTACATTTGCTGTTATACCAAAGATAATACTTATCCCTAATATCTATTAAAGTTATCATTTTAGGTGCAGGAGTTGTGTTATGGATGGGTCCATTGGGTCTAGGAACTCGATAATCAGTCACTCTTCGCATGTTGATCACTTACAGTTTTCTGTATTGCTAAGAAAACCTTTTTTGGTAAGAGATGAGAGCTATATTTATCTGCTGACTTAAGGATATATATTTAAAATGCAGATAAGAATTATACAGGTTTAATAAAATGATGGTAGGAGGTTCTCCTCTAAGATCCATGATCCATGATCACTTGCCCTGGGTAGTTGTCTATATTTACAGTATTAAGAATATTTTCTCTCCTATTTGACAGGCTAGAAGTACAATTGCATTACAGAAGATAGGTCAGAAAGATTGTAAGAGTCAGAGGACCTGGGAATCTCCTGTAAGATTTTGTTCCCCCAAAATGACACAGAAAATTTACCCATATTGTTAGTCCCAGCAAGATGGCTGACTAAACAAGTCCTGAACAAGAACAACATAAAAATACCTGTATCATAGGAGGGGAAAATTCAGGTCACCTCATCCTTAGACAAAGAAATACAGGCAACTAAAGAATGTTGAGAGAGGGTGAATTAGTATTGCCAATGGATTAGCCCCCTATTTGCTTATTCAATACCAGTGGTCAGCCCTGAAATCATATGCATACAAGCAATATTAAATGAATTCAGCATGTTGTTTTTAAATATTTATGTATATATTATATATGTCATATTACTGATATAATTTACATAACTATACAAAACAAATTATATAAAACAATTAAATTGGGAAGATGGGAAGGTTAAGAGAGAAGAAAGAGAAGTTAGGAAATTATATTTGAATTTTAAAAAATAAAATAGAGTAAATCATTTTATAGATGATTAAACTGAGGATCAAAGACTCAACAACTTTGCCAAAACAATATAGCAATTAAGTATTGCTAGAACTGGATCCCAGTTTCCTGTTCTCATTCCACTTTGTTTCTATGGCTTTGAAAGGCAGCTGTTACACAATGATTTTATAACCGATAAGATACTTTCGATCTATTTTCTTTCTGCTCTGATGCCTCCAAATTTGGGATAAGGTAGGCATGAAAAATGGTAAGGAGAAAAGATATTTGAAAATAACTAGAAAATCAATCTTTGGTCAGAGGTATGGGTGAAGACCAGAAGGCTTTCTATGGTAAATGGTGAGTCTGTAATCCAGTATCCAGAGGTAGAAAAAGTATCATTTTAAGTACTATGAATTGGAAAGCCTCATGGAATGACCAATGAGAAATGATGCAAAGGTGCTCTTACACATGGTACTTAAATTTAAGAAAGTTTTAAGACAGAAGCATCAATTTGGATGCATCTATGTTTAGGTAAGAATTATTTTAATTGGCATCAATAAGATTACCCAGATGGAGCATTATACAAGACCCACACATTTCTTTTAATGATAAACCACATCAGCATGCATACTGCACCTTTCACCTATGGTCTCTAGTCAAGCTAAACAATTCAAATAATATTTACTAGAAAGTCTAGAACTATGCTGTACAACTCGGTAATCCCAATATACATGTAGTTTTGCTATATGTTTCTTTCTTTATTCTTTTTTTTTCCCCCCTTTGGTTTTTCGAGACAGGGTTTCTCCGTGTAGCCCTGGCTGTCCTGGAACTCACTCTGTAGACCAGGCTGGCCTCGAACTCAGAAATCCACCTGCCTCTGCCTCCCGGGTGCTGGGATTAAAGGCGTGCACCACCACTGCCCGGCTACTATATGTATCTTATTGTGAATATCCAGCTTGTAGCAGTTTAGATAAGGAATGTCCTCCATAGGCTCCAAAGTTTGAAAACTTGGTCTAATGTTGGTAACTGTTTGGGGAGGTTTAAGAAACGTGGCCTTCCAAGTGAGGATGCTTCAATCCCACTTGGGAGGAAGGAGAAAGGAGGGCAGAGGGAGGGACAACCTGGATGGGAGAGGGGAGGGCAGGGGAAAGGGGGAACATGATCAGGTATGGGGGGGAACAGGAGAGAAGCCCTGAGGGCCAGCAGAATGACTGGAAATATGCAACCTCAGGGGTTGGGAGATGGGGGGTACCCTCTAGGAAGGACCAGAGACCTAAGAGTTGAGAGACTCTCAGGACTCAAAGTGAGGAACCTTAGATGAAATGCCCAATGATGGGGAGAGGGAACTTGTAGAGTCCACCTCCAATAGAAAGACAGGGCATCAAGTGGAGGGATGGGGTTGCCATCCCACAATCCAAAACACTGACCCAGAATTGTTTCTGTCTAAAAAAAAACTGCAAGGGAAAAAATGGAGAAGAAACTGAGGGAAAGAAGATCCAGTGACAGTCCCAAATTGGGATCCATCTCACAGGGAGGCTCCAAGGCCTGACACTAATACTGATGCTATGGGGTGCTTACAAACAGAAGCCTAGTGTGACTGTCCTCTGAGAGGCCCAACAAGCAACTGGCTGAAACAGATGCAGACACTTATACCAAACCATTGGAATGGAGTCAGGGACCTCTGTGTTTGAATTAGGGAAAGGCTGGAAGAAGCTGAGGAGGAGGGCGACCCCATAGGCACACCAGCAGTTTCAACTAACCTGGACCCCAGGGATCTCTCAGACACTGGACCACCAACCAGGCAGCATACACCAGCTGATATGAGGCCCCCAACACATATACAGCAGAGGACTGCGGGGTCTGGCCTCAGTAAGAGAAGATGCACTTAACTCTTGAGAGACTAGAGGCTCCACGGAGTAGGGAGGCCTGAGGAGGGGGAGCTGGAAGGGCATCCTCTTGAAGATGGGGGGAAGAGAGGAATGGAATGAGGAACTGTGGGAGGGCAGACGGGGAGGCACAATGACTGGACTGTAAAAAAAATAAATAAAAGTAATAATAAGAAAAGAAAATAGATATGTTTGGCCTATGAGGGTTTGGGGGAAGAGATGTGGCCTTGTTGGAGGAAATACGTTATTACTGTTGGGATTTATGTGCTTAAAGCTTCACCCTACTTTTAGTTCTTACTGTTTCCTGCTTAACAGTTGAGGATGTGAGCTCTGTTTCCTATTCTTGCCATCATACCTGACTCTTGCACTATGATGGACTCTTATTCCTCTGGAACTGTAATCCAAAATAAACTAGTTCTTCTATAAGCTGTCTTGGCTATGGTACTGAGCACAGCAACAGAAAAGAAAATTAATATATAGTTCTAGAGGAATGGCTCTCAGTCCAGTGGCACTCCCTAGAAAAATTTCATAGAATACCAGTGCTCAGACTACTCCAGAGACTAATTATATGAAAATCTCTAGGTGCCATAAACAAGCATTTGTACATTTGATGTTCCCAAGGTTATTTTTATTTTTTATAGGTGTTTTTATTGTGTGTATGTATGTCTCTGCCATGCTTGTGAGCTTGCTGCCAGTATAGGTCAGCTAGTTCCGTAATCAGCCATATGGGTACTGGGAATTGAAAGATGGTCTTTGGGAAAAACAGCCACCATTCTTAACCACTGAGAGATTTCTCCATCTCACTGAGATTTCAGTGTGAAACAAGAAACCAAAATTAGTCACAGATTTCACCCCATGAAATTATTTGACTTGTCATATGAATATTTACCGTCAAACCTCAAGAGATGATATGGAAACTACATTTAGAAGACTTCACTTTGCCATCCCTAGTAAGAAAAGTTGCAGCTTTAATTTCCCTAGAAGAAAGAGAAACAAATAAATAAAATATTTGATTCTCAAACACTAAATATTGCTACACAGTTTCGTAAAGGAACCTTGTGCAGCTACAAAATTACCAACCATAAAATTAGAGTCTTCAATCCTCAAAGCAAATGGAATCTGAGTCCCTAAGTGGAGCAGTGTTGATCCATAATGACTGTTATTAGTTTCATCTTTATACTACAAAATATTTCACTCACACTAGTTATTAGGTCTTAGCAATGCAGTCTGTCTCCATGGCTCTTTTTAACTCTGTGTGGTATTTCTTTTACAGCCATCATCTGTGATATGACTGTGACAGGTGCTACTTATGGTAGCACGAAAAGCATATTTGTTATTTCAAGCCCTTGAGGCTGATTTATTTAGAGGTCTCTTTCTGAAATTAAATTCTTTTTGAACACCATAGAACCAGATTTGCTTTACAGAAAAAGGACCATGGATGCCTATGCCAGTTTAAATCATTCCTAAAACCAAGAAAAATATCTTAAATATGTAAATATCCCAAGATAGCAGAGAGACTAGGCCATTCTAGGATTGGCTGATGAAAATATTTCTCAAATTTGATGATTCTCTTCTGAATAATGCATAAATTGTTCACCAGTGACCTGAAGTTTTTGATCTTCTGTGGATCCTAAGTAGTCATATAATGTCTCTAGACTGCAAATGCTTGTTTTACAAAGTAGGGCCACTGAGTCCTGTTCTGAATGGTTATTTGAAAATTAAAGATTATTGCTAAAAATGGAAGCTATCTAACTTACACTAACTATGGATAATTTTATTATTTACCAGCTCATAAATTCATTTAACCAACAAATTTTTAGAAATTTATGTGTGTCTGGCCAGCAACTAAACCAAACCAGACAAGAATGGCAAAAAAGCAATGTCTATAATTGTGAGACCAAAAGTTACAAGTAAAGTATACTGAAGATGTCAATGCCTTATAAACATAATAAAGAAAAAATCACAAAATGGAAATTGGGTATGCCAATGTTAGAATAGAACATCAATACCAAATTTATAGTGTTTTCAAGAATAACTGCATAATAGTATGGGCTGAAAGAGATGAAGAGGAAGCACTGTATAAATAATTTCCTTCAAGATAAATCCTCAGAAGGAAGTTCACTGTACAGAGTATTAAAGAGGGAGGTGAAACATTTTATCCTGCAGATGAGCTTCTTAAGCTCAGGAAAGATGTCTCAAAGGCTTCAGGAAGTTCCTGACCAGATACCCTAGCCTGCTTCCTCCTCTATCATATATTAAAAGTAAAACCTGCTGTAGGACCCTCTCAAAATAGCCAGTTTCCCAGAAGAAGTAGAGACCAACTGAACTCCCTGGTACAGAGACCAGCTGAGAAAAAGGACAAGGTACCTAGAAGAGGCTAAAACCACTTAAGCTGCTTACAAGTTGTGCACTGAGCTCTAGGGTTTCAGTTTTGGTGAGCTGTAACCCAGGATGAGGGGACTTTCTGATATTTCAGCTGCTTTTAAGTCATTTATTCTTCTGAAAGTAACCCCTCACCCATATTACAGTATACAACCCCAATATAATTCATTGGTTCACCAAATTGAACATGGGTAATATGTAGAGGAATTTTAATCCAGCTACATGGCTGCTCTGGCAAAGGATCACATCCAAAAATGTGATCTTGCCTGAATGCTGACATACACTGGATTACAGTTTGATCTTGCTAAAATACAGAAACACCCTTAGCACATACCTTTAATCTCTAGCAATGAAGGTAAGGTTAGTTTATAGAAGGAACCAGACATGTTTGAAAGTGATGTCTAATTGAGAGGCAGACAAAGTGCCCAATCAAAGAAAGAGTTAAGTCAGAGGTAAGATATTCTAAACTCAAGGAGAACAGCACAAGAAAGAGAAACTACTTAAGAGAGGCAAGATAGAGGAAAAAGGGTGTTGTGTTTGTATGTCAGTCTTACAAAAAAAAAAAAAAAAAGGTTTCTGAGAGAATAAGCAAGGCACAAACGAAGACAGAATGAGCAAGGGATAAGAAGGAGCCAGAATATTAGAACAGATAGCTAAAGTTAGTATGAGGCTAAGTAGAGCAATTTAGGAAGAAACAGAGAGAAGCTGTGTTGAATCATTCAGCTTGGAAGATATGATGTACAGAATCTAGAAGCTTCAGGGCCTTGGGCTATGTATAGTTACAACAGAGAAAGAAATGCTCTGGAATAAGCCCAAGCCATGTATTCACACAGATTGGGTATAGCTCTCAACTCATCACTTGACCATGAAAAAAATTTTTTAAAAAGTTATTTACAGTAGTATACTTACTTTCTTTGACTATCTGCAGCCAGTGCATATTTGCTCATGTCTCACTATGAATAGCATTACACAATGAGGAATGAGCCATACTTATCACTAGAAGAATAATTGAGTCAGAGGAAACTAGAGGTAAGTATCTTGGCTTCTACACAAATGCCATGTGTTTCAATGAATTAAAGTGTTGCTGTGGATGCTTATTACACAAAAGCAGTGTAGACAATACATAACCAAGTAGATGTGATCATATTCCAATCAAATCACTTGAAAACCCTTCAATTTTCTTTATTAAATTTGTTTTTTACTTTATTTTTATGAGTGTTTTGACTGCATGGTATTGGCACCATATGTGTGCTTAGTTCCAGTAGAGGTCAGAAACAGGCATCAGATTCCCTGGTATGAGAATTATGGGTGGTTTTCAACCATCATGTGGGTACATAAAACCAGACTCTGGTCCTCCACAAGACAAGCAAATGTTTTTAACCCCTGGACCTTTTCTTCAATCTTGAATTTTATATTATTTTCATGTAATGAAACCTTTGGTATTTTCAAATAATAAACAGTATTTTAAATTTTCTTAGCTTATGAAAGTCATGTGTAAGTAGACAAAAGAAAAGAGTTGGCTCATAGGCCACACTTGACTAACGCCTCTACATAATGGCAATAGTGGACATGTCAAGATACGTTTGATGACTACTTTCAGTAATCCAAGGCATATGCTTCTCTTCTTAAAGATCATTGATAAAGTAGAATATGAAAATAGTATCCTCAATATCATTGATTAAGTTGGTAATTCCTATTTTATGAATCTGTTTCTATGCAACAATTTTAAACTATTGTACCTATAAATTGCTTAAAACATCCTCCAATAGTCCCCACTTTATCAGTCTTTTATCTGGTTTCATTATTGCTGTGTATTATTGCCATTGGTGGTGATGGTCCATATTTAAAATTCATGAAAAACATTGAATCTGTAATGAACGGTATTTATCACCAAGAAAAGTTAAGGTCATAATGATACTCCTGTATTTGTTTTGTGGTCCTGGGGATGGAATTCAGGGCCTTGATCATGTTAGTCAAGGACTATGTCAGTGAGTTGCATGCCCAGCTTTTCTCTAGGATGGTTTTCATATTAGATTTTTATCAGTAATTTAAAAAGAGATGGAGTTTATATTTGTAAACTTCTTCCATATATACATTCATTATACTCACTGTCATGAGGCTAGTGAAACTGCAATACAAAGCAATAATATATAAGCATATAAAATGTCATAAATACAGCTAAACTCCATTAATGTGCACAGAAGCATATGTCTTATATTAGTAAAAATAGTCATTAAACATATCCTGACACTTCCACAACTGCCATCCTTAGGTTTTCTTTTGACTGAATAAAAATATTAATATAATCATTATTATTTTATTAATTAATTAATTTACATCCTGACTGAAGTTTAACCTCCCAGGCCCTCCCTCTTACTCCCCCCTACATCCCCATTCCTTTTCTCCTCAGAGAAGGGGAGGCTTCACAGGGATATCAACCCGCCTTGGCATACCAAGTTGCAGTAGGACTAGGTATATCTTCTTCTATTGAGGCTAGACAAGACCTCCCAGTTAGGGGAAAGGGATCCAAAGGCAGGCAATAAAGTCAGAGACAGCTTCTGCTCCTGCTATTATGGGACTCACATTAAGACCAAGCTGCTCATCTGTTACATATGTATAGGGGGCCTAAGTCAGTCCCATGCATGTTCTCTGGTTGGTGGTTCACTATCAGTGAGCCTCTATGGGTTCAGATGACTTGATTCTGTAGAATTTCTTTTGGTGGCCATGACCTATCTAGCTCTTCAGGGTTTCTCTGTATAGCCCTGGCTGTCCTGGAACTCACTTTGTAGACCAGTCTGGCCTCAAACTCAGAAATCTGCCTGCCTCTGCCTCCCAAGTGCTGGGATTAAAGGTGTGTGCCACCACTGCCCGGCCTCTCTAGCTCTTTCATACCTTCCTTCTCTTCTTTGCAGGATTCCACAGCTCCACTGAATCTTTGGCTGTGGGTCTCTGTATCTGTTTCCATCAGCTTCTGGGTGAAGCCTCTCAGAGGACAGCCATGCTAGGCTTCTGTCTGCATGTATAGCAGAATATCATTAATAGCATCAGGGGTGAGCTCTCTCTCATGGCATGGGTCTCAAGTTGAGCCATTCACAGGTTGGCCGTCCAACTCAATTTCTGCTCCTCTTTATCCCTGCACATCTTGTAGGCAGGAGAAATTGTTGATATAAGGTTTTGTGTCTGGGTTGGTGTCCCCATCCCTTGGAAGTCTTTTCTTGTTAAAGGATGTAGATGTTTTATATTCCATATCCCCCATTTCTAGGAGTCTTACCTAAGGTCATCCATTTAGGTTTCTGGAAGTTTCCATTGTGCTAGGTTTCTAGCTTGTCCCAAAGATGCCCCAACCTAACAATTCCATTTTTCTCTTACAGTTGTCCTTCCCTCAGACATCCGCAGACTTGATCCCTCCTATTCCCTTCTACAACCCCTCTCCCATCCAGTTCCCTCCTTCCATCTACCCCCATGTCAATTTTGTTTCCCCTTGTCAGTGGGATTCAAATATTCTCCCTTCTGCCCTCCTTCTTACTTAGCTTCTTTGGATCTATGGATTGTAGCATGGTTTGCCTATAATGTATGACAAACCTCTACTTATAAGGAAGTACATACTGTTTGTTTTTCTGGGTCTGGGCTGCCTCATTCGGGATAATCTTTTCTGTTTCCATCCATTTGCCTGCAAATTTCATGATGTATTTTTATTATTATTATTTATTTTTCATACTTTGTTTACATTTCAAATGTTTCCCCCTTTCCAGATCTCCCCTTTGGAAACTCCCCATTCCCTCCCCCTCCCCCTGCCGCTATGGGGTATTCACCCACTCACCCATCCATCCACACTCGTCTTCCCTCCTTGGCATTCTCCTATACTGGGGGATCTAACACTCTCAGGCCCAATGGCCTCTCCTCCCCCTGATGTCTAACAAGACCCTCCTCTGCTGCATATGCGGCCAGCACCATGGGTCCCTCCATGTGTATTCTTTGGTTGGTGATTCAGTCTCCAGGAACATCAAGGGGTCAGGCCAGTTGCCACCATTGCTCCCTCCCTGAGGCTGCAAACTCCCTCAGCTCCTTCAGTCCCTTCTCCAAGTCTTCCATCTGGGTCTTCACACTCAGACTTACTGTTGCTGCCAAGTGACTCTTGGGTATTTCGAAATTTTGGCCTAATAACCACTTATCAGTGAGTACATACCATGTTCATTCTTTTGTGACTGCATTACCTCACTCAGAATGATGTTTTCAAGATCCATCCATTTGTCTGCAAATTTCATGAAGTCATTGTTTTTAATAGCTGAGTAGTATTCCATTGTGTAAATGTACAACATGTTCTGTATCCATTCCTCTGTTGAGGGACATCTGGGTTGTTTCCAGTTTCTGGCTATTATAAATATGGCTGCTATGAACATAGTGGAACATGTGTCTTTATTACATGTTGGAGCATCTTCTGGGTATATGCCCAGGAGTGAAATAGCTGGGTCCTCAGGTAGTATTAAGTCCAATCTTCTGAGGGTCTGCCAAACTGATTTCCAGAGAGGTTGTATCAGCTTGCATTCCCACCAGCAATGGAGGAGTGTTCCTCTTTCTCCACATCCTTGCCAACATCTGCTGTCACTTGAGTTTTGATCTTAGCCATTCTGACTGGTGTGAGGTGAAATCTCAGGGACGTTTTGATTTGAATTTCTCTGATGACTAAGGATGATGAACATTTCTTTAGGTACTTCTCAGCCCTTTGAGTTTCCTCAGTTGAGAATTCTCTTTTTAGTTCTGTTCCCCATTTTTTGATAGGGTTATTTGGTTCTCTGGAATCTAACTTCTTGAGTTCTTTGTATACATTGGATATTAGCCCTCTATCAGACGTAGGATTGGTAAGGATCTTTTCCCAATCTGTAGGTTGCCATTTTGTCCCACTTACAGTGTCCTTTGCCTTATAGAAGCTTTGTAATTTTATGAGGTCCTATTTGTTGATTCTTGATCTTAGAGCACAAGCCATTGGTGTTCTGTTCAGGAACTTTTCTCCTATGCCCATGTTCTCTTTGTAAATGTACCACATGTTCTTTATCCATTCTTTGATTGAGGAACATCTTGTCTCCAGTTTCTGGCTGTTGCGAATAAAGCTGCTATGAACATAGTTGAGCAATTATGGTAGGATATTTTTTAGGTATATGTTCAGGAGTTGTATAGTTGGGTCTCTACTAATCCATGGACTTTGCTATTTCAAGGTTAAATCCACACTCCTACAATATCAGTATTTTGCTAGATACCATCTTTAAACGTTTTTAAATTTTCTCTAGCTTCTCTATTCCCTTTGAAAACAAAACTGTTTGTTATACATCTTCTCTATCTTTAATTTTGTGGTTCTTATCCTTCCTAAACTTACCCTCTTCCCATAAGATCAATGTTTCACCATCATCTAAATGAGTATCTCACCTTTGAAGGTAATTTTCTGTAATGAAGATATATGGAAATGATTATTAATTGAAAAATATGTGAATACTTCATAAACATCTTTAGTATAAAATCTTTTTGATATATAAAACCAATGTTTAAGCTTATTTCAAGTATGTTGGAATAAAACATGTCAAAAAAAGTTGGAGGAAAGGAGATGGGAGAAACAACTAGAGGGACAGTCAACCAAAATAAAGTATATGTACAAGGGGCATAAATAAACACAGTGCTTTGTAAGAAAATGAAAATAATTAAATAAAAAAATAAAAGACAGTTGATCCTTGGGCTTTGGAAGGAAGAGGAAAAATGATATAGATATCCCATTTAAGACTGAGTATTTTAAAATATCACATTTTCTGCACCTCGACCAGTTGTGAGTATTTATGTTCATTTCTATCTATTGCAAAAAGAAGCTTCTCTTATGAGGATTGGCAGATGTGCTGATCTATGGTTATAACAACAAATCATTAAGAGTCTGTTTAACAATATGTCCAAAATAATACTAGTAGATTGTCCCTCAGGGATTATGACTTGTCTAGACACAGTTTCTTGGCTCCAATAACAGTGTCGAGTACAGGTTTTATCCTGTAGAGAGGACTTTAAATCCAATTAGAAAATGATTTATAACTCCCATGATATTCATAACACTATTGGACTAGAAGAAGTATTTTACCAGGACAAATATTATTATAGTTTGCTTGATTCACAGCTTGATAAGATTGATGATTAATTTTATCTTCTGAGAGTGTGCATAGCACTTTCCACTACTATGAAAGCTAGTATATGATGATGCTTCCAGGTTAGTTCCAGATTGATTTCTCTATGTTCCATGATTCAAGAATATGTAATCTTCAGTAATAGGATCTTAAACCACAATTTCTAGAGAGTAACTAAAAGTACTGGCATTAACTTGAAATATTTGGGAGTCTATGGGATATCACTGTTCAACAATATCAAAAGAGTTAATCCAGTCCTTGTATCATATTTTTTATTTGATAGTTTGTTGTGTCTTAGAGGAGTATCCTCCCGTGCCCATTGTATTATAATTCTATTTAAATTATTTTCCTATATGTATATGTATATATTTTAGGAAGCTTCTAAAGAAATAGGATGTTTCAATATGACTTTCTCAAAAAGTCTGTACTGTAAGTTATCTAACAATTCTGAGAGCTAGGAGTGGTGGATTACGGCCCAAAAATGTTTTTTGTACACAGCAGAGCAGTTGCATGTATGAACTCAAGTTATTGTAGCAGTATGCACAAGACATATGATGGATCAATCCAGATATCTCAGCATGAAGAGAAGAGATAGGCATGAAATCTTACCTTTATCTAGGGAGTTACTGACAATTGATATCTTCTGGGAAAGGTAGAATTCATTTTCTCTAAGAACATAGCTCCTGCTAAGTCAGCCACACTCCAGTGAAAGACCATAGGTAAAAGGATATATATGGACAGCACAAATTGGACTTGTATGCTTTAAAAATTGAGACACAAATTTACTTGTGTAGTGTAGAGGGTTAGATCTAGGAAGAACTGGAGAAGAAGGGATGAATATGATTAAAATAAATTTTAAGAAATTATTTTTTAATTTTTCTATTGGATATTTTCTTTATTTACATTTCAAATGTTATCCCCTTTCCTGGTTTCTCTCCTCCCAGAAACCCCCTATCCCATCCCCCTCCACATGCGTCTATGAATGTGTTCTCCCACCAACTCACCCATTCCCAACTCCCCACCCTCAATTCCTCTACACTGGGGCATCTAACAATCCTTCATAGGACCAAGGACCTCTCTTCCAATTAATGCCTGACAAGGCCATCATCTGCTAAATATGCAGCTGGAGCCATGGGTCCCTCCATGTGTACTCCTTGGTTGGTAGATTAGTCCCTAGGACTCTGAGGGTTCTGGTTGGTTGATATTTTTGTTCTTCCTATGGGTTGCAAACCCTTTCAGCTCCTTCAGTTCTTTAACTCCTCCTTTAGGGACCCCACACTCAGACTAATGGTTGGCTGTGACCATCTGAATCTGTATTTGTAGGGCTCTGCAGGGCCTCTCAGGAGACAGCTATATCAGGCTCCTTTCAGCAAGCATTTCTTGGCATCCACAATAGTGTTGGGGTTTGGTGAGTGTATATGGGATGAATCCCCAGGTGGAACAGACTCTGGATGGCCTTTCCTTCAGTCTCTGCTCTACATTATATTTCAATATTTGCTCCTGTGAGTATTTTCTTCCCTTTTCTACGAAGGACCAAAGCACCAACACTTTGATCTTCCTTCTACTTGAGCTTCATGTGGTCTGTGAATTGTATCTTGGGTATTCCAAGCTTTTGGGATAAGAGTTGATATCATGTGTGGTTTTTTGCAATTGGGTTACATCATCAGGATGACATTTTCTAGTTCCATTCATTTGGCTAAGAATTTCGTGAATTCATCATTTCTTTTTTTTAAATTTTAAATTTTTATTTTTAGATATTTATTTACATTTCAAATGTTTCCCCTTTCTAGGTCTCCCCTGTGGAAACCTCCTATCCCATCACCCCTCCCCTGCCTCTATGAGGGTACTCCCACACCCACTGGCTCACACCCTTCTTACAACCCTAGCATTCTCCTACACTGGAGCATCTAACACCCATAAGCCCAAGGGCCTTTCCTTCTAATGATGGCCTACAAGGCCTTCCTCTGCAACATATGTGGTCAGCACCATGGGTCCCTCCATGTGTTTTCTATGGTTGGTGGTCCAGTCTCCGGGAGTACTGGGGTGTCTTCCCAGTTGACACTGTTGCTCCCTCCACGGGGCTGCAAACCTCCTCTGCTCCTCCAGTCCCTTCTCTAACTCCTCCATCCGTGACCCCACACTCAGCCCAATGGTTGGCTGTGAGTATCCACTTCCGTATTTGTAAGGCTCTGCCTGAGCCTCTCGGGAGACAGCTTTTCATGCTTCCATCAGCAGCCACTTCACAGCATCCAAAATAATGTCCGGGTTAGATGGCTGAATATGAGATGGATCCCCAAGTGGGGCAGTTTCTGGATGGCCTTTCCTTCAGTCTCTGCTCCATACTTTGTCTTCATAATTTCCTCTTGTGAATATTTTGTTCACCCTTCTAAGAAGCACTGAAGCATCCACATTTTGGTCTTCCTTCTACTTAGGCTTCATATGGTCTGTCAATTGAATCTTGGGTATTCCGAATTTTTGGGCTAATATCCAGTTATCTGTGAGTATATTCTGTGTTTGTTCTTCTGTGACTGAGTTACTTAACTAAGGATGATAGTTTCAAATTCTATCCATTTGCCTGCAAATTTCATGAAGTCATTGTTTTTAATAGCTGAGTAGTATTCCATTCCATATTTTCTGTATCCATTCTTCTGTTGAGGGACATCTGAGTTGTTTCCAGCTTCTGGCTATTATAAATATTGCTGCTATGAACATAGTGGAGTATGTGTCTTTATTACATGTTGGAGCAGCTTCTGGGTATATGCCCAGAAGTAGTATAGCTGGGTCCTCAGGTAGTATTATGTTCAATTTTCTGAGGATCCTCCAAACTGATTTCCAGAGTGGTTTTACCAGCTTCCAATCCCACCAGCAATGGAGGAGTATTCCTCTTTCTCCACATCCTCACCAGCATCTGTTGTCACCTGAGTTTTTGATCTTAGCCATTCTGACTGGTGTGAGGTGAAATCTCAGGGTTGTTTTGATTTGCATTTCCCTGATGACTATGGATACTGAACATTTCTTTAGGTGTTTCTAAGCACTTTGAGTTTCCTCAGTTGGGAATTCACTGTTTAGCACTGTTCCCCATTTTAAAAATAGCATTATTTGGTTCTCTGGAGTCTAACTTCTTGAGTTCTTTGTACATAATGGATATTAGCCCTCTATCAGATGTAAGATTGGTAAAGATCTTTATCCAATCTTTCAGTTGCTTTTTAGCATTATTGACAGTGTCTTTGCATTGCAGAAGCTTTGCAATTTTATGAGGTCCCATTTGTTGATTCTTGATCTTAGAGCAGAAGCCATTGGTGTTCTGTTCAGAAACTATTCCCCTATGCCCATGTGTTCGAGACTTTTCCTCACTTTCTCTTCTATTAGATTCAGTGTATCTGGTTTTATGTGGAGGTCCTTGATCTAGTTGGACTTGAGCTTTGTACAGGGAGATAGGAATGGATCCGTTTACATTCTTCTACATGTTGACCTCCAGTTGAACCAGCACCATTTGTTTAAAATGCTGTCTTTGTTCCACTGGATGGTTTTAGCTCCTTTTTCAAAGATCAAGTGAATAAAGGTGTGTGGGTTCATTTCTTGGTCTTCAATTCTATTCCATTGATCTACCTGCCTGTCACTATAGCAATACAGTGCAGCATTTATCACTATTGTTCTGTAGTACAGCTTGAGGTCAGGGAGTCTGATTCTCCCAGAAGTTCTATTATTGTTGAGAATAGTTTTTGTTATACTGAGTTTTTTGTTATTCTAAGTGAATTTGAGAATTGCTCTTTCTAAGTCTATGAAAAATTGAGTTGGAATTTTGATGGGGATTGCATTGAATCTATAGATTGCTCTCAGCAGGATGTCCATTTTTACTATATTAATCCTGCCAATCCATGAACATGGGAGTTCTTTCCATCTTCTGAGATCTTCTTCATTTTCCTTCTTCAGAGATTTGAAGTTCTGGTCATACAGATCTTTCACTTGTTTGGTTAGAGTCACACCAAAATACTTATATTATTTTTGACTATTTTGAAGGGTGTCTTTCCCCTAATTTCTTTCTCAGCCTGTTTATCCTTTGAGTATAGGAAGGCTACTGATTTTTTTTTGAGTTAATTTTATATCCAGCAACTTTGCTGAAGTGGTTTGTCAGCTGTAGCAGTTTTCTGGTTGAATTTTTCAGGTCACTTAAGTATTGGATCATATCATCTGCAAATAGTGATATTATGATTTCTTCCTTTCCAATTTAGATTGTTTTGAACTCCTTTTGTTTTGTAATTGTTCTAGCTAGAACTTCAATTACTATATTGTAGAGATACAGAGAGAGTTGGCAGCTTTGTCTAGTCCCTGATTTTAGTGGGATTGCTTCAGGTTTCTCTACATTTATTTTGATGTTGGCTACTTGTTTGCTGTATATTGCTTTTACTATGTTCAGGTATGGGCCTTGGATTCCTGAAAGACTTTTATCATGAAGGCATAATGAATTTTAACAAATACTTTTTCAGAATCTAATGAAATGATCATGTGGGATTTATCTTTGACTTTGTTTATGTGATGAAATACATTGATGGATTTCTGGGTATTGAACCATCCCTGCATCCCTGGGATGAAACCTACTTGATCATGGTGAATGATCGTCTTGATGTGCTATTGGATTCGGTTTTCAAGAATTTTATTGAGTATCTTTGCATCCATATTCATAAGGGAAATTGGTCTGAGGTTCTCTTTCTTTTCTGTGTTTTCCTGTAATTCTTTAAGGGATTTTTGTGTTTCCTTTCTAAGGGCTTCTAGCGGTTTACCTGTGTTCTCTTGTATTTCATTTAGGGAGTTATTTATGTCCCTCTTAAAATCTTCTATCATCATCATGAGATGTGATTTTAAATCTGAGTCTTGCTTTTCTGATGTGTTGGGGTATCCAGGGCTCACTGTGGTGGGAGAACCGGGTTCTGATGATGCCAAGTTGCTTTGGTTTCTGTTCTTTATGTTCTTCCTCTTGTCTTTCTCTATCTGGTTATCTCTGGTATTAACTGGTCTTGCAGTGTCTGTTTGTGGCTTGTCCCTTCTACAAGCTTCTTTGTCAGTACTCCTGGGAGACCAGCTCTTTCTGAGAAGAATTTGGGTTTAGACAGCTTTGGTGCAGGGTCAGCTCTGGTGTGCAGACAGAACCCGAAGGATCCTGTCACCAACTGTTCCTTGGTTCCTGTGTCTTGATGACTGCAAGGGTGCCTTGTGGCCAGGAATTTGAACAGAAGTGGTGGTCTTGCCTGTGCTCAAAGTTGTCTCTGCATTCCTGGGGAAACCAGCTCTTCCCTGGCTCTATTTGAGTGTGGAGGCCTATGGTACATGATCAGGTCCCCGGCTACAGATGGAAACTGGAAGGCTTCTGTCCCAGGCCTCTCCTCAGTCCCTTTGTCCCTAGGGTTGCCGATGGGTCCCTCTGACCAGAGGTGCTGGTCTTACCTTCACTCTCAGGCTTGTCTACACTCCTGGGAGACTAGCTCTCTCCTGGTGCTATTTGGGTATGGAGCCTGGTGATACAGGATCAGCTTCCTGGCTCTGTATCTAATTATTAAAGGCTTAACATTGTACCTAATTCAAGGTTCTGAGAAAAATGGAAAATTCAGAGGATTGAGACACCAAATATTGGGATAGGAAAAATATTTATCAAACACATTTAAGAATGGAAAATAAAATTAGCTCAGTGTTAAGTTCAATGAATTAACAAAAACATGCTTGACAGTAATGAGAGGCATTGGTACAATAAATGTTGAAGTCTGCAAAAATATATGGAGAAATTATTTTATGACACTTTGAGAGTAGGGAGAGAAAATGGTTTCTCCTCTTTGTTATTTCTTACTAGTGAGTTTGTCTCAAAGAAATTGACTCATCTATAATGTCATAATGCATCATTCCTTCATTTCTATAGCTCTGGTAGTTATATCCCTTCAGCATGAGATGGGGGAATTTTATTGAAATCTGATATTAGAAAAAAAAGTCCAGAGACTAATCATGTTATTCACTGCCATGGATATTTAATGGTAGCCTTGGGATAGAACATAACATTTCCTAGGAAACGGCTAATCATTATCCACCTGGCATCAGGATGTAGGCTTGGATGAGTTTGATTAGCAGTAGGGGCAGCTAAGTTACAACAAATGCTGTCGCTCATACTAAGTTGTTCCCTTACCTAAAATAAACAATCATGCTGGTATAAGATAAAGTTTTTTGATTGAAGGGCTACATTTCATCTCAACTATATATGTAATCTTCTACAGTAATAAGTTTCACTATAAATTTTATGAAACATCTAGAATATTTTCTGTTCATTTCTGCACTAGCTCTTCAACACTGCCCTCCCATCACCTATCCCACTTAATGATCCCTGTTAGATTAGTTCCTTTAGCCCTTTATGCTTCATTGTTCAATTTGTGCTACCTATGTCCACAAAATCATTCCTGATATTTGTGAATAATCCAAATGAAGCATACATATCTGAAGATTCAGCTATAACATGCATATTTGAGAGACAAATATAACGTTGCTTCTAGGTTATCTCATTCAGAGTGATTATTGCCATTAATCTATGAATATCATAATTTCATTTTTGTTTATTTAATCTTCTCTAGTATTTTAAATCCTGACCACAGACTTTGCTCCTTACACTCCTCCCAGTAACCCTCCTACCTCCCCTGTCCCCCAGATCCACTGCTTCTCCTTTTCTTTTCAGAAAAGAGTAGCCCAAGGGTATGAAACAAACATGGCATAACAAGATACAATAAAATCAGGCACACATCCTCATATCAACATTCTGATGTTTAAATGTACCATGAAATCATTGACCATTCATCATTTGATAACCATCTAGACTTTTTACATAGCTTAACTATTGTGAATAGAGCAGCAGTAAGAGGATGGCCATATCTAGCATCAATGGGAGGAAAGGCCCTTGATCCTCTGCAGACTCAATGCCCCAGTGTATGGGAATGCCAGGGTGGTGAGGTGGGAGTGGGTGAGTGGGTGGGGAGCACCCTCATAGAAGCAGGGGGAGGGGAGGGGATAGGAGGTTTGCAGAAGGGAATCCAGGAAAGGGGATAACATTTGAAATGTAAATAAATAAGATATCCAATAAAAAAGAGTAACAAACAAGTGAAACTTCCCAACTCACATCTTTGATTCTTATTTCAAGGCAATAAAATTTGACCAAGAAATTAAAAAAAAAAAAAGAGCTTATATTGCTGTAATAAGATAAAGTCCATTGAGTATATCCCAAGAGTGGTATATCTTGATCATATGGTAGATCTATCTCAGCTTTTAGAGGAACCACCACACTGATTTCCATAGTGGCTATACCAGTTTGCATACCCACTAGAAGTGATAAATTTTGCCACACCCACACTAGAATTTGTCACCATTTTTTAAAATCTTAAACATTCTCACTAGGGTAAGATAAAATATCAAAGACTTAATTTGAATTTCCCTAACGAACAAGGAGGTTGAACATACCTGGAAATGTTTCTCAGCCATGTGAATTCCAACTTGTGAGAATTCTGTTTAGTGCCACGCCCATTTTCAATTGTTTTTGTTGTTACTATTGTTGTTTGTTTGCTTGCTTGCTTGGTGTTTAGTTTTTAAGTTTTTTTTGTATATTGTATATATGGGATAGCAATGCCCTTACTAAACACCACAGACTAACAAATAAAAATCCCATTGCTAGGACTGAGCTACTTCTTTTGAATTGTTAACCAGTGAGGTCTTCTAGATGCCACCCCTGCCCCAAGTACTACAGGCTGTTGCCAATGTTTTTGGTTATCCTCAAGAACTTGACATTAAGACTTTGTTATTGAAGATACCATATATTTAAATCATAGAACAAATCAAGCTGGTACTGACCTTGAAGATTGGTCTCTGCTGGCTAGCTTTTTCTTGAGGAAGACATGAATGGATAAATAAATGTTAAATATTTTTCAGGCATTCTTTTTATAAATTCTTTTTAAATTTTTCTTTTATTGGAGATAGATATTTTCCATAAAATCATACAATATATTCTGATTACTTCCAACTCCTCCAAGATACCCCCTCTTCCCTTTACATATATATCTGCACATTTTCTTTCTCTCTCTAGCCTCACAAAATGAAAAGAAATATAAAACAATAATAAAATGTGATACAACTAAAACAATATGGAATACCACAAAACAAACAAGCTAAAGAAAAAGAGAAAAACAAAAAAACCAAAAAACACCAGAAGCATAGATGTAGAGACACACATTCACACAGAGAAGTCTCATAAAAACACAAAACTGGAAGGCATAACTTATGCATAAAATGTTTGAATTAATTTTGCATTGGCTATCTGCTACTGTGCATGGGGTCTTCCTTTAAGAATAGTTTGTATAACCGGTGAGATTCCATCTGAAAAAAACTTAGCTTCTGAGTTAGGGATGGAGGCTTGGGCCTACTTCCTCTGGCAATGCTGGGACCCCCATCTGCCCAGATTCCTGGAGGTTCTATGCATGGTGCCACAGTGTTTGTGAGATCATATGCTCTATAATCCTGTTGTTTTTAGAAGACATTATTTTATTCATATCATATCACCTCTGGCTCTGACAATCTTTCTGCTTCTCCTTCTGAACCCTGAAATGACAGAATTGATGGAAGCATCCCATTTAGGACTGAATGCTTCAAGGTCTCTCACTGTCTGCACATTCTTTTCAAAATTATTAAAGGAAATTGATATTTTTCCCTCAGTAATGGATGGACTTGTTGCTGTTTGGTAATGGAAACATTGACATGGAGAGCTAAACAGCTTTAGTTACATGATTCTTTTCATTTGATTCATTCAGGGAGTTAGAAAAACCCAAACCCTGCCACATTTTATTATCCCTTCTCTCCACAGGTAAATTGAATTATGTGCTTAAAAGGCATGGCTGGCAACGTAACAGTTATTGATCCTGGGTCCTTTCGAAGAGTAGCCAGTGCTCTTAACCATTGAGCTATCTTCCTAGCCCCACAACATTGCATTTATTGATAGCGAGATATTTAGCCACTTCAGTAAAGTAGCAGACCTTAATGTTTCTAGCATATCAGTTGAATACAGATGTTTAAAGAACAAAATCATTGGAATCAAACTAGGTTAGAACATGATAACATTTCTTAACAAAGTCACACTCTAGTCATGGTTCTAATATTCACTCTGTGGTTCATTGGTTCTTTACTCTTCCATGTCCTGCCATCTTTCTCCAGCTTATAGGCAAATGGTTACAGTAGTTCCTGGTGCCACATATAACTATAACACATATAGCTATGCCATACTACAAATATCAAATAGGATCCACATGCACTTGAGTATGGTATAACATAAAAAGAAAGAAAAGAAAACAATTGAGTGTCCTTACCCTTGACTGCTAGGTAGAGTCTCCTTCCAATACTCATTGACCATGATGATGTTACAAAATGCATAATATGATTTGGAAATGCCTATCTGAACACAATGAAGTTATCTTAGAAAAAAAAGTAGATGGGAAATACTTAAACAGGCAATTAAGTTGTCACAAATAACATGTAGAAAAGCCTGAATCCTCAGTTTTCTTCTTTTGCCTATCTGATGAGTCTAAAATAAATTCAAAAGTGGTCATGTGATCATTGAACTTGGGTATTTCCTTTGTTCTAAACTGATAAATATGTCTTAACTTTTATTGGAAGAAATAATATTATCAAAGAAATCTCTACCAAAAACAAGCAGTGAAGCAACATGAAGCATGTTTTTTTTTTTTTTTTTTTTTTAATTCTCTGATTGGTAATAAGAGAAAGATCTAGCTATTTCAACTGCCAAATGAATAGAAGATAAAGACAGAGAAAATGGCAAACAATACCTCTCTTTTTACCTCATCCAATACAAATTCCTCAGACCTTTGAATAAGGGATGCATCTCTCCCCATCATCAAAGGTTCAGTACCTTTGAGATAGATGAATTTATAATATTCTCCTTCTTTGAGGGTTGAAATAAGGGCCCAATGTCTATACCCAAGGGAAATTGTCAGTAATTCTGTATTCTTTTTACTCTTTAGACTCTAAAATGAAAAACCAAGAAAGAGGAAATCTAAAATTATATTATTTAAATCAATCTCTATCTATCTGTCTCTGTCCATCTGTCTGTCTCTATATCTATCTATCTATCTATCTACCTACCTACCTATCTATCTACCTATCTATCTTTTCCCTCCTCTCCTTATCTATTTCTCTCTCTCTCTCTCTCTCTCTCTCTCTCTCTCTCTCTCTCTCACACACACACACACACACACACACACACAGTATGAAAAAAATTATTATGATCTAAGAATTTGAACATCAAAATAGGTAAGTAGGCAAAGAGCCAAATATTCCAAAGAATCAAAACCATTCACAAACTGAACAAGTATATAGTTCACAGCTAAAAAGGAAGTATTTCTTCAAGAACTTAGTAAATTCACATTGCATAATGATAGAGATGAAATAAGTTCACACTGATCTCAAAATCCACAAAATATGAAGAGGTTTTATAGACTTAGAGACAGCAATTTTAAAGATAGTAAGATTTGATGAAACAATTATTTGATTCACTATGTATGAAAATATAGAAAACATAAAGTTTCTATGTCTCTACAAATAGCAAATAATTCAACATTAAATGTTTAAAATGTCATATGGGAAATGTGAAAATGAATAGATATTCTGCTCGTGATATGTTTGAATGGTCATGTTAAATTAGTCTCTTCCTTAATCAAATCAAAATGATATTTTTTATTATTTGTATTGAGCATTGTTATTAGTGTGTCATGATGTTTTCTAGTACCTTTACACATTCTTTTCCCAATGTAGATGCTTTTCCTGGTTCTTTTATAATAGAATTTTTTCATATTCATCATATTATATTGATTTCATTTTAGCTTTTATTGAGTACATTTATATTTCTAAATATGAACTAATTGAATTAAATACTAACTTAATTTTACTCTAACTTTAAAATATCTCATTTAACTTGTGTTATTTTAAAATATTACAATGATAACCTCTGTCAAAAGTAATAGCCCATGACCATTAGACCACATTCTAGTGTATTATGAGGTCTCTGTGATCTTAAAAAGAATAATAGTAATTATGGTAATTTGCAGCCATTTTATTTGATATAATTGTCTTATTTATATGTTTTTAAGGAAGTAAGAGTTATTTCTCTTACTATGAAAGTTATATAGTATTATAGAGAAGAATTTATAAAATAGAGGAAGAAGAAATATTCATTAGCAACACTAAATACTCTTCACTTTTACAGCCATTGCTCTGCTGTAACAACTACCTTCAGCCTATTTATGCATCCCCTTAGAATATTTTGAGGCTATATTAAAAATAAAATAGATAACACTCTTTTCCTCTAGTATGCCAGCAACGGTCCTATTGTTATCATAGGATGCTGCCCTGCAGTTTACGTCTATTAAAGTGTCCCTGATGCTACGATCCACATCTTTGACTTGGGACTGAAGAAGGCAAAAGTTGATGAATTCTCACATTGCAGCCACATGGTTTCAGACAAATATGAACAACTCTCTTCTGAAGCACTGGAGGCTGTCAGTATTTGTGCCAACAAATACATGGTAAAGAGTTGTGGCAAAGATGGCTTTCACAGTAGAGTGAGGCTCCATCTTGTCCATGTCATCAGAATCAACAAGAAGTTGTCCTGTGCTAGGGCTGACAGGCTCCTGACTGGTATGCATGGTGCCTTTGGGAAGCCCCAGGGCACAGTGGCCAGGTTTTACATTGGCCAGGTCATCATATCTGTCTATACCAAGCTGCAGATTAAGGAACATTTACCTGAGGCTCTGCACTAAGCTAAGTTCAAGTT
Organism: Rhynchomys soricoides; assembly: GCA_019843965.1. Classification (NCBI taxonomy): domain Eukaryota; kingdom Metazoa; phylum Chordata; class Mammalia; order Rodentia; family Muridae; genus Rhynchomys; species Rhynchomys soricoides. The sequence continues at coordinate 1,726,660 of JADRCH010007377.1, read as the reverse complement.
CCCTGGCCACCAGAAGATTCATATCTGAAAGAAGTGAGGCTTAACCAAGTTTAATGCAGATAAATTTGAAGACATGGTTGCTGAGAAGCACCTTATTCCTGAGTGCTGTGGTCTCAAATATACCACCAATCATGGTCCCTTAGACAAGTGGAGAGCTGTACTTTCCTGAGCAGTTTACACAATTCTCTCATATATCCTACCAAATAATGTTCAGTAATAAATCTCACATCAGGCTGCTTTAAAAAAAAAGTGGATTAAATTGAATATATATATATATATATATATATATATATATATATATTCTGTAATTTATTACTTCATGAAATTTAATTCATTACATTATTTTAAATTCAAAATTGAACTTTAGAGAATGTTTTTTACTTCACTGAATGTTTTCATCATTGTAGTAAGCATAAGATCTTGGGTTACTTTATACTTTTATTTCCTTGTTTTTCCAGGGGTTTAAACTCTTTCCTTTAGATATATATGTATCCTTATAAAATATATTCTTCTTGAATGTTTATTGGCATAAAATATATACTGTGGAATTCATTTTGCTTTTCTGTTTTATTCATCACCATCCTCATACCCCTTCTCATCCCCTCTCCCATTCAGTTTCAGCTCTCCATCCACCTTTGATGACTATTTTGTTTCCCTTTCTGAGTGAGATTCACACATCCTTGGGACCTCCTTATTACCCAGGTTCCTTAGGGCTTGGAGTAAGAATGGAAATTGGGGGAGGGGGCATCTTTGGGATTAGATGGAGACCTGGGATGAGGTAGACTACTAGGAGTCTATGAAGGTAACCTAACTGAGATTCCTACCATCCGGAGATGTAGAGACTGAAATGGCCACCTCCTCTAGACAAGCAGGTCTTCCAATGGAAGGAGGGGGATATCAACCCATCCACAAAACTTTCAACACCAAATTTGTCCTACCTACAAGATTTACAGGGATAAAATTGGAACAGAGACTGAGGGAATGGCCAGCCAATAATTGGCCCAACATGAGACCCATCCTACAAGAGAGAGCCTATCCCTGACACTATTAATGATACTATGCTATGTATGCAGACAAGTACCTAGCATAACTTTCTCCTGAAAGGCTTTCTTCATCCAGCAGCAGATAGAAACAGATGCAGAGACTCATAGCCAAATGTCAGGCAGAGCTTGGGAAGATTTAAGGAAGAGTTGGGTATACAACTGAGCAAACCTGAGGGGTCAAGGATACTCTAAGAAGACATACAGAGTCAACTAGCCTGTGATCGCTGGGGGGCTCACAGAGACTGAACCACCAACCAAAGAGCATGCAGGGGATGGATCTAGCCCTGCCCCCATTGATAACAGATGTGCAGCTTGGCCTTCATGTGTGTCTCCTAACAATTGGAATGGGTCACTAAGTTTTGCAAACCTGAAAGCCATAAAAAAAATCTTAATGTTTCTTGAAAGTCTATATTCCCTATGTTACTGGAGTTGAACACCAATTTACTAGTTGAAAACTATGGTTATCCATAATTAGCAAAGGTTCCATAACCCAAGTCTTTAAATTTGCTACTATGCAGACAATTACAGTTATCGAACACATCCTAAAGTAAAAACAAGTCCTTCACAAAGGTTCTACCTTATATTAGATGTCCTAACCTATGACCAAAGTAGAAAAAAAAACTTACAAGGCAAAGAGATTATAGAGGATAAGGTTAAAGTGATATGTTATCTTTATTTATTGTGACATCATTATCTCTGTAGAAGTTCATAAAGAATCTACAAAGAAAGGCAATTGAACTAGTAAGGAAAACCAGCAAGCATTCATGACAGAAAATAAAAGAGTATTTCTGCATATAAACAATGATCCAAATGATAACAGAATAAAATTGTAATATGAAGAAATAAAACCTTCATAATATTATAGTAGACATGCTTCTTTCATAGGACAGAACAAGCACATATCAAAGAAAAAATTGGATTTTATAAATGTTAAGTACGTGTGATCTTGGAAAGGTGTTTCTAAGAGAATAAAAAGGCAAACTGTGTCCTGGGAGAAAAATTATGGACAAAACCTCTTTATTTCACATATAACACCTACAACCAAGTAAAATGTTAAAAGTTTTAAGTAGTAATTTTGAAATATAAGATATTCACATATAACACCTACAACCAAGTAAAATGTTAAAAGTTTTAAGTAGTAATTTTGAAATATAAGATATATAAATCAACAATGATCAAATGAAAAAGATGTTCAATAACACCAATAATGAAGGAAATGAGAGGAAACCTGAACTGGCTAATTGAAATGCTTGCGAGGTTCTGTGTTAACTGGATTGCTTCTGCTTTATATAAATGATAATGACTTGTTTGTGAACCTTCATGGTAGTTTTATCTAGAATAGTAAAACATAGACACCAACAAAATATTCACCAGCAGTTAATAAGCAAGGGGTAGAAAATTACACTCAAATGAAAAAAAATCTGCTCATGTCTACCTGAAACAATATGACTAAATCTTAAAATAACATGGATAAATGTTATGTCAAAAACCAGAGTATTCCATGTAATTTCACTTATAATAAATTAACAGTCAAAACTCTTCTAACAGAAGGCAGATATGTGACTAAGATGGCAGGCAAAGAAACTGCAATGCCTAAAATAGCACACCAAGAAACTTTGGAAAATAGTAGCCTGTACCATCTCTAGATTATACTAGTATGAAAATTGATTGAACTGTAAAATACAGTCAACTTGTTCTACTTTCTTTATATTTAATTTTAACAAATTTGTCAAACTAATGCAAATTATTTTGGTAAAATATATTTTAAAAGACAAAGTATCACTGGAAGAAGAGTCTTATTTTGGCAAAACAAGTCTAGTGGTATCTTAAAAGTCTAGAATATTTAAAAGATTTTACAATATCAAATAGTTAAATGAGGCAAAGGTGACATTTAAAAAATCAGATATAAAAGTTTAAGGAGGAGGAAATCATAAGTATAGAGGAAATGTAAAAATTTCAACACATATATGTAGATGTGGTTTTTAGAATGTGTTTTCAGTATTTCAGGGTTGTAAATCAGGGGCATCAAAGGAGGCTTCAATTGTTACTTCACAAGTTGCATAATAAGCAAACACGAGTGAGCCAACAAAGGGTGAATGATATTTAAGATGTTCTGATAAGAAAAATAAATACTATAAAGAAATTATCTACTTAATATGTTTGGAAACAAAATGGCTTGATCTTTGCAAGTGTAGTGTTTTTGTCTAATTCAACATGGCAAAAATGTGATTTATGTCAAAGATTGAAAAGGTCAACTGTAACATCTGTCATCAACTATTGCAGAGAGTGTATAAATATGCTACTAGGTTGGTGATCCACAAACATCTCTATGGCTGATAATTTTCTTTTCCTATAAAGGAGTTTAAGAGATGATCCTTAAATGAATTTTAGTAAAAATAACAATTGGATGGATAGAAGTAAGACTACTGCATATGTGACTAGAGAAGTACATTTTAAAATTCTATGAAGAAAACAACTTTTAGTTTCCTAAAGAGAAGAAGAAAAATATAAGAAGAGAAAAATTAAGGAAAACAAAAATATCAGGAGATGGAAAGCTAGCTCTGGGAATAAAGTACATGCAGTTTGAACATGAAGAATTGAGTTCAAACTTCACAACACACATAAAAATCTGGGTAACAAATATGTGTGCATATGCAAATACATATATTCATGCAACATCAGTTAACAAAAAACTGAAGCCATAAGTTTGAAGTAGAGTGAGAAGGGGAATGATGGGAAAGTTGGAAGGGAGTGAAGGGAAGGGAGAAATAGTGCAATTAAAATACAGTCTCAAAAATAAACAACAACAACAAAAAAGCTGCACAAAGAAGCCCAGCACTGAGAATCCAGAGAAAGGGAACCCTGGGACTCCCTACAGCCAGCCTACTTTTTTTTTTTTGATACTTTATTTTCATTTCAAATGTTTCCCCTTTCCAGATCTCCCCTTCGGAACCTCCCTATTCTCTCCCCTCACCCTACCTCTATGAGGGTATTCCCCACCCACCAACCCACTCTCTTCTTCCCTCCTTGGCATTTCCCTATACTGGGGCATCTAACACCCTCAGGCCCAAAAGCCTCTCCTCCCCCTGATGGCTAACAAGGCCCTCCTCTGCGACATATTTGGCCAGCACCATGGTTCCCTCCATGTGTATTCTTTGGTTGGTCGGGGGTCAGGCCAGTGGACACTGTTGCTCCCTCCATGGGGCTGCCAACTCCTTCAGCTCCTTCAGTCCCTTCTCCAGTTCCTCCATCTGGGACCTCATGCTCAGCCCAATGGTTGCTCTGAAGTGACTCTTGGGTATTCCAAACTTTTGGGCTAATAACTACTTATCAGTGAATATATACCATGTTCAGATCTTTATTGGAGACATCGTTACTAACAACAAAATAAACAGGATGAAAATCACCTGAGGAGAAACAACCTCTGAAGGTGACCCATGGCTTTCATATATGTATGTGCACACACATACATTTACTCCTGTATACATGTATATGAGCGTGTGTGAGCACAAACAGGCATGTGTGTGTGCACATGCACACATACACACACACACACACACCACAGCAATTAGTATGCATGGACAATTTATGCTTAGGATGTTTTTGCAAATTATATTTAATAAAATTTGAGGATAAGAATACCTATTAACTATTTCCTTATTTTATTAACACTTCCACAACACATGTCCCTAGAAGTTTCTTCTCTCTTTGAATGAATGTAAACTCATCAAATCACTGAATGCTTTATTTCAGATCATGTGTTTCCAACAGATGGATATATTTTTAGTTTACTTTTGTGTGTGTGTATGTGAGAGAGAGACATAGAGACAGAGAGACAGAGACAGGAGAGAGAGAGAGAGAGAGAGAGAGAGAGAGAGAGAGAGAGAGATTATAGATACATATGAACCTTAGAAAAAGAGGGTATTCCATTTTCTGGAGCAGTAATTACAGGAAGTTGTGAACTACTGGACTTGGTTGCTGAAACCTGAACGTTGGTCTTTCAGAAGAGCACCAAGTGTTCTTATCCACTGAGCTATTTCTCTGGTTTTAGATGCAGATATTTATAATACAGTATCAGATTTACTCATACCTTCAAACAGAAATTCAAATTAGCATTAACCAAGACAAAAAGATAAATGACATGTACATAATAAAAACTGATTATAAAATGTTGAGGTCAAAATAGCAGTGGTGGTTAAGAATCAGTATATTATAGTAATGAATAAAATTCATAGAAGATGCTTTGGGTTTCCATCTGTGGCTGGGTACCTCAGTCTGTACCACAGGGCTTCATAGCCATATAGCAGCAGGAGAAAGCTAGCCTCCCAGGAGTATGGACAAGCCAGTGAGTGGAGGTAAGACAAGCACTACTGCTCAGTGGGACCCGCCCAGAACCCTCAGGTCACAGGGACTGAGAATGGGTCTTCCAGTTTCCTTCTGTGGCCAGGGAGCTGATCCTGTGACACAGGGCTCCATACACAAATTGTACCAGGAGAGAGCCAGTCTCCCAGGAGTGCCTACACACCTTTGAGCACAGGCAAGACAACCACTTCTGTTCAAAATCCTGGATCAAGAGGGACCCTTGCAGAGCCATCAAGACACAGGAACCAAGGAACAGCTAGGGACAAGATCCTTCTGGTTTCAGTCTGCACCTCAGAGCTGACCCTGTACCACAGCTCTCCAAACCCAAATTCCTATCAGAGAGAGCTGGTCTCCAAGGAGTACTGAAACAAAAGCTTGCAGGAGAGAAAAAGCCACAGTCAGAGCGAGCAAGACCAGCTAACACCAGAGATTACCAGATGGTGAAAGGAAAGGGCAAGAACATAAGGAACCAAGGCAACTTGGTATCATCAGAACCCAGTTCTCCCACCACAGTGAGCCCTGGATACCCCAACATACCAGAAAAGCAAGACTCAGATTTAAAATGACACCTCATCATGATGATAGATTTTAAGAAGGAAATAAATAACTCCCTTAAAGAAATACAAGAGAACACAGGTAAACAGCTAGAAGCCCTTAAAGAGGAAACACAAAAATCCTTTAAAGAATTACAGGAAAACACAATCAAGCAGGCAGAATTACAGGAAAACACAATCAAACAGGCAAAAGAAATGATCAAAAGCATCCAAAATCTAAAAATGGAAATAGAAACAATAAAGAAATCACAAAGGGAGACAATCCCGAAGATAGAAAACTAGGAAAGAGATCAGGAATCATAGATGTAAGCATCACCATCCAAATACAAGAGATAAAAGAGAAAATATCAGGTGCAGAAGATATCATGGAAAACATTGACACAACAGTCAAAGAAAATGCAAAATGCAAAAAGCTCCTAACCCAAAACATCCAGGAAATCCATGACACAATGAGAAGACCAAACCTAAGGATAATAGGTATAGAAGAGTGTGAAGATTCCCAACTTAAAGGACCAGTAAATAACTTCAACAAAATTATAGAAGATAGCTTCCCCAACCTAAAGAAAGAGATGAACATAAACATTCAAGAAGCCTATAGAACCCCAAATAGATTGGGCAAGAGAAGAAATTCCTCTCATCATATTATAGTCAAAACACCAAATACACAAAATAAGGAAAGAATATTAAAATCAGTATGGGAAAAAGGTCAAGTAACATATAAAGTCAGATCTATCAGAATTGTACCAGACTTCTCAACAGAGACTATGAAAGCTAGAAGATCCGGGGCAGATATAATACAGACCCTAAGAGAACACAACTGACAGCCCAGGCTGCAATACCCAGCAAAACCATTGGTGAAACCAAGGTATTCTATGAGAAAACCAAATTTACACAATATGTTTCCACAAACCCAGCCCTACAAAGGAAAACAGATGGAAAATGCCAACACAAGGAGGGAAATTACACAATAGAAAAAGCAAGAAAGAATTCTTTCAACGAAATCAAAAGCAGATAGCCACACAGACATAAAAATAACATGGAAAATAAGAGGAAGCAACAATCACTATCCCTTAATATCTCTTAACATCAATGGACTCAATTCCCTAATAAAAAAGACGTAGACTAACAGACTGGATGCATAAACCGGACCCAGCATTTTGCTGCATACAGGAAACACACCTCAGAGTTAAAGACAAGCACTACCTCAGAGTAAAGTGCTAAAAAGCAATTTTCCAAGCAAATGGTCCCACGAAATAGACTGGAGTAACCATTCTAATATTGGATAAAATTGACTTTCAACCAAAAGTCATCAAAAAAGATATTATACTCATCAAAGAAAAAAATCTACCAAAAAGAACTCTCAATTCTGAACATTTACACTCCAAATGCAAGGGCACACACATTCATAAAAGAAACTTTACTGAAGCTCAAAGCACACATTGTACCTCACACAATAATAGAGGGAGACTTCAACACCCCCCTCTCATCAATGCACAGATCTTGGAAACACAAACTAAATAAAGACACAGCGAAACTAACAGATGCTTTGGACCAAATGGATTTAACAGATATCTATAGAACATTTCATCCTAAATCAAAAGAATATATCTTCTTTTCAGCACCTCATGGTAAGTACTCCAAAATTGACCATATAATCGGTCACAAAACAAATCTCAACAGATATAAGAAGAATGAGATAATCCCATGCCTCCTATCAGATCACTACAGATTATAGCTGGACATTAATTGCAACAACAACAACAAAAAGCCCACATACACATGGAAGCTGAACAATGCCCTACACAATGATAACTTGGTCAAGGAAGAAATAAAGAACGAAATTAAAAATTTCCTAGAATTTAATGAAAATGAAAGTAAAACAGAGCCAAACTTAAGGGACACAATGAAAAAAGTGTTAAGAGGAAAATTCATAGCTCTGAATGCCTCCAAAAAGAAACTGGAAAGAGCATACATTAGCAGCTTAACAGCACACCTGAAATCTCTAAAACAAAAAGAAACTAAAACATCCAAGAGGAGTAGAAGGCAGAAAACAATCAAACTTGGGGCTGAAATCAACCAAGTAAAAACAAATAGAACTTTACCACGAATCAACAAACCAGGAGCTGGGTTTTTTTGAGAAAATCAACAAGATAGATAAACCCTGAGAGAGACTAACCAGAGGGCACAAAGTATCCAAATTCACAAAAGCAGAAATGAAAACGGAAACCTAACAACAGAATCGGAGGAAATTAAAAAAATCATCAGATCTTACTACAAAAGCCTATACTCAACAAAATTAGAAAATCTGGATGAAATGGACAATTTCCTAGACAGATACCAAATACCAAAGTTAAGCCAAAATCAGATAAACCATCTAAACATTCCCATAACCCCTAAAGAAGTAGAAGCAGTCATTAAAAGTCTCCCAACCAAAAAAAGCCCAGGCTCAGATGGGTTTAGTGCAGAATTCTATCAGACCTTCAAAGAAGACCTAATACCAATACTCTTCAATCTATTCCACAAAATAGAAACAGAAAAAAACACTACCTAATTCATTCTATGAGGCTACAATCACACTGATACCAAAACCTCACAAAGACCCAACAAAGAAAGAAAACTTCATACCATTTTCCCTTATGAATATTAATGCAAAAATACTCAATAAAATTCTAGCAAACCAAAGCCAAGAACACATCAAAATGACCATTCATCATGATCAAGTAGGCTTCATCCCAGGGATGTAGATATGGTTCAAAACCTGGACATCCATCAATGTAATCCACTACATAAACAAACTCAAAGGGATAAAATAAAAACACATGATCATTTCATTAGATGCTGAAAAAGCATTTGACAAAGTTCAACATCCCTTCACGATAAGAATCTTGGAAAGATCAGGAATTCAAGGCCCATACCTAAACATAGTAAAAGCAATAATTCTCACACCAGTCAGAATGGCTAAGATCAAAAACTCGAGTGACAGCAAATGGTGGTGAGGATGTGGAAAAAGTGGAACACTCTTCCATTCCTGGTGGGATTGCAAGCTGGTACAACCTCTCTGGAAAACAGTTTGGTAGACCCTCAGAAAAATGAACATAATACTACCTGACCACCCAGCTATACTAGTCCTTGGCATATACTCAGAACAAGCTCCAATATGTAATAAGGACACATACTCCACTATGTTCATATCAGCCGTATTTATAATAGCCAGAAACTGGAAATAACCCAGATGTCCCTCAACAGAAGAATGGATAGTGAAAATGCTGTACATTTACACAGTGGAATATTACTCAGCTATTAAAAACAACGACTTCATGAAATTCTCAGGCAAATGGATGGAACTTGAAAATATCATCCTGAGAGAGGTAACTCAATCACAAAAGACCAAATGGTATGTACTCACTAATAAGTGGATATTAGCCCAAAAGTTCTGAATGCCCAAGATTCAATTCACAGCCATGGTTGGATTGAGCATGGGGTGCCAGATGGAGGAGTTGGAGAAGGGACTGAAGGAGCTGAGAGAGTTTGAAGCCTCATGGAAGGAGCAACGGTGTCAACTAGCCTGACCCCCTGGTGCTCCCGAAGACTGGATCACCAACCAAAAAATACACATGGAGGGACCCATGATGCTGGCCACATATGTGGCAGAGTAGGTCCTTGTTGGCCATCAGTAGGTGAAGAGGCCCTTGGGCCTGAGGTTTTTTGATGCCCCAGTATAGGGGAATGCCAGGGAGGGAAGACAGGATTTATTGTGTGGGTGGGGGAATACCCTCATAGATGCAGAGGGAGGGGGATGTGATAGGGGTTTCCAAATGGGAGATCTGGAAAGGGGAGAACATTTGAAATGTAAAACAAGTATCAAAAAAATCCACAAAACAAATTCCTCAGAGCAAAATTAATCTCAGTGTTTAGAAACCTTGTGGTTAGCTTTAATGATTTTTCAAAACTTAAATCAAATTTGTATATCCTGTGGGGGGCAAAATGAGACATCTTGAATTTTGCAGGAAATGGATGTAACTAGAAAATATCCTGAGTGAGGTAACCCAGACTCAAATGACATACATGGTATCTACTTACTGATAACTATATATTAGTCAAAAAGTAGAGAATACCCATGATTCAACCCACAGAGAATAAGAAGTTTAACAAGAAGGAAGGACCTAGAAAGAATGTTTCAATCCCACTTAGAAATTGGGACAAAATAATCACTGGAGGCAGTGGGAGGGATCTTGATGGGAAAGAAGAGGAGAGGAAATATGGGGCAAGATCAGGTATGGGGGAGAGAAGAGAGAATTGCAGAGGGCCAGGAAAAAGAACAAAACTATGCAGCTGACTACGGTGGTGGGTGGGAAAAATCTCTAGAAATCTCAGAGGTCCAGGATGTGAGAGGTTCCCCGGACTTAATGGAAGTGACCTTAGCCAAAATGCCCAACAGTGGGGAGATGGAACTTGAAGAGTCCACCTTCAGCAGATAGACAGTGCCCTCAGTGGGGAGATGAGGTCACCAACACACCTACAATTTTTGGATGCAGTATTGTTCCTCCCTAAAATAAATGCAGGGACAAAGTCAGAGCAGAGACTGAAGGAAAGGCCTTCCTGTGACTGGCCCAAATTTGGATCCATAAAATCTGTAGGCATCAAACCCTGATACCATTATTGATTCTATGTTGTGCTTACATGCAGAAGCCAAACATGGCTGCTGTCTGAGAAGCAACACAAGCAGCAGACTGAGACAGATACAGATACTTACAGCCAAGCATTGGCTTGACATTAGGGGCCACTGTGGAAGTTAGTGGAAGGACTAAAGGAGCGAAGGCCTTGACACTCTATAGAAAGACCAACAGGGTCAACTAACCTGAACCCCTGGAGACTTAACCACTAACCAAAGAGCATACAGGGGCTGGGTGGAGGCCCCTAACACTGGCCTCAGAGGGAGAAGATGCTACTAATCTTGTGTAGATTTGATGCCCTTGGGAATGGGGACGCTTGAGTTGGGAGAGACTGAACCCTGTCAGAGGTGAATCAGAGAGGTAGGGGGTGAAGAACTCTGGGAGAGGGAACAGGTAAAGGGAGCATAGGATATGAGTAAATAAAATCAGTGATAAAAAATAATATATAAAAAATAAAAAATTCATAGAAGATACCATAGGAGTCATTTTAACCAAATGTTTGCTATCCCTTTTGAATAAAGAAATTTAAAGTATATGCTTCCATTTTAATTAATATTGAGGTTATTTATATGCCCTTAAATGGAAACAGAATAGATTTTCTTTCGCGAAATATTTGGATCACCTATCAATACTCCTGTCCACACAATTTCCTTCATCTTTACAAGTCATCTCTACAAAAGTAAAATTCTGTCTTTCTAAAAGTAGCAAAAATTTCACATAAATCTTGATTCATGTTCCCAATGGTCTCCTATTACAACTATAATTAACACATATTATGCATCTGGCATGTGTAACCTGCAGATGTTAACACTTCATACTAATGATGTCAGCAATTTCCCTGTTAATTTGTATTTTACTACTGCTGTTAAATGACCTAAATATCCTCAGCACTTCCATGTAAGGTTTTTAGTGCATACTAACATGCAGCAGGCAAGAATAGAAGGCTGCCTGCTGGCAATGGATATGTAAAATAAGGAAACAAATTAACATCAAAGGAACATCTTCATGGGGCTTCATCCAGAAGGATATATTTACCTTAAGTTCTGCAAGATTCTCCTGGTGACAGAGTGATTTCATAGGAGCTATTTATATGCAAAGGAAAGAATATTATATGTTTTAGCAAAACATGCTTGTATTTTATTTAAGACAATAAGAAAATAAGTATAGCATTATTTGTGTGTAACCTTTACCCATGTGCTCTAATTGGATTTGTTAAGAGCTTGAACAAAGTCTTTAGTTCTGATACCATTGCTAAGGTGCAATCAATTCTCTCATTTTAATACAGGAAAATTGCTTCATACCACTACAGTATACGGTCTCCAGTACAAATCTGCTTGACATTGTGAAAATGAAAGGCAATCTGGCTGCATGGGACACAGGTAGAAGCTTTTTGTGTGTTTGTTTGACATGAAAATACATTCAGATTGGTAAGTAACTGGCTGCTTTGAAATCAAATGCAATTTCAGTAGCTCATATCTAAGTAAGTTTTTTTAATACCATGGGAACTTTTACAAAGTTTTTCAATTAGTTACTGGTTGACTGTCCTCTAGAAGTCAAAACATGTAAGCCTTTCCAAGAAAATGTAGTTAGACACAAAGTTTTGGTCTCCATAATAAAACTAAACTAACCAGGGGCCACATCACAGTGGCACTTATGCACTTATAACCAAAAGATATTTGTAGATCTCAGCCACATGTGTTCGTTATGGTAGTCAAAGCATATTTCATGTCACTATTCAATTAAAAATTAGACTAAATTTTCAACATCTAGAAAAATATGTTAAGGACATGATTCTAAATTATAAACAGTATCTTCACTCCCCCCCCTCCCCACTTTCACCTTTACCTTTCCATAAGAAGTTGATTTATGGCCCAATTTAGGGAAACATTCTGCTCAGCAAATAGAGATTTCTTCTCTGCACACAAAAAAGACAATTGCTTTATTGGAACTGCCTTCAGTTATGGGAATCTATAGCATTTAGCCTTGTTTTATTTCAGAAGAAATTGATTAGTAATTTGTTTAAAAGAGTGAAATAAGACAAATAAACATGCTATTGTTTTCCAAGGATGTGATGCAATTATAATATTATTACCTACTAGGTAATAAAACTAAGAGCGCTATGGTTTCTTTATTTGGAGTGAGTAGCCATTCTCAAATTAGTTTAGACTCTAATACAGAGTAAACAAGGAAATCTTAACATTAGTTCTAGTACAAATATTAGTTAACTATATGACGTTGATAGAGGGTTGTTAAACTTTCAATTTTTGTTCATAAAATGAAAGTGGAGTAATAACATACATGTTGCCTATATTCTCTTTGTTGATATGTATGCAAATAGATGCATGTAGTCATGCATGCATACATATGAAGACATAATTGTATTGTGGCTATGCTTGATAGGTAAGCTACATAATACAAAATGCAATATTTCTTTTTTTTATTTTTACATTTCCCTTTTGTCAGAGTTGATTTAGATCGAAGCCTCTCCTGTGCCAGTTCTTTTTGGTTCATATATTTTATAACTATACCTAGTGTTAAGAATTCTTGACTTTTTATACCAAGATGTTAAGATGAGGAAGAAATATGTCAAACTGAAATACTTTCTCACAGTTACAATGAAGTGGTAAGGTTAAAAATATAATTCATAGATTAATTGGGCCAGGTGGATCAATAACTTGGCTCTTGCATTATAGAGTAAGTTTTAGCAAGACAAAGGAAAAATCTAAATTATCAGATGTGTTAGGATCGTTCCCTAAAAAAACAGTTATTTTCCAGCAGCTTTGAATTATCGGTCTTTGCTCTTTTAAGATCTTGTTAGAGAAGTGGTGCCAAGAGCTGAGGGGAGAATAGAATTCTCAGATGCTATGATTTCAAATAAAAATATGTTAAGTAATGTCTGTAAGCTCAAAGGCATGTGAGGTACATTGCTTCCAACAAATTGTAATCTTGACATTTTAAAAGCTTTTAAACAAGGAATAATGATTAATCATTCAAATTCAGCAATGTTTTTAAGTTGAGATTTTGGTATTGGATATAATTTAAGAACCTAAAGCACTACATATAAATATACCACACAAATACTGTTTCAATTTTAATTTTTTTAGTATAATTTCACCTTATTTTATTTTAAAATTTAGTGACCGCTTGCTGCTGTCAATTCTCTCATCATGTTTGAATCTTTAGAATATTTGTGATAATAACATTTAAACAATAACTTTATTTTCTCAATCTAACCTTTCATCCTCAGGCAATCTTGTCTGATGATTGCCACTTTTTGAGTAAAATAACTGAGCTTTAATGATTTACTGATATAACTTCAAATTTCATTTTACAAATTCTGGTCACTTTATTTGAATTCATTATTTTTCATCTATTATTCATAAGTTCAATATAGCACATTATCTCAGAATTTTTGATATATAACTAAGTTTTCATATATAAACATTTTCTGTGTACAAATTTTGCTGCAACTTTTCTTCATGAGTTGAAGTGCACTTTTTATTTCTTTATGAATTAATAAATCACAATTTTAATAATTTGTATGTGCCAATAAACTTTTGAAAGCCATCGTTTCATAAATAGTCAAACATATAAGAAAGTGATAAAGTTGATTCTCATAACTAATATTTAACTTGCAATTTTGATGTAATTATAAAATGTTATATTCATCATTAAATTCTTTGTTAATTACTTACTTTTTTTTAGCCAATTTCATAATCAATATTTTGATTTAGATCAGTTTTTGAGACAAAAATTGGCAATAGCTTTAGGGATAGCCATCACTCCAATTGTTCGGGAATGAAGACCAAGCTGCACATATCCTACATATGTGCACAGAGTCCTAGTGTATGATATTTGGTTGGTGGTTCAGTCTTTAAGGGCACCCCAAGGTCCAGGTTAATTGACATTTTTTATCTGTATATGGAGTTCCTATCCTGTTCAGGACCATCAGTCCTACTCCCAGCTCTTCCATGAGTCCCCAAGCTCCATCCAATGTTTGGCTGTGAGTCGCTAAATCTGAGTCAGCTCCTTGGCAGAGTCTGTTAGAGGAAAGCCATGCTAGGCTCTTGTCTGTGAGCATAAGAATGTATCATTAATAGTGTCAAGGGACTGGTGCTTGCCCATGTAATGGGTCTCTAGTTGGGCTGATAATTGCTTGGCTATTCCCTCAGTCTCTGCTCCATTCCACCTCTCTACATACACTTCTTGTAAGTAGGATAAATTTTGACTCAAAAGTTTTTCTGGTTGGATTCAATTGATCAATTTGTCTGTTACTATACCAATTCCTTGTTACTATTGCTATGCCATCCAGCTTGATGTCAGAGATGATGATACCTCCAGAAGTTCTTCTATTTTTCAGGATTGATTTAGCTACTCTGGTACTTTTATTTCCACATAAAGTTGAGCATTTTTGTCAAGGTCTGTAAAGAATTGTGTTGGAATTTTGAAGGGAATTGCATTGAATCTTTAAATTGCTTTTGGTAAATGGCTATTTTTACTGTTATTCCTATAGATCTATGAACCTGAGATATCTTTCCATCTTCTGAAATCTTTATCAGTTTCTTTCTTCAGTGACTTGAAGTTCTTGTCATATAGATCTTTCAGTTGTTTAGATTTACGCCAAGGTATTTTACATTGTATTTTATATTATTCATGGCTATTATAAATGGTGTTAGTTCCCTAATTTCTGCCTCAGCTTGTTTGTCATTTGTGTAAAGGAGGGATAATAATTTTTGCTTTTAGTTAATTTTATATCCAACCACTTTGCTGAAGTTGTTTATCAGCTGTAGAAATTCTTTGGTAGAATCTTTGGAGTAGCTTATGTATACTACACAAATAGCAATACTTGTGTGACTTGTTCCTTTCCAATTTATATCCCCTTGATCTCTTTTAGTTTTCTTATCACTCTAGCTAGAACTTCAAGTACTATTTTGAAGAGATGGGGGAGAGTAGAAAGCCTTGTCTTCTTCTCAATTTTAGTGGAATTGCTTTAAGTTTCTCTCCATTTAATTTGATTTTGGCTATTGGCTGCTGTATATTGCTTTTATTGTATATTATGTTTAAGTACATACCTTGTATCCCTGATCTCTCTAAGAGTTTTAACATGAAGGGACATTGGATTTTGTCAAAGGCTTTTTGACATCTAATTAGATGATCATGTGAATTTTTTTCTTTCAGTTTTTTTTATAATGTAGATTATATTGATGGATTTTCATATGTGAACCTTCCCTGCATTCCTGGGATGAAGACTAGTTGATCATGGTGCATGATGGTTTTGATGTGTTCCTGTAACTGGTTTGTGAGTATTTAATTGAGTATTTTGGCATCAACGTTCATAAGCATAATCAGTCTGAAGTTCTCTTTATTTGTTGAGTCTTTGTATGGTTTAGATATCATGGTGCTGTGGCTTCATAGAATGAATTATTCAGTGTTCCTTTTGTTTATATTTTGTGAAATACTTTGAGGAGTATTGGTATTAGTTCTTTGTTGAAGTTCTAGTAGAATTCTGCACTAAAGCCATCTGGCCCTGGGCTTTTTTTTGTTGGGAGATTTTTAATGACCGCTTAAATTTCCTTGGGAGTTATAGGGCTGTTTAAATAGTTTACCTGATTTTGATTTAACTTTGGTATGTGGTATCTGTTTAGAAAATCATCTATTTTATTAGGATTTTTCAATTTTGTGGAGTATAGGCTTTTGAAGTAAAACTTTGACTCATATTCTTTCTGCCTCCTTTTATGCAGGATTCCCTGAGCCCTGAGGGAGGAGTTTAATGGAGACATCACATTTAGGACTGAGTGTTCTAATGTCTCACACTCTCTGAAAATTGCTTGGCTGTAGGTCTCTGTGTTTGTTCCCATCTGCTGGAAGAGGAGGTTTCTATAATTATGGTTAATTTATGCATTTAGAAGAATGTCATTAGGAGTCATTTTATTGCCACATTCTTTGAGCAGAACAGTAGTATTTGGTTTTACCCTAGTCCCTGGGACCTTTAGTCCTAGGTTCTTGGTAACACAATTTGTATTAGGTATGGGTTCCATCTTGTGGAGTGGACCTTAAGTCAAATCAGTTATTGGTTGGTTACTCTCACAAGCTTTGAAGCACCATCGCACTAGCAGATCTAGCAGTCAGGACACCATTGTAAAACAAGTGGTTTGGGATGGGTTACTTTTTATGTTTGTCATTTGGAAACAAGTAAAGTATATTCCTATACCAAAGATGTTAGTTTATAGGTATAAAAGCTCTATATTGTCACCAACTTGATTTCTTTGTGTGTTTAATGAATTTTGTAGGTGATGTCTTCAGCAAAAGGGCCTTACCATCAGATTGTGGGGTAAAAATCTGTAGCTTTGGCAATAGACTGACTTGTTTGGGGTTCCCATAGGACTCCTTTGGTCAATGACTCAATTATATGTAACCCATTCATGATACAAGAAACTTCATTTGGTGACAAGATATGGTGAGTTGGGGCTTGCTTTCCCCATTTTACAATTTCATTTAAGTCACCTTCATATATTTATATTTTAGAAAACATCTACCATATTAGGTTTCTGCATGTTGTGGTTTGAAAAAGAATGGCTCCCGTTGGCTAGTATACCAGGGAGTGGTGGCACTACTTGAAAGGGATTAGGAGATGTGATCTTGTTGAAATAGGTATAATCTTGTTGAAGGAAGTGTGTCTCTGGGGGTGGGCTTTGGCCTTACAAAATCCAAGCCAGGCTCAGTGGTTCTCTCTTTCTCATGTTCTCCTAAATGTTACTCTATATGTAGAATTCTGAGCTACTTCTCCAGCTCAATGACTGCCTACATGCCACCAGGATGATAATAGACTAACCTTCTGGTATTATAAACAAGGTCCAATTAAATCATTTTTAAAAATTAGAGTTGTCTTTGTAAGCGTATATCTTCACAGCAATAGAACAGAGAGTAAGAGGTTGGTACTACAGAGCAAGGTTTTGTTGTTAGGACTTTGAAATAGGAAGCAGTTGAACACTTTAAGTGGGACTCATTGTGCATATTAGTAGGAGTGTGGAAGACAGTAGTGCTGAGAGCAATGTAGATTATAGTATCTATATCTATAGAAGTTTCATAAGGAAAGAATATTAGTGAGTAGCTTAGGAATCATTCCTGTGATATTTTGGCATAGAAAGTTGTTGCTATCTGCCCTTGTCAAAAGATCTTCCTGAGACTATACTGAAGGATTTTTTTTTTGTATTAATGGAATTGGCAGAGGAGCTTTCAACACAACCTAGTATTGTTTGTACCACATGGGTATTAGTAGTCACTCTTATAAAAATCTATAATAAGAAGTAGAAATCTGAACAAAGAAAAATTCAAAATATATAAACTGAAGAGAAAGGAGCACTAGCAGGAGTAATGGAGCTAAGTGCAGTGTTTAACAAATTAAAATGTTTAGAGAAAAGCTTACTGCTAAATGGAATAAAGGGAATGGTGACCTCAGAGAATGATCCCACTCAGATAAGCTTTCAACTTGTGAAAAAGAATTAAAGAAAAGCCTAAGTGGTGATGGAAACTATAACAACAGAAAGGTGATGCAAATGTAATTGAAAAGGGGGAGGGGTCTATGTTCCAGCCCCAACCAAGCTGAAGAATTTGGCAGCTTTGCCCAAGTGCTTCTGTCTTTTGAGTCAAGGATTTACAAAAGTGGTTATGGTATCTCGCTTCATGGCTACAGAAAGCTGATGAATCCAGTCATATGTCAATGGTGTCCATGCATGAAGGCTTAGAGAGGCCATCATGTGAAACTGTGAAGGTGTAACCTGGATTTTGGTGGAGACTTCAAACCATAGACTGGGTGTTGACCAGTCTGAGAGAGAGAGAGAGAGAGAGAGAGAGAGAGAGAGAGACAGAGAGACAGAGACAGAGAGACAGAGACAGAGACAGACAGAGGTGCTTTAGTAAACAAAGCTTAAAGGAGTTAAAGGTCATGAGTGCTTTGACATCAGACATGGAGGTACAGAGTTTAAGGTTTGCCCTGCTGGTTTCTGATTTTGCTTTGTTCCAGTATTTTTCTACTATGCTCCATATGCTCTGTTTTTGTACGTATGTATGGTAATGTATGCCCTATACCTTTATATATTGGAAATATGTGATCTGCCTTTTGATTTTGCTTTTACAGGGGGTTTTAGTTAAGAGACTGCCCTAAGTCTCAGAAGAGACTTTAAAGTTTGGATCTTTAAACAGTTTTTATACTGTTATAGACTGTGTAAACTTTTGATGTCGGAAGGAATACATTTTGCATTATGATATGGCTGCAGGTCTATGGAGGTTTGAATGAAAATGGTTGTCATAGACCCATTTATTTAAATTATCAGTGAGTGGAACTACTTGGGAGAGATTAAGAGGTGTGACCTTATTGGAGAAAGTGTTTTTCTGGGGCTGGGCTTTTAGGTTTCAAAAGCCCAAGCCATGCCCGGTGTTCCTCTCTCTTGTCTTGCTGCCTGCAGATCCAAGTGTAGAACTCTGAGCTACCTCTCGAGGTCTATATCAACCTGTGTGTCACCATTCTTTCTGCTATCATAATAATGAACTATAACTCTGAAACTGTAAGCCAGTCCCAATTAATTGCTTTCTTTCTAAGATTTGTCTTGGTCATACTGTCTCTTAATAGCAACAGAACACTGACTAAGACACCATACTACTCCTCAAATGATGCTTAATTTTAGCTGTCTCTCCTGGTATTCCCTCCCAGATCTGCCTCATCCCTCTAGCTCTACACTTAATTCTCTTATTCTAGCCTCCACCCTTGTATTTCTTTTTATAATAGAAATAATTCCAAGTTTAGGACTGTTTTTCTCTTTGATATTCTTGTGAAATAAATCACAAAATATTTCCCTTACAAAAGGCTTTTAATTTTCCTTTTAGAGGAGACTCTGAACAACTTGCAATGACTGTTGCTTCATATTTTGTTTTAAGGTCTTATAAGATAGGATCTAATGTCTGCATGTACCATGATTGTGATCACTATCCTACCTTTTACTGGCATGTTCTACTCTGTGTCTAACTCTTCCCAACCTCATAATCAGAAATGACTCTACAGTTTCACTAGGCTGTGTTTCCTTGCTTATCATTGCTTCCTTCTATTGTACTGTGCTTGCAGTTTAGCTAGTCCAATGCATAAGATCACTTTCTTACTGGGTCCTTAGCTTTTTGATAATATACTAGCTATAAATTAGGAAATATATTTTAGTATATAAGTTTTTCCAGCCTCTCCCAATGCACTCTGGTTTAGGAATCTCTGTATCACTATTTATAGTCACTATTTGAGATTTCAAGATTCTTGTTATTTAGGATCACATCATAGAACTCAATGCTACATCTATCTATGTTTCTGTATCCTTGCATATTCTTGTGCATATGTGTATTTATGCATGTATATGTGTATATAATAGCAGTTGTAGGTTGGGCTTGCCCATATTTAATCAGTTGTTTGCATGCCACATTTATTTTCAACATATTACAGTCCTTGAAACTTCATTGAATTGTTTCTCTGGACAAAGATATGTGATTGCCATCACCTTCACATTGACAACAGCATAAAGCATCATGGTACTAACTGTAACTCATCTGTAGTTATCTCTATGATTATATTTTTCTCAATGAATTTTCAATTATTTGAAGAAAAAAAAACATGAGTTCTCTGACTTGGCATTTCAAATAGGAAAGTCTAATAATTGTAGCCCAAATAATGCATACACTGGAAAAACAAATTTTTCCCTAAATCTTCCTTTCACATGCTGTTTTCCAGCATTATAGGGAACATCATAAATGAGAATTTCTTCAACAAAATATATACAAGAAATTCAAATACCTGTAGCCATAAATGTAAGTATACGCATTTAATATATGTACACAAATGAGTCTTTGCTTACTTGATGGTAATCCCCCAAACAGAAATTTACCATAAACTGTCTTATTAATATGCTCTTGTTAAGCATGAATTCTGCCCTGCATGTAACCAGGCAGTGAAGTAGAAACTCCACCAATTAATTGGTGAATTTTATAAATGAGTTCAGCCAAGTAGCTAATTTATGTCAACATTTCTGCTATTACTTTGAAAGCAATGCTCACTTCAACTTCCCACTTGTGGAGATAAGTCATAGAAGAAAAAAGTGCATCTTGTTAGAATAATAGTACAAGTACTTATCTAAATGACATACTTTCTAGAGTACATACTTTTATACTGATTATAATAAAATCTTAGTGACAGAGTGACAGTGTAGTTGGTTGGAAACTACTCCATTGCTGTTCTACAACCAGATATTATGAAATATAAACTAAAATCAGGAAATGCAGACTTATCAATATACAAATCAAACTGTATGCATTTCACCAAAGTTAACAAATTAATCCAAATTAACTATAACTCTTCTTAGAAATGTAAAATACTATGTACAAGTTAACTCTGTACCTTCCCACACTAATATTAGATCATGAAAGCTAAAACTTTTTATATCTTTCATCCTATAAAATGATTACAAGTATTTAAGTATGGACTGTTTCCCTACATATTATTTATGTGCTCCTACAAGCATTTGACCATCATTTAAAACTTTTTTTATCATGTATTTCCATGTCTTAAGATTCATATCCTACAAAGTTGTCAGGAGCCACATTTTGTATCTTCTTCCTCATCTGCTTTCAGAGAACAAGGCAGGATGTTTAATAATATTGGTCATGAAGAAAACTTGAAAGCAGTTTTGTAGTGGTTGTTGTTGTTGTTGTTGTTTGGTTTGGTTGTTCATAAATATTAATAGACAGTTAAGAAAAGGAAAGGGAATAAATAATCCCCTGGAAAGTATTGAAAACAGATGGATGTGGGGGTGGGTGGGGAGCTGTTGCATAAGAGATTAGACAAAGGAGATATCAACCACCATATGAATCCATCATTCCTTTATTTTAAGAATTTTCTGATTTGAAGTTTTAATACACTTCATGTGCCTCCACAACTTATTTCTTTCTTTTGTCAAGGAATTTTTCATATACTTTTACTTCAGAAATAGCCAGATAATGATTCTTTCCTCCTAGCTTCTGAAAGGAATAATATTCTTGGCAGTGGTTTGGTCACTATATAATAGACTGAAATAATAGACAATGGATGTTTGAGTAAGATGTCAAGTCCATATGCCATTTGCCATTAAGTAATATAGCTGGGCCCTATGATAGATTTATTTTGGTATAGGATTTTCTTAAATATATTATTCATTTGTTTCTTTACTTTTATTTTATTTTTGAGATTATAATATAAATATATCATTCTCCTTCCCCTTTCTGATTCTCCATACTAATTTCCAGGGTATCTGTGCCAATCTACATCTTCTCCAGCAATGAATGAGAGGTCTTTATTTCCCAAATGTCATCAGCATTTGTTGTCAGCTTTTCTGACTGGGGTGAGATGAACTCTCAACATTGTTTTAATTTCCATTTTTATTGCTAAGGGTGATAAATATTTTTGTTTTTTTTCTTGGCAATTATTTTTATTTCTATTATTGTAAACTCTCTCTTTAGATCCCTAGCTCATTTTTAAAGTCAGTTTTCTCCTTGACTCTTTGCTTTTGAGTTCTTTGTATATTCTGGATATTAATTCTCTGTTTAATGTACATCTGAGAAGATTCTCTCCAGTTCTTTGGGCTTCTTCTTCACTTGATAGTTTCCTTACCTCTACAGAAGCATCACTGAAGGGGCACAGAAAGATTATAATAGCTAGACTACCAGGAAGTCTGCTGTGAAACAGTGTCTCCTATAAATAGCTGCAAAAATAAGACCAGAATAGTGGTAACATCAATAGACAGTGGAAGGGAGAAAATTTCATGAGGACCCAACCCTAGACAAAGCACCATGAAAACTAATAATTGCTAGGAAAGGAAGCATGAGCCTCTCCTAGTGATGAGTCCCTAATTTGTTATCTAATATGAAGTGGAAGGCTCTGAAATCATATACACATAAACAACAAAAATGGACTCAGCAAGTTCCATTGATATCATACAAATGTGTATACGTGTACATGTGCATATAGCACTAAGAATCAGAGAATTAGGGACTGTAAATTTCAGAGTAAAGGTATGAACACAATAGAGAAACATACCAATATGAGTAAGGGCAGGCAAACAAAAAGCAAAATTTCCTAATTCAGTGCCCTTTTATGTAGGCTACAACCAAAAGATGTGACCCAGATTTAGGCTGGTTCTTCCTAACTCAAATTGTGTAACATATAAAACATTCTTACAGGCATATCCAAAACCTTATGTTTTAGTTGATTGTAGATGTGATCAAGCCGACAATCAAAATTGTCCATCATAGTATTTTTCACAAGTACTTAAAGCCTAGATAAGAGTAAGTTTTTAATTTCTTTTTATATTATATGTTATTTCTAAGTTTCAGAATTAGATACAGCATTTGAAATTTTTGATTTTTATATCTATTCCACAAATGAGAAATTCTTAACCTACAAATGCATGTTATCCTTTTCCTTTTTCCTTTTTTCTTTCTTTCTAATTATTTCTTTGTTTTGTTAGCTTCTTTTTTATTTTGTTTTGCTTTACCTCATTTTGTTTTGTTTTGAGACAGAGTTTTACTATGAAATCCTGGACTTCTTCAAAATTATCTAGACAAAAGTAGACTAGAATTTACAGAGGTCTAGACACATGTCACCATGACCAACCTTAAAAGTATAAACATGGATTTCCTTCTTTTTTACTTTAAGTATTTTTACTGATTATTTTATTTATATACATTTCAAATGTTATCCCCTTTCCCAGATTCCCCTCCACAAACACACTATCCCCTCCCCTTCCCCATGCTTCTATGAGGGTGCTCCCCCACCCACACACCCACTCCTGCCTCAGCTCTCCAACATTCCCTTATACTGGATCACTGAGCCTCCACAGGATCAAGGGGTGCCCCTCTTCTTGATGCCAGGTAAGGCAATCCTCTGCAACATATTCAGCTGGAGCCACTGATCCCTCCATGTGTATTCTTTGGTTGGTCTTTTAGTCCCTGGGAGACAGGGCATCTGGTTGGTTGATATTGTTGTCCTTCCTATGGGGCTGCAAGCCCTTTAAGCGCCTTTAGTCCTTCCCCTAACTCCTCCCCATACTCAGTCCAATGGTTGGCTTTGAACATTCACCTCTGTATTTGTCAGGCTCTGGCAAAGCCTCTCAGGAGACACCCTTATCAGGCTCCTGTCAGCAAGCACTTCCAGGCATCCGCAATAGCATCTGATGGGGCAGTCTCTAGATGACCTTTCCTTCAGTCTCTGCTCCACACTTTGTCTCCATATTTCCTCCTGTGATTATTTTGTTCTCCCTTCTAAGAAGCACTGAAGCATCCACACTTTGGTCTTCCTTGTTCTTGAGCTTCATATGGTCTGTGAATTGTATCTTGGTATTCTGAGATTTGGGGCTAATATCCAATTATCAGTGAGTGAATACCATGTGTGTTCATACACCTTCATTGCTGGTGGGATTGCAAGATGGTATAACAACTCTGGAAATCAGTCTGGCCGTTCCTCAGAAAATTGGACAGAGCATTACCTGAGAACCCAGCTATACCACTCCTGGGCATATACTCAGAAGATGCCCTAACATGTAATAAGGACACATGTTCCACTATGTTCATAGCAGCCATATTTATAATAGCCAGAAGCTGGAAACAACCCAGATGTCCCTCACAGAGGAATGGCTACAGAAAATCTGGTACATTTACGCAATGGAGTACTACTCAGCTATTAAAAACAATGACTTCATGGAATTCATAGGCAAATGAATGGAACTAGAAAATATCATCCTGAGTGAGGTATCCCAGTCACAAAGGAATACACATGATATGTACTCACTGATAAGTGGATTTTAAATATTTTTTGAGATTGCAATATAATGATATCATTTTCTCTTACCTTTTCTCACTTCAAACCCTTCCATGTTTACTTCTTTGATTTATTTAAAATTCAAGACATCTTTCTCTTTGTTTATAATATAAACTTTTTAGTCCGTATAATATAACTTGTGTGTGTTTTCAAGGATGACTATTTCATGTTGAATAACCAATTGTTGTGGTTTTCTCTGGAGAAGATTTCTTCTACTCTTGGTATTCCTTAGTTGCCAGAAAAATCTCAGGTCAGTGGTAGAGATACATTTTTAATGTCGTGCTTATAATCTACAATTCATGCCATATCAAATATAATTTTTATTATATTACTAATTGTAGTTAAAGTATCTAAGGTAATAATTGGTTTAGAAAATGTAGACATAATTCAATGGTCATTATTGAATTGCTAAAATGTCTTTAGTCTTCAAGTAATTATCAAAACACAATGTAAAGGAGTTCTAATAGATGGATCAGTGTTTAAGAGTACTTGTTACTCTTGCAGATGTTCTTAGCTGACAAGCATCTGTAAGTAGAATTCCAGAGGAATTAGTGTCCTCTTTTGGCGTCCATGAGTACTAAAGATGCATACAGTGCACATACATACACAGAAGCAAAACATGCATACATGTGTAGTAAAATAAATAAACTCTTAAAAGAAATAGATATAAACTACTTGATATTTTGTGGGCATGTTTTTGATATTTGAAGGTGACTGCCCTGAGAAGTAATGATCTAATAGAACACAAGGATATACAACTTAGTTTGAATTAGTGTATCTACTTTTACATGACATAGAAAAATGGAATCCAGCATTTTAGTATCAAAATTTAAGTTTATTATATTTTTTTTCAAAAAAGAACTTTCACATTTTTTGTACTATATCTAATCTAGGTAATTAACATTGCTAATTTGCTACTATATCTTCCAAATGTAGTTTTACTTGAAATTAACAATATAGTGAATTTCAATATTTTTTTGAAGAAAATACACAATCAGTATTCATTTACAAGGAAGTAAAGTATGTATATGCTCCTTCAAAGATGTATAATTCATAAACAGGCAGCTATACAATAAAGACATGAGTTTATCTACTCCAGTGATTGGGACTGCTAGAGAAGGCACCATCGTTCTCCAAATCCCTAAAAATATTGAACCATTCTTACTGAGCAGGTCCTTCACCTTGACTATAATCTTAAGATAAAGTGGAAATGTAGCATGTATAGAGGGAAATAATTGTTATCATTATAATTAATAACAGAAGAAATGTCATAACACTATGGTTTATACATTAATTAATGAGTAGTTATGTAGAACAATAAGAAAATCTAAGTTCATTCTTTCCCATCTGTTTTGGTCTGAGTCCTTCACTTCCTGTCTGTTTAGAATTCTCTTGTTTTCCATATCTTATTATTCCATGTAATCTGTAAATACCCATTCACTAGAGAAGAAAATTAGTGTTAGCATGTGATATTTAAATAGGGAGAGTGCATTAGGTACTGTTGTTTACAATTCTAGATGGATAATAATCCATCATGGTGGAGAAGCATGGTAGCAAGCAGAAGCAAGCCAGCATGGAACTGGATGCTTACATCTTGAAACAAAAGCATGAAGCCAAAAGAGCAAACCAAGTGTGACAAGCCTTTAAACTCCCAAAGCCCACCTCTAGTGATATACTTCCTCCAACAGGGTAGCACTTCCTAAGCTTCTCCAAACAATGCTACCAACAGCCAGCACTGTGGGAAAAAAACTCATCCAAACTACCACAGAAACCTTTGACTTTAATCATACACATGCCATTTAGCTGTTGTTTTAGCTGTGTGTGGGTCTGCTTGATATTTAAACTAAATGCATGCATATTTTAAAGTTCAGAAGTCAGACCCATATTCTGTGTAAATTCAAGTTATTACCCTCGTTAAAATGCTTAAGAGTGGTTCACATGTTGCTTTTGTGATGAGTGGCATATATTTCAGATGTTGAAAATATGTGGAGAGGGTAAGAAAGGAAAGGTAATTCTTTGTTTTATTTTAAAATTCTTTCCAATATAGCTGCTATATTTAGAGTTACTTTATGGTTAGAATAGAACAATTATAAGGCGAATTTCTCTAAGTTTATTGCTTAAATGCTTCATGTGTGATGAATATAGTTTAAGTATCACTGCCTCCTTTTAACTCTCTTGGGTTGCTCCTTAAAATTTATCTTCTACTGTTGCACTTTGGGTTTTCCTGAAACTTTTCCCATTTCCCAACCTTATTTGTCTGTCAAACAGCATCTCCTACTTTTTGGAACATCATTAACCTCTTACTCAGACCCATAATGCTGCATATTACCAAACTTTTCTTCCTAATCCACAAGTCCTCTCAGCTCTTCTTGTTTCCTTTCCTTCTCCCCTCTTTAAAGGAAATACTTTTAATATGTGTGCTTAT
Organism: Rhynchomys soricoides; assembly: GCA_019843965.1. Taxonomy (NCBI): domain Eukaryota; kingdom Metazoa; phylum Chordata; class Mammalia; order Rodentia; family Muridae; genus Rhynchomys; species Rhynchomys soricoides. The sequence continues at coordinate 1,699,721 of JADRCH010007377.1, read as the reverse complement.
TGCCTTTTCTACTGCAGTTATTACGTGCCACCATTCATCAAGTTACCTGATTATCTCAAACCTCATAATCACTTTTAGGACAACACAGCATATTCTTTGATTCTGTTAGAACTTCATGAACAATCAGAGTGTCTAGAAAAAAGAAACATTCCCATTGTTACATATAATAGCTTCTGTTAAACCATTTATCTCCTTAGTCAAATTAACAGAAAGTAAGAATTGCTTTCTATTTCTTTAAATTCTGTTGAACACGTGTCTTCAGAAAGATCTGTTTATTGTGCTAATGAAAGAATGAATAAGTGAATGCCACAGTTAAAAGATAACCTTTCCTCACTTTAGCAGATTAAGACTAAAATATTTGCATTATCATTTATATCTCTTGATCATCACAAGTGATTTTCACCATCCATTCTCTTTTCTATAAAGTGAGAATAAAGTATTAATGAATGTATGAGGTTGTTGCCTAAGTGGATATAATACAATATTTTGAAAGTCATAAACATGGATTTTAAAGAGAACAGAGTGTTTAGTGTTTCAGTACCTAATGCATATACAAGGTTAGAGACTCAGCAAGTCAAAGGCATGGATCATTAACTGACCTTTCGAAGAACACAGAATAAACAGAGATTTGTGTACCCTTTTAGATGTGGTCCAGAAAACTATGGTTAATTTTATGTGTCTCAATATTTCATTACTGTAATATAAAATCACACAATGTAACCATGAATTTATTCAAGGATAATTCTAGATTGGCAATATGCCTTTTGCATAAATGAATATTTTTCTCTTCCCAAAGGTCAAATATATTACTGAACATCTGCTCTCAGAAAATGTTTATGGAATCAACAGTGTTCTGGAATAAGTAAGCACTTAGTGCTCCCTGGACATGTTTCCTATTGTGTGCCCCTTATCAAATGCCTGTGCCTTATTGAACATAGTACTTCAATTGACACATACATCATACTAAGAAATACCTCACAATTTTAAAGAATGCAGTTAAACCATAAATGGTTAAAACTCTGAAAATTCAGTAACATATACTTGGGTTTTTTTGTTGTTGTTGTTGTTGTTTTCACAGTGTCTTATTTATTGGTCTCTCTGTTCCTCAAAAGTCAACTAGCTATTCAAAAAGGAAAACAATTTTCTCCTTCATATTTGCATGTCATGGGGCTTAGAAATGTTTACAAACATTTTTGAAGTCACAATTTAAAAGTAGTAGAATCAACTGAGAAAAAAGTTGCAATGTAAGATTGTCTAGATTAAGTTGCTCTCCCTGGGCATATACCTATTGGGTTCGTGATGATTACACTAATTGATATGTGTGCCATATGGGTAATGTCTACCATATTTCCCTTGTGTCATTACTGTTGCTGTGATAATATATAATTACAAAAGCAAGTTTAAGGTATAAAGGGTTACCATTGTGGGTGAGTCAAAGATAGAATTAGAGGTAGGTATTTATATTATCAGTACTAGAGATGATATGTAAGATAAGAACAGAAAAAGAATGAAGGTCTGCATATCTAACCTCATATACTTGTTTTAATCTGAAAGTTGGTGCTTAAAATAATAATGGACGACATTTATAAGGAAATTACACAACAGACAATATTCTAAATGAATTATCCAGTGAATTGGCTAATATTGTCCATATTTTTATAAAAAGTAAAAATAAACTACCCAAAGGTTAAGTGTCTTATCTAAGGTCATACATTACTGACTGGCTCAGCAGAATGCAAATATTTTCAATTTTTAATAAGTATACTGTATGCCCAAACTCTTTTTCTATTCTTAATAACTATACCGTATGCCTAAAACAACAAATATATCTTATGTTTTGAAAACTGGCACAAGACTCCTTTATTATGAATGGAACATTGCTTATGCAATCAATTCCTTGTTAAGAAATATTTTGATTATTTCCTCCCTTATTTTTCTATTATAAACTTTTCACTGAGCATCCTGCTGTAAAATGCTGGTGTTTTTTGAGAGATAAACCACTATGTTTCTGGAATGATGCTTCTAAAAGAATTATAATTAGAGATGATGTTATATGCACCTGCACATACATATATACACTCATACATATATACCCAGGTGTATACACTCACACACACATCCATGTAAACACAAACACACAGACACACAGAGTCTCTCTCTCTCTCTCTCTCTCTCTCTCTCTCTCTCTCTCTCTCTCAGAATTTGAGCATGGTAGTTCATGTTTGTAATCCTAGCACTTTGAAGTTGGAGGCAGACAAATCAGGAGTCCATGGTCATCCTTGAATATGGTTTGAGTTCCAAACCAGACTAGGTTAAGTAAGACCCTTTCTCAAAACAATAAATAGAAAACTGGTTTTAAAACAGTAGATTAATCATCTACACTTTTATCAATACTCCTTCAAAAATCCTCAGGAACATGACAGTATAGTGGAAAGAGAGACCAAAAATGAAATCCATAAGCAGCAGGGAAATGGTGAGCATGCGCTAGGTTGAAATGGGCTGAGTCTTCATTCACTAAACTTGAAAACAAAGCATAATAAACTAACATGTTTCATTCGCCACAATGAAAAAAACTCACTTGTTGCCATCCCGACTCTCTTGTAATTTCTTGATTTTTTTTTTTTACTCTAGGCTGGCCTGGGATTTTTCTTATCAATAGAATATGAGAGTAATGATACTGAGTTAGTTTTATAGTTTTAAGCAGAAAATATCAGACTTTTCCCCTTAAGCTCTAAGAACTCTACATATCCACAAAATAGGTGATTGGATAGTCTTTGGAGGAAAAAAAAAAGACCCTACCAAACTCAAGAGAAAATCACTTTTAGAAAATGTAACACAGGAGATGATGATAAAGATCCCTAAGAAGAGTGTAAATGGAAAGAATAGGATTCCAATGTGCATCAAATCCAGTAGACAGAAGTAAGAAGAAAAATAAAACTAGCAGAATACTTTATGTATAATGAAAAACTATGGTTATTTACAAGAATTTGGGGGAACATGACTATACTGAGGAGTAAGCAAATGAAAAATGAAGTCAATTATTAATTTAAAACAAAATGTACATCAGATTAGAGAATTATAGTTCTTTTGCATGAAATTATTATAAAGATACTGGCTAATAAACAAGAATTTGTATTTGTGGGATCAAGAAAATGAAAACTGACAGTACATAAATTTGGGGCCAGAATGCTAAATTTACTTTTCCCATGGGGAGAATGCATCTATCATCTAACAATGAAAACCAATTAACTATTCTATGTTCATTTGAATGAGAAACGACCAGGTAGGCTCATGTATTTGAACACTCAGTCTCTCCTGCTGTTAGTGTTGTTTCAAGAGGACATGTTTACTTTTAGAACTAGAGCCTTGCTAGAAGGATAACTATCAGTTTTGAGGATTTATATTCTTACGGGATTTCTAGGTTTCTCTCTGTCTCTTTTCTTTGTCTTCCTCTCTCTCTCTCTCTCCCTCTGTCTCTCTGTCTCTGTCTTCCTCCCTGTCTCCCTTGTCCTCCCCCTCTCCCTCCCCCCCCCTCTCCTACCTGTATATGGATAACATTGTGGTCAGGCAGCTTCATTCTCCTTCAATTATGCCATGCCATGCTTGTCTGCCATACGTACTCTAGTACTCTGGAAATATAAGCATCATGAACATTTCCTTAAGTTATTTTGATCAAGGCATTTTATGATCACAGCAACAGAAAGTGACTAACAAATATTGTGATCATACAAACATATTAGTATTATTCAGAAATGTGAAAATGAACTCCAGAGGAAACAGGTAAAAAACTTAAAACAGTGTTTTTTCCTGAAATGCCATATTGAAAACTGCCATATTGAGATCCAAGAGGTTCTATTTTTGTTTAGATATTATAAACATTTGATTTTTTACAAGGTACAAGATATTGGGAAAACAAGGAGAAAGTACTGTTGGGAAGAAAAGTATAGCTGCAAAAGAATGTATGTTTTATTCTTGTAAAAGTGTATGGACCTCATGGTTTTAAAAACTTGATTAATATAAAAAAAATGAAACCTCAATGTTGATTTTCTACAGGTACATTAGCAATGTCATAAAAGTATTACAGGGTTCTATAGTAAGTACAAACAAGAGATAACCAAATTGGCTTACTTTATACCATATGTTTTCTTTAAAACAAATTTATTTAAAAATTTGAAGTAAGACTCACATAAATTGGCAGCAGTTAAATGTATGCTTTAGAAAAATGCTTTCATAGAAAATAATCTTATGGTAGATTCAGATGCCATCCTAAATAATTAGAGAAAATATGCCTAGAAGTTGTCTCCAGGCAACACCCGAAATACAGTAATCTGAGGATCACATGAGTCAGCAAGTGACAAGATCTGAGCATAAGCAGACAAAGAGATGGTGGAAGGTGACTGCAAAATATAATGACAATTTTGGTTTCTTAATAAAAGTAACCAGTTATGTTATGTGAAAATGTTTTTTGTTTTAATACCAGGTGTTGGATAAGAGGCTGCTTCACAGCAGTTCATTATGATTTGCCTCATAGCAAGGGTGTGATTTTTCCCAGATGCAGTTAGTTTAATTCTGAGGACTCTGGAGAGTGTATAAATGAGAAAGCCCTGAGAGGGCCTGTGGTGGCTGCTGCTCTCCTTGCTACTGCCCCAACTGCTGCTGGTCCCTGAAATCTGTCAAATGTTCATGACCAAAGAGAAGAGAAGTTGGAGATGGCCCTGATGAAAACGACTGGACTTAGCCCAAGGAATCCAACACCTCTAATCAGTAGGAAGTAGCCTAAAGAGGTCTATGCCCTCTTTCCCCTCTAACCTTTTTTGTCTCCTACCTAGTGTTGCAGGGTTGGAAGGGATTAGGGTGAAATAAGGGTTGGAATGGTGGTAGATATAAGAACATAATAAAACGTTAGAACAAATTAGACAACAGCAAAGATTAAATATGATTTGAGAGACAACTTTAGAAAAGCTTAAAATAGAATTAAAGCTGCAAAAAGAATAGCAGCTTCATCCTTCCCTGTAATGTGAAAAATATCATCTGATTCAGGCTGAAAAAATATGACATATACAATATATATAATTTTAAAATATATATTATATAATTATATATGCCACATCGTTAATATATAATTACATAATACAAATTTAATATAAAATATAAATATGAATCATAAAGTATACATATAGATGTTGTAATATATGTATGTTATAGATATATATTATAGATAATATGTGATACATAACACATGCATGTGATATATAACATATATATATATATATGTGTGTGTGTGACTAAATACAGTAAAGACATCAAAGCACCCTGAAAATGAAAGCAAATAACAAAGGTAGATGAATATGGCAATTGAATCCAAATGCAGAAATGGTCTTCCTAGAATTATACAGTTACAAATGATCACCAGGAAGCTTCTAGTCATTATGGTCAATGAAGATGCTGCCCAAAAGCTTTTCTTTGCTTCCTAACACAAATAAGTACTGGATGAAATGCATGTGGCTTTAAGAGCACACCAAATTGTTATCCAATATCACATACAAGTAACATTATAAAGACTGAGAAGGTTATGTTTATATATTTTGGAATGTGCAAAAAAACATTTCAATAGGTCTATAACCCCAAAGGAAATATAAGCAGTCTTTAAACATTTGTCCTCATTTTGTTAACTCTGCCTACTATGTTCCCTAGTCAGTGTAGAGAGGGGGAGAAGTGGATAAAGGCAACATTAAATCCTAGGTACCCAGGGGAAAAGTAATTGAAGAAAAAATAAAAACAGGATATGCTAAATACTATCAAAGTACCAAATAATACCAAACACCAAATAGAAGAAAGTCAAACTGATATAAAAGTGAGATTTACTCTTTATGTCCATTTTACATGAATAAAAATATCACATATAAACAATAGCTAAGTGAATGCATAGTAAAATTACAAAATCGTAGCTTACAATTATATAGCTCAACTTTAGACTAATTGTCATTTTGAGTTAGGGTATTCACACCAACTTGGGTTGCAGTGGTGGCTTTCCTAGCCAATCACAGAGACTCCCCTTGTAGACCACCCCCCTGGAGACCTCCAGCTACCAGGCTTCATCCCCAGACTATTCTGATGGCCAGGCCTGACCCCTTGATGCATGTAAGTTATCAACCCCCTCAAGAGCTTCAACTTCCAGACCCTCCCATTGAAGAACTCCAATGGTCAGGCACCACCCCTGAGAAGCTCCAATGACCAAGCCATGCTCCTGAGAATGTCCGATGGCTCGACCCTTCTCCAGCTCAGACTTCTCTGACTGCCTAAATTGGCATTCCCTAGCTGATGTAACTGCTGTTCCCGGTTCCTGGAGGCAGGAGAGTGGCCATGCTCCACCAATTCAAACAATTCCCACCAATCTCTGAGCTTGCCTGAAGATCGGGCCACATAATTCCTTCAATCCCAATCTACCCTAGAAAATTCCATCCCTCGGAACACCGATACACCCATATTAAACTCTGTGTTTGGCTCAGTTCTTGTTCTCTGTTGCTTCTGACTGAGAAGAGGCAACCACACTCTTAGGGTCACCACTACCACCACCAATAAATCTCTTGCTTGAGGTTTGTTTTGTGCTGTGACTTTGTGGTTTTCCTTCGATCCAGTCTGTCAGGGTACTATTTCCATCTCAGCTATAAGATATCTACAAGAGCATTTGAAATTAAAATAAATATATTTCTCAAGTAATTTCTTTGGAGCAAGTATGGGGCAAAGCACTATTGCTATTTTCAGTGATGTGTATTTGGGCGTTGTAATACTTTCTGCAGTGTTTCTGTGATATTTTATTATAAAATGATCTGTTAGAGCAAATTAAATTAAAATAGTTTTATTCTCACCCAAACTCTGTTGTTCTATAGTGATTGGGGTTTTTGTTTGTTTTGTTTTGTTTTTGTTTCGTTGTTTGTTTTGTCCTCGGCCTATATTATTGCATTCAAAAAAAAAAAAAACAGTCTGAAAATGTCACATTTTTAGCAATGAAAATCCTTTCTTTCCATTTGGATCAATAAATACCTTTGCATGATCCCAATCACAGAGCAAATGGCATCTTCAAATATTAACATCCCAGAGACTATTAGGTTTACAGTGCATCAGGCAGGCATAATCTCAGCTCCCAAAGATCTATTTGTGATGAGAATTTAACACCCCTAGACAGTATTAATTAAATAAGAAATACCTGCATGTGAGAGAGATGATAGTTCTGTCACGTTCTGGATTGCTAAAACAGAGTATGGATGTTTTAACACAAAGTCATATGATGATTTAGAGTACTAAAAAAAAATAAAAGGTGGCTCCCACTAACATTGATATATCTTAATAAGATAAGATGGATTCTAATGGTTATCTTTTTTTGAGAACTAACTACATAATTTACATTTTTTACTTTGTCATATGACACTGTTGATATATGAAAATGTAATTTAAGTTTCCTCAAAATCTCCATAGTGATTTCTGACCCAGATAAAATAGTCTGTTGTGCTGGAAGAAACAAAATGAATGTCATATGAATTGGTATGTTGTTACCCTGAGTACAGTAAACATTTTAATTTGCTGTTCTAATATTTTCCCCTTTCTATGTTTATGGAAGACAAATCCCTCTGGAATTCATACAAATGAAAGATATACATAACCTGGAGAATACTGAATGTGAAATGAACATCCTTTCAATTAGTGGACTGACATTGCTAAGTTTTTGATTGCACAAAGTCTTCTCAGTTCTTTTTTTGCAACCAAGATATTGATTATGGAGCATATTCCTACCAATCTGTACTGCTGGTTCTCCTTCAAATATGATGAGAATAGTACAAAGGAATAAAAAACAATTCAGGTTAGATTTATATGATTGCATTTTGAATATTCTTTCTTATAAATATGGATATTTTAATAGGCAAAATAAAGTGTGGGAACTACAACTAAGCATGTTCTTCTTAGCATCTTCCCTGTAAGCATGGAGAAAAGTTAATGATGAAACTAGTGAAATAGTATTTGCTAGACATCACAGTGTCATTACATACATGGACTAACAATGACAATTACTGCATGGACAAGACCCATAACAAATCAAGCCAACCAAAATTCCAGCATGGGTATGGAAGGGATTCATGAAGCCCCACCTCTAGTTGAAGAACTATTGGCAACTGATGATTGCTGAGGGATGAAGAGACAGTTTTCTTTAGTAATGTGGCTCCTTAGAGACTTACTGTGATCCACAGATGGTTCACAACACAAGAGCATACAGATAACATTAAGTGAACTTGGTGAGTTTTTTTTTTTTTCTAAAAAGACAGAACACAAATTTGTGAAGGGAAATGTGGTTGGGCTATGGGAAGAACTAGGAAGGATAGACTGGAGAATTAGATTTGATTAAAGTATGTTACAGACATATATGAATTTCTCAATCAATAAAGACATAAAAAGTCAAGAGAAATGAAACTTTCATGTTTTAACCTACTAATTAACACATTTACTTTGTTCTGTAGAGATATAACAATTATGTAGAGTAATATCAAATAAAAGGCCTTCTATTCTAATCATATGAACCATAACTGAATAGGAAGGGCTAGAAACTATTGGGTCAGTAGATTCTAAGAGTTTTCCCATGGACTACACAGGGTGGTGGAAGTATACTCCACTAGCAGTAGGCCAGACAATTCATCCAAGCTTACTCAAAACAGTTATGTTTTTATTGGTGTTATATAATTAGCCCCTTTATCAGGCTTACTTGAATAAATTGTTCTACAATTGAAACAACTTGAAAATTACTGTCCTAGTATAACTGATTCATTTTGTAGATAAGAATACAGACTCATTGAACTAAGAAATTTGCATAAGTTTTCTGGCATATAGTCAACTTACCATGGGCTACACTCTTAGAGAAAACTAACAATTCCCCTCCCAGCAGTTATCAAGTGTCAATTGCTCCTTATCCATGGGTGGGATTTCATATCTAATTCAAATTTACATGCCAGAATTTGGTCTGGCTTGGTTTTGTGCATGCTGTCCCAAACACTGTGAGTTCATGTATATGTCTTCCTTCCTATATTCATAATGTACTCTTTCCTTTTAGTCATATACTGCTTGGCTCTTACATTATTCTCCATTCTCTTCCACAACAATCTCTGAGACTTGGAGGACAGTAAAATATAGATGGTGCATTTAGAACTAGTCATTCCACAATCTCTAATTCTCTGTACTTTGACCACTTGTGGGTCTCTGTTTTAATCACTATCAACTGCAAATAAAAGTTTCTCTGATGTATTAATCTATGGGCATAATGGTAAGTCATTCATTTTAGTATTTATGTATTATTTACAAATAAGGTATTTTGAGAGTCAGTAAATTGATGATTTATTTAAGACTAGACTTTGCTAATTCTTAGTCTAGAACTAATTCTCTTATACTGTCAGTATCTGTGAATGCCTCCACTGATTAGAGAAAAGTGTTAGGATTATTTTGTAATAAAAAATTTTGTGCAATATTCTTTCAAGAGTGCTTATTTTAATCACTAATAATTAATAAAAACAAAGTTAAGCATGAAGTTATAGTGAATTCAAAATTTAATGATTCTATAATTTCAGAAATAATTTACAAGTAATATCCTCAGTTGTTTAAAAATACTTGGAAACAATTGTTTTCAGCATCAGGCATCACCAAAGACCTGTTGTGGATATAATTATTGTAAAATATGTGCTTTATATTTTCTTCTCCACAAATTCCAAGCCATAATGCTTGTGAAATAAACTTCAAGACTTGTTTCTTTAACACCCATAGTAAACTCAGAATCATTTAATAAATCACATATTCTATCAACTTATTGTTGCATACTCATCTATATGCAGGGAACATATGAATGCAGAAATGCAATTACTTCATATTACTTTTCTTTTCAGGTGGCAACGTGACTCTTATATATGATTCTTCAATAGTAAGTGGCAGTTGAATTTTTAAAGCAATCACAGCACTCCAAGAGCATTGACAGTTTCTTCATAGGAAATATCTCTTTTGATTTTTAACCTGCTGTCTTTGTGAAGTAACATGCTCACTCTCCCCCTCTCTATTTACACTTACATCTTTCTTTGTCTACCACCTGACTCTCCAAGAAATATTATAACTGTTCTTAATTGTGTTTTCTATTTATTCTGATGGAATATAAAAGCTAAGCTACTTAGGAAAAACACTGATAAATATTGATTCTCCATTTTAAGTATAATGGATCATTAATGTATTATTTATTAGTGCCAGAATATTTGGTTTAATAATTAGTAATAACTTTCCTTTTAAATACTCCTCTATTGTACTATTTATTCACATAGACTATTGATTTTCTTATTTTGCATTTTATTATTAATTTAGAAGGAAGTTTTCAGTTGTAGAATTTACTAAACTTCAATGAAGTTCTATCATTATATAGAAAATGCCATCTAAAGGTGTGTTTAAATCAAAAGCAGAAACTTTTTGCTAATTTCCTATCATAGTACTTTCATTTAGATTTAGAAGGTAAATTGACAGTAGACGCTTTGCAGGACCATAAAGAGTACCTTGTCTAAAGCAGCACATTGACAAAATTTCTATGAGATCTTTTCCTTTTGATTACCACCTAAGCACCCAAGCTTTCTTTCAAACCACAAAGCACAAATAGCCAAAAAAGTGTCACTTTTCCTGGGGAGCATCTTTTCCAGTGGGAAAAAGTGCACTGTGTCTCAATGAGCTGACATGTTTTAAAGGCAGGAATATCTGTAAGGCAGTGAGCATTTTCTTCTCAGTGCTATACAACACCACACCATTATGGTGAAAACAAAATATTGTGGTCATAACATCTTCTATTATATCAGCAGATTTTATGTAATAAGAAACACAAACTTATGGCTCTTCTGTTCTCCCATTCAATTATGAATGCACTACACTTGCAATACCAATATTATGGCGCTTTCCCCCAAGGGCTACTTCAACTATTATTTTTTATGACACATGTAGGCTTAAAGTATTCCCAAACATATATTCAAAAATAGTTTATAAGAAATGAACTTAAGGAAGCAATTCTTATATGGAAGCTTATTGTAATCTTAAAACATTCATGAAAAATAAAGTTTCATTTTCATGCATACTTCAAAATGCATTTTAAAAATTCTACTTTAATTTAAAAAATTAGTGTTTGAGAATTTCACATATTCATATATGTTTTGATCAAATTCACCTCCTCTTCCTCCTCCTTTTTACTCCCAACTTTATCTTCTTAATTAAAAAAAAAAAAAAAACTCCAGTTAAATGCTGCCTGTGTGTGCATGGGTGCAAGACCACCTACTGTAGCATGAGTAGCTTCTCAGGGTTATATCCACAAAGCAAACTAATTCTTCCTCCCCTACATACACTAATGGTCAATTAGCTTCATAGCTAGGAGTAGTACTTCATGAGCCCCTCCTGCATCCTTGTTAGGATTTTACCTGACTTTATCTTGTGCATGTAATTACAGCTACTATTAGTTCATGTGTGCAATAGCCCTGTAATGTTGAACAAATACTGTTTCTTTGCCGATGCCCACTACTGCTGGTATTTACAGTCTTTCTGACTCTTCTTTTATGATGATTCCTGAGCTTTGTGAGGCAGGGATATGATGTAGATGTCTCACATTGAGTTGAGCACTTTACAATCTCTTATTTTTGTACATTGAGTTGTTGTAGTTCTTTGTATTAATCACTATCTACTGTAAAAATAAGCTTCTCTGATGATGGTTGAAAAATCCACTAATCTGTGGGCATGGTGATAAGAAGTTAGGAGGCACTTTAACACTCTGTCCATGTACTAGAATAATAGGATTGGGTTCTCCCTTAGGGCCTATGATATAGCCAGTCATAGGTTTTTCACCTAATCAATTATGACAGGCATGGGTTTTTGTCTTATGAATTGAGTTTAAAAACCAGAAAGTAGTTGGCTATCCTACTGCATCTGTGAGTAAATGTTAAGCCAGTTATTATTACAGCTGGTGGGACTTACGACTGGGTAATCCTGTTGATTACTTTCCTCCTTAGATAGCATTCCTAGACACATACAGCACTATAAAGGTTTGACACTGGAGACAGAATTTCTAAGTTGGCACCAACTTGATTTATTCATGTCCTATGAAATAAATATGTGTTATCTTTAGTAATACGATGTTACCTCCAAGTTCTGAAGGGTACCAAGAGCATTGGCAATATACTGTAATATTTATGAGGGGATTCTTCGTGGAATCATAATGACCAGTGACATTAAAAGAAGTAACCCATTATGCTTAGCAAAGCTTTTTATTTGAATGCCAGTGGAGTCTGGGGGAAATACCCCTACCCATTATAAGATTACTTAATTTAAACTCCATTTATATATGTTTATGTACATACTTTAATACGATTCTACAGTAGAACGTTTCCATTTGTCTTTTTCAAAGGTGTTTAGTCTTATCTCCACAATACCTTTTTTTTTCTATTTTAGGTATTTACATTTCAAATGTTATCCCCTTTCCAGGTTTCCCCTCTGGAACCCCACTCTCTCATCCCCCTACCTCTGCTTTTATGAGGATGCTCCCTCTCCCTCCCACCCACTCCTACCTCACCACCCTGGCATTTCCCTACACTGGGGAATCAAGCCTTCACAGGACCAAAGGCTTCTCTTTCTATTGATGCCAGACAATGCCATCTCTGGTACACGTGCAGCAGGAGTCATGGGTCCCTCCATGTATACTCCTTGGTTGGTGGTTTAGTCCCCGGAATCTCTGGAGGGGACTGGTTGGTTGATACTGTTGTTTTTTCCTGTGGGGTTGCAAACCCCTTCAGCTCATTCAGTCCTTTCTCTAACTTCTCCATTGGGGACCCCATGCTTAGTCCAATGGTTGGCTGCAAGCATCCACCTTTGTATTTGTCATGCTCTGGCAGATCCTCTAGGGAGACAGCTATATCCTTTTATATCATGCTGTGATGATTTGATTGAGATGGCCTCATAGGCTCATGTGTTTGAATACAGTCTGCAACTGTTGGAACTATTTGGGAAGGATTAAGAAGTGTGGCCTTACTGGACAAGGTAAATTAGTGCTGGTGGGCTTTGAGGTTTGAATAGCCCCCACCATTCCTAGTTCATCAGCTTCCTGCTACTATTCTAGCACCAAGCCTGCCTGCTCCCTATCCCAACATCCTCTGAAACTGTACACCAGGTCCCAATTAAATACTTTCTTTTACAATTTCCTTGGTAATAGAGTCTCATCACAGCAATAGGAAAATATCTAAGATACCTGCCCTCCCATTCCCCATCTCATTTACCCCTTCCTGTTTCAATCATTGTAAAACATGAGAAAAAATGTCCTGGTGTCTTTCTTAAGTCTAGTGATACATCCTAGCGTCATTGAAACATCATGAACAAAACAGTAGTTGATCTAGAAGTGATGTGTTTTAAGATACTTTATAAAGGCCCATATGTTGTATATCTTTTAAAACCAGGTTTTAGAAGAGGAAGCTGTAACTGTGTACAGAAAGCTGCTCTTTAAAATGAGTAAAAAGTTTAGCAGTAGGAAGCTAATTATCCTAATTATCTGGTTTTTAGTATACATTATTTTTTTAATTTTTAACAAGCAGAACATATAATAACAGTAGGTATGGTATGATTTTTCTGTACTGTTACACATATTAATTGAGTTTTATTTACTTATTAATAATATTTTAATATGGATGAACCAAAATATATTTGTTTATTTTGTTCTTAATTAAGGATGCTATAACAGAGTACCATATGCCAGATAGCATATAATTAAGAGAAATGTTCTGGAGGCTGGAAATCAGAGACCAAGGTACCAGTATGGTTGGATTATGGTGAGGCCTTCTTCTCTTTGCTTGATTAATTCTTTGTATTGTTTTATCTTGTTTGCTTGTTTGTGTGTTTGTTTTACTTTATTGATTTCAGCACTGAGTTCAATTATTTCTTGCCATCTATTTCATTCTAAATCTTCAAGGTGTTTTCTTAAGTTGTTAGTATGAGATTTCTCTAGCATTTGTATGTAGATAGTGCTATGAACTTGTCTCTTTAGAGCCACCTTCATATTGAGCAATGAAATTGAATTGAAGAACCAGACATAAATTGACATACCTATGAGAACTTGATTTTTGGTTTAAAAAAAATGACAGAAATGCGCACTGAAAAAAAGACAGAGTCATCAACAATGGTACTTGTCAAACCAGGTGTATACATGTAAAATAATGTAAATAAATTCAAATTTTAACTCCAAATGGATCAAAACCCTCAAAAGTAAACAGAACAAGATGCACTGAACATAATAGAAGACAAACTTTAAACTCCTTGTCACAGGATAAGACTTCCTGAATAGAATACCATTAGCATAGGCACCAAAATCAACAATTAATAAGACCTCACAAAAAAGCATCTGCAAATCAAAGGACCTTGTCTTCTGGACAAAGTGGCAGCCTACAGATGGAAAAGGTTTTTTTGTTTGTTTGTTTTTTACCAACCCCACAAACAATATAGAGATAATATCCATATATATGATATGGATAACATATATATATATATATATATATATATATATATATATATATATGGAGAGAGAGAGAGAGGGAGAGAGAGAGAGAGAGTTCAAGAAACTAGATATAAAAAATAAACCAATTTAAAAATGGAGTAGAGGTCTAAACAGAGAATTTTCAAAGTAGGGCCATCTTGAATGGCTGAGAAGCACTTAAAGAAATATTCAACTTCCTTAGCCATCAGGGAAATGCAAATAGTAATAACTTTGATACAACATCTTATATTTGTCAGTATGGCTAAGTTCAAAACCACAAGCAACAGCTTATGCTGTCGAGGATATGGAGCAAGGGGAACACTCCTCCATTGCTGGAGGGAGTACAAACTTGGACAACCACTCTGGAAACGAATGTGATTCATCAGAAAATTGGAAATAGATCTACTTCAAGATCCAACTATACCATTCATTGGCATATACTCAAAGGACCCTTCATTACAACACAAAAACATTTGCTCCACTATGTTCATAGCTGCTTTATTCATAATAGTCAGAAACTGGAAATAACATAGATATCCCTCACCTGAAGAATGGATAAAGAAAATGTGGCACATTTACACAATGGAATACTATTCAGCTATTAAAAACAAGGACATCTTGAAACTTGCAGACAAATAGATGGAACTAGAAAAAATCATCCTGGGTAAGATAACACAGAGGCATATAAATAAATATGGGTATATTATACATTAAATAACCAAGATATAGTCCAAAGACCTAGAGAGGTGAGGTATAGAGAAAAGGGACTAGGAGACCCATAAATATTTCTGAAAGGGGGCAATAATAGATTTTCTTAGTGAACTGTGGTGAGGGACAGAATGGTAGGAACAGGTGGAGATTGGAAGGGGAGATGGGTTTGGGGAAGGGAAATCAGCGAAAGACAGCTAGAATTGAGGAGAATTTGAGGTACAATATGGAATCCTAAAGCAGTTCAAACTTCCTATTATATATGAAGTCAATCCCAATGTAATCTCCACATAACGGGGGAGACAATCGCAACTAATAATCTCTTCCACCATGTAAAGCTTCTGAGTTATGTCCAATTGAGTTGTTGGCCAAAGGGGTCCCATAGAAGTCCCCAAATAACCGGGATGTAGCCAAGACAATAGTATACTCTCCACATACTGACAGTAAGGCTCCATTGCTGAATCCAACACCTACACAACACAGTAACTATGAAGAATGTAGAGCATGTTAGATTGTTACCAGAGAGACAAAAGAACTGGCAAGGTTGAATGAGCTCAAAACTCCTCAGATTCTCAGCTCTCTGAGACTGACAGGAGTGGAGCTCTTCCTTACCTATCTATATACATGCTCTGGGACATGTAACCATGACACCCCATGAGAGGACCATGGGCAGTCAGTCATGTAAAGTAATAATGCCTGGAGTTCTTCTCCATGCTAATTAGGTATCTAGATAAACGTGAGGCTTCAGCCAATGAGCTTCTTTTCCTGGGTATTCCTTCCCCACAATAGACATACAATCCCTGGTTCACCCTGAATAAAATGTATGCATTTACATCCACCATCACATAGACCAGTATGAACAAGCAAGGATTGTCTCAGAGAGCTACTTCATTAAGGATCATCTCAGGAAGGATCATCTCAGGAAAAGCCTTCAACTAAAGTTCCACACCTAAGACTCCCTAGGAAGGCTTTCCCTCCTCCAGAGAGACACATGGCCCTTGCTCCCAATCAGACAAGGATTTTACTAGTCCTGATTAGACCTCACCCCTCTGCCTAGAGTGTGAACACCAGAGGGAAAAGGAAGACCTTAGACACCCAGTTCCTGACCTCCCCTCCCAATGGTATACTAGCAGTGCCTGGATAACCAGGGAGGAGACTGGGAGCCACTGTGGACTCCCCATTTTAGACTTTGCTCTGCCCCCCCCACCCAGTAGAAAGGCAGGTTGCAGTATGATAGTTGAGCTGTTGCCTACATCATATCCTTAACCCCTATGTTTCAGTGTCTTTGGTATGGAAATGTACTCTGCAGAGTACCAAAAGAGAATTGTAAAGACCAATTTAGCCTCAAACCATTTGGCCTACAACCTGTCCTGCCTAAAAAAATATGCTAAGGCAATGGTGACACCGAGCTTGTGGGAGTGACCAACAAATGTCTGATTTGACCAAAACCCCATACCTGAGACTGCTTGGGTGACGAAGAACCAGAGGCTATGTAGCCCAGAACCCTAGGGTAAAACTAAATACTAATGATCTTTAAAAAACCAACAAGACAAAATCAACCAGAACCAGCTAGTGATGAGATGATCAGTGCTTTATTCATACATCATTACAGAACCTTCTTCCTGCAGTAGATGGGAACAAATACAGAGACCTACAGCCAGACATTATGCAGAGAGAAATAGCTTGGAACACTTAGCTCTAAATTGGATGTTTCTATCAAATCCTTTCCCCTCAGAACTCAGGGTACCCCAAGAAAGATGAGGCAGAAAGAGTGTAAGTAGCAGAAGGAATGGACGACACCAGAAGAACAAGGCCCTCTATGTCAACTGAACACAGCTCATATGAACTCACAGAGCGTGAAGCAGAAGATGCAGAGTCTGAGTGAGTCTACTGCACCAGGTCCTCTGCGTATACATTATAACTTTCAGTTTCATATTTTTATGGGACTCTTAAGTGTGTGAACGAGTGGGTCTCTGATTCTTGTGCCTCTTCTCAAGCTCTTTTCCTTCTGTTGGTTTGCCTTGTCCAACTTCAATGTAATGGTCTTTGTTTTATTATTATATTTGACTTTGTTATGTTTTGTTGTTTTCTCTTGGAAGCTTTTTTTCCCTAATAGACAAAAAGAGAGTAGATACAGATGATAGTGGCAATAGGGTAGAATCTGAAGGAGTAGAGGGAAGGTAAACTGTAAAGATGATATATTATATAAGAAAGTATTTTCAATAAAAGAGACAACAACATACCAAATTATGTTCCTTCATATCTACACCCCATGCATAGTCCAACTAAATTTAACAGACTGTTGAAGAGTAGTCACCTACATTATATGTTTGTTTAAAAGGTGGCATTCATTGTCTTGTGATGCCAACTCATGGTTAATAAAAGATAATTTTATTCTTATAAGGGTTACAGAGTTTTCTTATATCCAAATTACTTCATTTTTCTATTTAAAACGTAATAGAATATTGCCAACACATGTTGTACACCTACTGGCATTATCATGTGGTTTTTATATCCTGTCCTTCTAAAATGGTTTATTTATTTGACTTTATTTGGGATGTTGATAGAGCACTTTTATGATGTGGTATAATCCTCTTTTATATGTTCTTAAACTTGGCTTCCTTATTTTCATTTTGAATGTTTTACATAAATTTTCATAAAGAATATTTTCAGTAATAGTCTTTGTTTTGTCTAGCTGTAGTATTAGAGTAAAAGTGGCCCAGTACCATTGATTAGAAAGTTAGCAGCCATATTTATAATAGCCAGAAGCTGGAAACAACCCAGATGTCCCTCCACAGAGGAATGGATACAGAAAATGTGGTACATTTACACAATGGAATACTACTCAGCTATTAAAAGCAATGACTTCATGAAATTCGCAGACAAATGGATGGATCTTAAAAATATCATTCTGAGCGAGGTAACGCAGTCACAAAAGAATGAACATGGTATGTATTCACTATTAAGTGGTTATTAGCCCAAAAGTTTGAAATACCCAAGAGTCACTTTGCAGCAACAGTAGGGCTGAGGTACCAGATGGAGGACTTGGAGAAAGGACTGAAGGAGCTGAGGGAGTTTGCAGCCTCAGGGAGGGAGCAATGGTGGCAACTGGCCTGACCCCTTGATGTTCCTGGAGACTGAATCACCAACCAAAGAATACACATGGAGGGACCCATGGTGCTGGCCGCATATGCAGCAGAGAAGGGTCTTGTTATCCGTCAGGGGGAGGAGAGGCCCTTGGGCCTGAGGGTGTGAGAGACCCCAGTATAGGAGAACGCCAAGGAGGGAAGACCAGACTGGGTGGGTAGGTGGGTGGGTAGGTGGGTGGGTGGGTGGATGGGTGGGAGAATACCCCCATAGTGGCAGGGGGAGGGTGGAGGGAATGGGGAGGTTCCAAAGCGGAGATCTGGAAAGGGGGAAACATTTGAAATGTAAATAAAATATGAAAAAAAAAGATTCAATTTGCCCAAGAATTCAGGGCATCAATTGACAAGTGGCACCTTATAAAATTAAAAAGCATCACAGTTAAAGAAACAACATTATGAAGAGGAAGAGCACAGAATGGGAGAGAATCTTTGCAGTTATACATTTGTCAGATATTAACATTAAAAATACCCAAAGATGGGCTGGAGAGATGGCTCAGTGGTTAAGAGCACTGACTGCTCTCCCAGAGGTCCTGAGTTCAATTCCCAGCAACCACATGGTGGTTCACAACCATCTGTAATAGAATCTGATGCCCTCTTCTGGTATGTCTGAAAACAGATATAGTGTATTCATATAAATAAAATAAATAAATCTTTAAAAAAAAGAATACCCAAAGAACTCTGTAAATAAATTATTTTTAATATAAATATATGCATTGAATTAAAAGAAAAGAAAGTTTCCATTTCAAGCATAAGCTACTTATTTAAATTATAATAAAATATATAAACAATTTTGAAACTTGTGTTTTCTTGGATAATATTCAATAAACACTTTAGTCATTTAAAAAAGCCCATAGGAGTTCCATAATACAGTAGAACGTGTTTATAAAGGATCAAGCACACAGCCCCTTTCCTCCTATGACTTACTTAAATCTTCATAAGTAGCTACAGAATTTTATTATCACTTAGTGTCTTAACAGTGCTTGACAGACCACCAAACAGCTGTTTTGTTTATAGATTGCAGTTCTAGATGAAAGGGAAAAATTCTTTTGGAAAGCTACTGCTTTAATAAAATAGAAATCAAATCAGTTCTGTGAATTTAATTGCAAGCTGTTTTCTCAACAATGGTAGAAAATTTATTAAAGCCCAAACCCCCTATATTTGTGTTTTTCTGGCTCCTACAGAGTGGACAATTGCCTGGACATATGGTCAGGCAAGAAGTATTAGAAATCATGCCTATTAAACAGCAGCATGTGTGAGACATAGCCATATTTAAATAGTTATATTATTTAACAAAATACGTAAGCTGAATGTATTAATGTCTTTCAGAAGAAATCTCTCCCAGGATTGGAAGTTGAGTGGGTTGACAAGTGGGCATTCTACTATTCTATTCTAATATTCTAGTGCCATCCTGGGATTGTGAAAGGATTGGATACTAGAGCAAGCATCAATCTAGAGATGGCAAATAAATATGGTTGTATGTGCCACAAAAAAATAGAGACTGAGAGATGGAGATTGATATGTAAAAGATTTTCACAGGGAAAGTCTGAGGAACATTAGATTGATACTGGTCACTCTGGGGAATAGCAGTGTATTCTTCTGAGCATAAACATTAATTCTAAACTGTATTTTATGAAGTGAAATATAAAGTAATATAAAGAACTTCATCTGATGATAGCATACCAAGTTGGTTACTGAGAAATGTTTTATCAGATCAAGGAATATAACGTATGTCACAATTCATGATTTCTACCAACAGACATAAATATCTACCTCACTATAATAATTTGATAGATTTCTGAAATTAACAATTTTAATAGCAGATACCAAAACTGTGTAGGAACTAGGCATGAAGAAGTGGTTACCTTGCTTTTACCACATACAAGTTAGAAAAGGATTAAGGAACAGGAAGTATTACATCCTACTTAATATACTAGTCAAAGAACTAGTGATACAAAGATAGTGTGAGAAAGCAACAGTAGAGCCTCAACAACATCTCTATATCTGTGGTTTTAAAAGCTTTATGCCACAATTCCTAAACTTTTGATGGAGTAGGTTCTGATTTCACTCTACACAATGGTTGCAATATAATTCTACAAAGGTATCTGTTGAGACTTCATGCAGCTTGCATCTGTAGAAGTATAATTTCCATCAAATTTGGGGCCTTTATTTCTTCTTCTTTTTTTTTTTTTTCTTTTCCTCCTGCCAGGAACTCAAATTGCTTATACCTACTCCAAAACTCTCAGATGCGCTGCTTTCAATTCTAATTATTTTCTGTATTTCATTTAATTTGGATAGCTCACACCCTGCTCACCCCTCTCTCTTTCACTCTCTCTCCCTCTCCCTGTTTACTAATTGTATCTTGTATGATGCTGTGTGTGTGCATGCGTACGTGTGTGTGTGTGTGTGTGTGTGTGTGTAGAAAGACCAGAGAAGAGTCTAGCATCATTCATTCAAGCACCAGTCCACCTTATTTTTTATTCAGAGTCTCCTACTGACCTAGAATTTACTAAGTAGGTGAAACTCTAAAACTAGCAATCCCTATGAGTCTACTTATCTCTGCCTGTCCAAAACTTGGATTAAACTGGTTTGTGCCATCACATATATATTTTTATTTACATGGATTCTAGGGATAGAAGTGAAGTCCTGACATTTGCAAGCCAAGCCTACTTTCTGCAGTGCCTAATTGGCCTTTCATCCACACCATGCATTTTGTACTCCACGTTTAATAATTTGTGGAAATTGATAACATTCATTTCTAACTTTTAGAAATATGTAACATTTTAAAATCAGGGTCCTTATCTCCTAATTCTTGCATCAGTATTAGATTTGGATAGCTTTTGAATGATTTTCATTTTGTTTATAGAATTTATTGTCCATTGTTTCACATGCCTAAGAATTAACTGTTGGCTAATAATAGATCATTTCATATTTCTATAAATATTCTTGAACTTTGTTCTCAGGTATAGTTAAGTTACTTGGAAACATCTATGTTTTCAGATTTTGTTAATGTATTAAATTATACTGGAAGTATTCAGAATATAAAATTTTCAGGAATATACCTTATCATTGAGGCAAGTTCCTCTTGAGTACTCTGTCTACCCCGGGGATGACTGTTCCCAGTTTGGCTGATGGAAATTGCCCTGTTTCTAGTTCTTTGTCTGATCTAAACCTGTCAGGTTTGTTTGTTTTCTAGGCAATGGGTTGTATGTTCACAATCATATACTTTACAGAATACTCCAATATAATCTGTTAATGTGTTTATCCAAATCTTTGTTCTTTGGGTGATATCCTATTTATTTCCACTTTCCTAGTCTCCCTCAATATTTATTGCTTGTCATTGCTGTTGTTGTTGTTACCTCTGTGAGTAAAAAGGTAAAAATAGCTACTTAGAAAGTCTTACCAGAATAGCTGGTAATTATATTCCTCAGCTCTCTTGTTTTCAGACATAAATGTTTCCTTGTGCATGGGTGCTTCTTTCTCAGATAATGTTTCAGGCAAAAAGTTAAATATGGATTGACAACCTACCTTACCAGAATCAGAAGTCTAAAGTTTGCTATCTTTTAATGTATGATGTACTTAATCAATTTAATTATTATTTTACAGTTCCATATACATATATGTACATTTTCACCATTTATACCCCCTTTCCCCTCTCTCAGTCTCTCTCTCTCTCTCTCTCTCTCTCTCTCTCTCTCTCTCTCCACTTGATGCCTCTGTGTGTGTATGCACATGTGTGTCCATATAGATTTAATTGGAGTTAATTACATAAATTTGAATGTGAGGTTATTACAAGAACATGGGAAACTCACAAGTGGGTATACCACTGAAGAAAGTGACATTCTTCCCCCCCCCCAAATTCTTTAGCTGACAACTCAGGGAGGGATGGGGCTTCATGCACCCTCCCTCATACCATACATGATTAAAAACTGATGCAAATAATCATGTGGAGGTGACTATGGCTGCAGCAAGTCATTGAGTTTAACAGCCACCTTATCATTTCCAGGAGAATTTTTTTTTCCAATCAAATATGTTACTCTTTTGTTCTTACCTTCTTTCTTCCTCTTATTCCTTAATGTACCATGTTTAGGACTAAGTATTTCAATACTTGAATTTTATATGAATAATTGTTTTGATGATAAATCATTCAATGCTGATAGCTTGTTTATTTCAATAATTATCCTATGTTCCTTGCTAACTGTATACAAAACACTGAAATTGAGATGTAATTATATAAAAGAAACTGAGAACTATACTGACACCTGCTAAAAATAAATCATAATCTTTCTGCCCAGAAGTGCTAAATGGTAGCACTCAGATATCCAGTTACCAAAGATACCAGTTATTCATCAGCAGGCAATATCATGGAAGTAGGACCCTAGCAAGCTTTTTTAAAAGGACCAAAAAGACAAATGGGAAAGCCCATTTAGTTATTTTCTACTCTGTGTTTTAATCACTGATCAATAAGAAAAAATAACATATACCCACAATACTTTCTTACATAATATGTAATAAATTTACAGTGGAATTTTAAACACTAATGTTTCCTGATCATTCTACATGTAGCAGACAGAGTTGTCTTATTTATTAAACCATCATGTGTGTGTATCTGTATATACGATGTACATGCAAACACTCCATAATTTCAAAATTTTATTTTTCAAGATGGAACTATAAAAATACATTGTAATTAATAGATAGTTTGAGGTGCTTTGAAAACATAGTGGGTAGTTATTTCAATAGTCCTATTTGTGAGATAAGATGAACACAACCATTCCATTAGTTGCAGAGGACATGAGTATATTCTTGCATCTAGAATACAAGCTGCCATGTTATAGGGCATAAAATAACATTAATGCAACATGATATGTTACACTTAGTATTACACTTAGGTAAGGCCATTCTTCCCAAACTTGGCAAAATTCTAGTTAAGTCAATAGTTAAGAATATTCCTTTTGGTGGTTTAAAACTGAAAGACAATAGTACAAAAATTTCATAGCATCAAATAGCTATTCGCATTATTATTTATCAATTATTTTATTATAGCAATCAATGTCCCAAATACCAAAGCAATTCAAATATGTTATATACTTTTATTTTTTCTGCTACTAATTCTTCAAACTAGGGAGCTGACAGATAGTAAAATATATATTGCCTAAGAGTAAAATATTGCAATAACATGTTTTTTTCCATCCCATTCGTCCACTTTCCCTTAGTCATCTGAATAGTCTCTGTAGTTGCCATAGGTGCTTTAATGCTCTAATTTTCCCATAGCTTTTGGGATTTAAGTATTTCTTATGACTAAAAGAAAATATAAGAGTTATGCAAAACTGTTTTCTACCATGTTTTCTATTAAAATATAAATGCCATTTCTTTTTTAAAAAATTTATTTTATTGGTTATTTTATTTATTTGTATTTCAAATGTTATCCTTTTCCCACTTAAACCCCCTGTCCCATAACCCATCCCCCCAGCTTCTATGAGGGTTCTCCTTCCACCCACCCACCTCAAATGCCATTTCTTAATAATGACCAACAGTTAGCAGGTGTTGAACAATTAAAAGTATATTAATAGGAACAGAGATGCTAAAGACTCAATGTTCATATTAAAATACCCAAAGCACACATTTCCTATGACTTCTTTTTTAAGTCAGTTTTATTTCAAGACTGTTACTTTAGTACTATTGCATATCATCATAAAATTTCTGGTAATATTTTTTTCTTATTTTATAGATTTAAACAAGCCAGATTTTAGGTAACACAGATTTCACATTCAATTTAATATCTAATACCTAAAGTATGTAGTGTTTTACACATGCTCATCCTCAGAACACAAGCCAAAGGAAGACAATTTTTTTTTTGCAGAACAAATTATATTTATCATATCTCATTATACTCATTTTTGCAAATATTATTGTAATTCCTACTTTCACGCTACAATATATATTTATTAACCAATATTGATCAACAGATCGTATTATATTATGAATTCATAATGCAATATCTATAAGTAAAATGTTATCTTACAGACTGTTGAAGTATTTGAAGCTCCAGAGACCAGCTCATAAAGTTAGGTCTGATGGTTGTGGTGGTTTGAATTTGCTTGTCCCATTGGGAGTGATACTGTTAGGAGGTATGGCCCTGTTGAAAGAAGTATATCACTGTGGGATGGGTTTTGGAAGTCTCCTCCTATGCTCAGGCCCTACCCATTGTGGACAAGAGCTTTCTCCTAATTGCCTGAGGATGCAAGATATAGAACTCTCAGCTCCTTCTCCAGCACTATGTCTGCCCAGATGCTACCATGATTCCTGCCATGTTAATAATGGACTGAACCTCTGAAAATGTAAGCCAGCCCCAATTAAATGGTGTCCCTTACAAGAGTTCCCTTGGCTATGGTGTCTCTTCACAGGAATGAAACCCTAACTATAGGTTTGGCAAATATACATATGCATATAAATATACATATATGACTTGGTATAACTAAGTAAACATTGGTAGTGTAGTTGATTTGTAATTTGATTATTACTCCTTAAAATGTTCAAATAAAAAGGAATCCTGATATAATTAGTGATATTTGAAAGATTCAGGATGAATGTTTCTTTTTAAGTATCTGTATATAATATAATACATTTTATTTTATTTTAAACTTTATTTAATTACTCTGTGTACAGTGAATTTTATTACAATGGTGCATTGATATGAATTCTTCCTGATTCCTTTCATAACTGCACTTTTCTAAAAGGAAAATCTGGACACAAACCTTTCATTATTTTTTCAGTTGGAAGCAGATAACAATATGTATGAATTTCTGTTTGTTCAGTAAGTGTCATCCTCAATATTATGAAAGCAATTCAAGAGAATTGACAAGCAGTGAAAATCAGGTACACAAAGAAGCAGCTTTAGGGATGGTGTTCCAGAATCTGATAACCATGGGCAAAAGCTGAAGAATGGATTAGCAAAGGTTTAAAGGAGGATTGTGACGAAAGTTGAATGCATTGGCCTACAAAAGGAGAGATTCTGAAATGTAGAAAATAGTTCAGGTAAATAAGAGCAAAATATTTAATCTTCATCTACCTGACTTTCTCTCTTATAAGATTGTATGGGACATATTATTTTCCTTTTAAATATTGTCATGCCCCTTCCAAAATCTATAAAATAGAAGCTGTATATAAGAATAGTTGAGACAATATTGGACAAAGAAGGAAGTGAGGAAGAGTGGGAGGAATGGGCTATAAGAAATCATAAGGATTCCCTAGAATAAACAAACATCTGATGTTCTAATTGTGTTTGGAAAGGAATGGATAGCAGCTTGTGTGTCATTAACCTTTCCCCTGGAGTACCTATTAGTATGCCACTCATGCAGGATGTTCAAAAGGGAGAGGAGATCCCACTTTCATGGCATTGCTCATTACTCAATTTGTGAGTTCTGCTTACTTTGCAGTGGCAAACTCAAAACGATTTATTGTCTCTTACATCATGTTAAATGACATTTTATCTATTCTTAACTCCCATCTGTGCACACTCTTCCTTCCTCAGAGGGGAAACAAAGCCTTGTTTTCCTTTTGAATCATTCCGATGATAAAGGCTCCTGTCAATCTGATATATCCCATCAAAAAAAAACTTTAGTAAATATAAAAAATAAAGGTTTCCTTATTACATTGCTCTCCAGTTATATAATTATACTTTAAACAGATTTGCCCTTCACCATTCTCCCTTGTCCCTAATTCTTCCTCCTGCTTGTTTCCTATGTAAATAGTCCTATTTGAAAGAAACTCTAGTGGCAAAATGCTGAGGTTAAGCTCATAACTTTAATGTTAGCAATTTCTCCTGTCCCACAGTTTAGTCTATCTTCTACATTCTAAACACATCTTCAATACTAGTCTCTCAAACAACAGATGGCACACTCACAGCATTTAATGAAGTGCCTATTTATAAAGAAGTAGACAGAAAAGGGACTCAGAAGATCCTGGGGCTAAAAACTTGCAGGCAGGATGAGAAAATTCCAAAGAGAGATGAAGATCAAAGAGAAAGAAACCTAACAGTGCCTGTGATCGGAAGGAAAGTAATACTGCTACAAGCAAGTCCAAGCTCAGTTAAAGGAATAAAAGAAGCTTAATGCTATGGCATGTGTCTCTTCTTCCAGCGCAATATCTAGCTGATATCAGACAGTGGCTGGTCTCAATCAGATGCTAGAAGAGAAGAGAGTGAAAATGACAGGAAAGGCATCTGAGTAGGGAAACAGCATTCTAATATTTGAGAGACAAAGTTTGTGTTCTCCCACAGTTTTCTTCAAACAACCGTTATCAATTGCCCCATTATTCTTTCTGAGATAGCTAGAAGTTTGTTTAGCACTCCAATGGCTTATTTTTTTTCTTTTTTAGGATTTATTTCTTTATTTTATGCATATAAGCACACTGTAGCTGTCTTCAGACACATTAGAAATGGGCATCAGATCCCATTATGGATGATTGTGAGCCACTACATGGTTGCTATGAATTGAACTTGGGACAGCCATTTCTCTAGCCCCAATGGCCTATTCTTGACTTAATATATGAGCATATGAAACTAAGGCTATCATCTCTCTCTGAATAGTATACTTCTGAAGTGGTTTTTGAAGAAGTATTTGATTAATGTTTTTGTTGTTGATTTTAATCACAAAAATTTATTTTCTTAATATTTCTGGAGGGTAAAAGTTCAAGATTAAAAAAATAAGAATATTGTTTTCTAGTGTGGCTTCTCTTACCTTTGGGTAATCTCTTTCTTACCATAATCTCAGTGTGATTTTTCCTCACTGTGCTCATAGACAGAGAAAAAGACCAGATCTCTATAGGATCTCTTCCTTTTCTTATGAGGGATTTTGTCTGATCAGGATCCCACTCTTTTTTTTTTTTTCCTTTTTTTTACTTATTCACTTTACATCCTGCTCACAGGCCCCTCCCAGTCAGCACCTCCCACAATACTTCCCAGATCCCACTTCTTCTCTTCTGAGCAGGTAGGGCACCCCTGGATATCTGCTTCCCACCCCCACCCCTGGCTCTTCAAGTCTCTGCAAAGCTAGGTGCTTCATTTCACATTTAGGCCAGAAAAGGCAGACCAGCTAGTAGAACATATCCCACAGACAGGCAATAGCTTTTGGGTTAGCCCCTGCTCCAGATTTTCAGAGCTGCACATCTGCTACATATGTGTGGGTAGACCTAGGTCCAACCCATGTATACTCTTTGGTTGCTGGTTCAGACTCTGAAAACCCCCAAGGGTCCAGGCTACTTGACTCTTGGTTTTCCTTTGGCGTTTCTATTCTCTTGAGAGGTCCCAATCCTTCCTCCTATTCTTCCATAAGAGTCCCCAAGCTCCATCCACTGTTTAGCTGTGTGTGTCTGCATCTATCTCAGTCAGCTGCTGGTGGAGCCTCTCAGAGGACAACATGCTCCTGTCTCTATGCATAACAGAGTATCATTAATAGTGTTAGGGATTGGTCCTTGCCTATGAGATAAGTTTCAAGTTGGGCGGGTTATTGAGTGGCCATTCTCTTAGTCTCTGATCTCTCTCCAGTGACTACATTACTAGTAGACAGAATGAACTTGGAGTTGAATGATTTTTGGGTGGTTTGGTGTCTCTATCATGCCCTGGGGTTCCTGTCTGGCTATAGCAGGTGACCTCTTCAGATTCCATATCCCCATTGTAATGAGTCACAGCTAAACTTACCCTTGTTAATTCTTGGGTGCCTCCATTATCCCAGGTCTCTGTCTCATCCTGGAGTTGGCCTCCATCTCCTCACCGGAATCAGTTGCAGATTTCCATTCATTTTCATGGTTGTCTAGCCATCTTTCCTGTCCTTCCCTACACCTGATCCTGAAAGTCCCACTCCCCTCCCCATCTCTCATCTCTCCTAGGTCCCACCATCTAGCTGCCTGTTTTGACTATTCCCTCGTCTGAAGGAGATTCAAGCTTCCTTGTTTATGCCTTCTTTCTTGTTTAGCTTCTTTGGGTCTGAATAATGTAACATGGTAACTCTATTTTATGGCTAATATCCACTTATCAGTAACTACATACCATGCATGTCCTTTTGGGCCTGGGTTACCTCACTCAAGGTGATATTCTCAAGTTCCATCCATTTGCCTGCAAAATTCATGATGTCTTGGTTTTTAATAGCTGAATAATATTCTACTGTGTAGAGGTATCACATTTTCTTTATCCATTCTTCAGGTGAGGGATATCTATGTTATTTCCAGTTTCTGACTATTATGAATAAAGCAGCTATGAACATGGTGGAGCAAGTGTCTTTGTGAGATGTTAGAGCATTTTGGGGTATATACCCAAGAGTGGTATAGCTAGATCTTGAGGTAAAACTATTTGTGGTTTTCTGAGAAAATGCCAAATTAATTGTACAAGTTCGTACTCCCACCACCAATGGAGGAATGTTTCCCCTTGCTGCACATTCTCCCCAGCATGTTTTATTTATTGAGTTTTTGATCTTAGCCATTGTGATGGTTGTACGATGGAATTTCATAGTTGTTTTGATTTGCATGTCTCTGATAACTAAGGACTTTGAACTTTTCTTTCTTTCTTTCTTTCTTTCTTTTCGGTTTTTTTTTTTTTTTGGATATTTTATTTACATTTCAAATGTTTTCCCCTTTCCAGGTCTAGTGTTTCTCGGCCATTCGATATTCCTCTGTTAAGAATTCTCTGTTTAGTTCTGTACCCCATTTTTTAATTTTTGTTATTTGTGTTGTTGGTGTCTAACTTCTTGAGTTTTTTATAAATGTTGGATATTTGCCCTCTCTCATATGTAGGGTTGATGAAGATCCTTTCCCAATCTGTGGACTGCTGATTTGTCCTATTGACAGTGCCCTTTGCCTTATAGAAGCTTTGCAGATTCATAAGGTACCATTTATCAATTGTTGATCTTAGAGCCTGAGCCATTGGTGTTCTGTCAGGAAATTGTACCAAAGAGTTCAAGGGCATTTCTCACTTTCTATTCTATGAGATTTAGTATATACTGTTTTATGTTGAGGACATTGATCCACTTGGACTTGAGTTTTTTGCAGGGTGATAAGTATGGATCTATTTTCATTCTTCTACCTGTAGACATCTAGTTAGTCCAGCACCATTTGTTGAAGATGCATTCATTTTTCCATTGTATGGTTTTTTCTTCCTTGCAAAATTCAAGTGTCCATAGTTATGTGACTTTATTTCTGGGTCCTTGATTTGATGGCTCCCATTGATCAACTTGTCTGTTTCTGTACAAATACCATGAAGTTTTCATTACTAATGTTCTGAAGTACAGCTTGAGATCAGGGATGGTGATACCCCCAGAAGTTCTTTTGGTGTTGAGAATAGTTTTTGCTATCCTGGGTTTTTTATTATTCTATATGAATTTTAGAATTGTTCTTTCTAAGTCTGTGAAGAATTGAGTTGGAATTTTGATGGGGATTGCATTGAATCTGTAGATTGCTTTCTGCAAGATGGTTATTTTTACTATATTAATTCTATCTATCCATGAGCATGGGAGATCTTTTCATCTTCTGATATCTTCTTCAATTTCTATCTTCAGAGACTTGAAATTTTTGTCATACAGATCTTTCACTTTCTTGGTTAGAGTTACACCAAGATATTTTATATTATTTATGACTAATGTAAAGGGTATTATTGCCTATTTTCTTTCTTGGCCCATTTATCATTTGTAAAAAAGAGGGCTACTCATATCTTTGAATTAATATTGTATCCAGCAACTCTGCTCAAGGTGTTTATCAGCTGTAGGTGTTCTCTGGTATAATATTTGGAGTTGCTTATATACACTATCATACCATTTTAAAATATTAATACTTTGACTCCTTCTTTTCCAGTTTGAATCCCCTCGATATCCTTTATTTATCTTATTGCTCTGACTAGAACTTCAAGTACTATATTGACAATTGTGGACAGCTTTGTCTTCTCCATAATTATAGTGAATATGCTTTAAGTTTCTCTCCATTCAGTTTGATATTGGCTATTAGCCATCTTTGTGGTTTAGGTATTAGAGTGACTGTTGCTTCATAGAATGAGTTTGATGATATTCCTTCTGTTTCTATTTTGTGGAATATTTTGAGTAGTATTAGAGTTAGCTCTTCTTTGATAGTCTGGTATAATTCTATACTAAAACCATCTGGCCCTGGGCTTGCTTCTATTTCTTTAGGCATTAGGGAGGTGTTTAAATGTTTTATCTGATCTTGATTTAACTTTGGTAAGTGGTATCTTTCTGGAAAATCTTCCATTTCATTAAAATTTTTCACTTTTGTAGAATACAGGCTTTTAAAGTAAGAACTAATGATACTTTGAAGTTCCTCAGTGTCAGTTGTTAGTTCTCCCTTTTCATTACTGATTTTGTTTATTTGGATACTATGTCTCTGTCTCTTGGCTAGTTTGGCTAAGAGTTAGTCTATCTTGTTGATTTTTCTAAAAAAAACCAGCTCGTGCTTTCATGACTCTTTATATTGTTTTCTTTGTTTCTAACTGATTTCAGCCCTGATTTTGATTATTTCCTGCCTTCTATTCCTCTTTGGTATGTTTGTTTCTCCTTTTATCTAGCGCTGTCAGCTGTACTTTTAAACTGCTAGTATGAGAATCCTCTTATTTCTTTACTGTGGCACTCAGTACTCTGAACATTCTTCTTGGCACTGCATTCATTGTGTCCCATAAAATTGTGTATGTTATACCTTCACATTCACTGAATTCTAGAAAACCTTTAATTTATTTCTTTAGTTCTTTTCTGACTCAAAGATCGTTGAGTAGAGAGTTGGTCAATTTCTATGTGTGTGTAAGTTTTCCAGTGTTTCTGTTATTGAAGTCCAGCTTTAATTCATGGTGGTCTTGTAATATACAAGGCATTATTCCAAATGTTTCATAACTCCTCAGGCTTGATTTGTGACTGACTATGTGTTCAGTTTTGGAGAACGATATATGAGGTGCTGAGCAGAGGTATATTATTTTGTGTATGAGTGAAATATTCTATAGATGTTCATAATGTCTATTAGTTTCATTGTTTCTGTGTTTAGTTTTTGTCTGGATGTCCTGGCAATAGGTGAGAGTTGGATGGTAAAGTCTCCCACTATTAATGAGTGGGGGTCAATATGCGATTTAAGCTTTAGCAGTGTTTCCTTTACAAATGTGTGTACAATTGTAGGCAAAGTTGTCCATTGTAGTTCCTTATTTACATCCATCCCAAGCAATCAATCATCCAACACAAAAATTCAGAAATCAAAAAGTCTTAAAAATATGCAATTAACCAAACCATACACTTTATGTGGGATATAGCTTTTCCACATATATAGATAGCAATGTTAATCAGCAGGGATTCAGTTTGTTACAGTTACCATGGAAAGTAATAGTTACATCTAGAGCTACTCTTATATGTCAGTCCACTCAACTCTCATATTTAATAGAGTGAAAACTAAAGAAACAATTGCTGATGTTTTGAGTGATTCTATTGCCAACTCATATTTCTTCATCTTAACCAACAAGATGAAAGAACCTCAAAATGCTCCAATAAAGGAAATGAAATAAATTCCCTTATGGCTTCCATTTTAGTGTTTTTATAGGACTCCTGAGTATATGAACCAGTGAGTCTCTGATTCTTGTGCCTTCTCTTGGGCTCTTTTCCTTCTGTTGGTTTGTCTTGTTCAAAGTCAATGTAATAGTTTTTGTTTTATCATATTATATTTTATTTTATATTTTAAAAATGAATGAATTAATAATTAATAGGCACTAGATGTAAAAGTTAACAACTGAACTTGCTCTTACACCTGTTGGGAGAGGGAAAAAAATACTTTTTTTCCAATAGAGTGACACTGGGTATATCAACCACTCCAGGACAGACCTCATGTTTAAGAGTAGTTGACCAACTTATAATTCAATTTCACAGCGTGTGTGTGTGTGTGTGTGTGTTCTATTTATTTGTTTATAGTTTGGTGGGATTTGTTTGTCTGTTTTCTTTTTGGATGTGGTTTTATTTTATTTTATTGCTTTTGGTGAGGTTGTTGTTGTATTGGGTTTTTATTTCCTTTTTGAGAAAGGGTCCTCCATGACTTTTTTTCTCATCATCAACCAAACGGAAGAAGAAGAGGAGGAGGAACAGGAGGAGGAGGAGGAGGAGGAGGAGAAAAAGGAGGAAGAGGAGGAGGAAGAAGAAGAAAAATAACACCTCATGCTTTGCATTTAAGTGACAACAAGGATGAGAATTCCACTATTGATCCAATTGGATAGACTACAACAGAAGTGAGAAAATACTTATCATTCTAAATCATAGCTTCTGGAATCAGTCATTAGAAAACTCTACAAAGTGTTCAATCTACATAACTGTGGACCCATTTGTGAATTTAGGAACATAAATCCTACACTATAGGCCTACTGAAAGAAATAATACATAAAATGTCTATCTCAGTGTCTTGGAAATTGTAAACACTTAATACATGTAATGATCTGCACCTCCAACTAGGCACACCAATTATTTGTAACTTATGAATCTTTTATATTCTTGCTGTTTTTTGAAAATAATGTTTTTCTGTGACAGCAATATTGACCTTTTCGACTGATTCTAAGCTGTATTAAAGTATTGCAGTCACATATAAATTGTCCTGTAGTTTATTTTTAAATAATGAGAAGCTAAAGCTATTTCAGCAACTGAAAAAGCTCAACAGTGCCTTAATTTATACTGCACTCAGAAACCACAAACAATCTTCTTCTGTGGGGGAAGAAACTGTGTCGCTCAATCTGGTGATTATGTTGCTTGCCTATGTTGATTTCAATGTGAATTATTTCAATTTAAAAAAAAAATATACAGCTATTCACATTTAACATCACAGAACTGAACAGAATGTAGGCTGGAACTAACTACAGTTTTATATCTGCAGCCAGAAAACGATTGAGGCCTATTTTGGACTACTGTGTTCTGTTTGTAATAGCACCATTTTTCCTTAATTGTTCCAGCAAAGACACTCTTATAAAACAGCTGTAGCTCCTATAAAATCCAGTGGAATAAAAGACATGCTCAGGTAACCAATTCATTATTTTAGAAATGCATTGGAAGCTCTGACAAAATAATTATACAGAGAGTCAAATTGCTAAAAATTTACTGATAGGCTTCATGTGCAGATAAACAACATATCAGAAAGGAGAACAGTGCAATAGTTTTGTTCTATCAATCCATTTGTTTGATGTCTGAAATGCGCAGAGTACTAGAGCCTATGGCTACGTGACATACAGCTCAACAAAAGCATGAAGATGGAGAAAATTTGAGGTCTAGTTCTTTTCAGATTTCATTCTCTCTCAAAAATTACCACAAACTTGTACTGCTTATTAATTAGCAATTTGTTATTCTGATATTCAAGGATGTCTAACATGGATCCTTATCTAACCTTTGTAGACAGGCTGAACTAGGTGCAGGTGCACAAAACTTCTCCAGCCTATTTTTTGTTTTCATCCTGCCATATATTTGGACTGACTGTTCTCTCCCTCCTGCTGGTTCCTGTTGAAATCCAATTCATCTTTTAAAATTCTATCTCCAGGGATATTGACTTTATAGGTGCGGATTACCTCTCCAAACACTTGAAAGAAACATATGTTTTTCTACTTTCTTGTGTGAATACATTTTTGAAAACTTCATCTACCCATCTTTGTACTTTTTTTTCCTGGATGTTCTAGCATTTCACCTAATTAAGGGTCATAACTGTCTTAATTTTTATCCCTCACAGTGATTAATAGTTCCTTCTATATAGTTAATGCTTGTTAAATTGTAGAATAAAATTTTAAAAGCTTGTTACAATCTTTTAATTGGTAAGAAACTTACCAATATATATTCATCAAAGGAACTTACATAAATGGTTAATGAGCCCATAAAAGTGCCTCAATATTAGCAACCATTGTGGAAATATAAATCAAAGCTACAATGAAATATAGCTTGATTCTCATTAGAATAGCTGTTATCAAAAATAAAACTAATTGCCAGCAAGGGTGTGGAAAAATTAGAACACTATGCATTGTTATTGGGAATATTAAAACAGTATGATAGTTCCTTACAAGGCTAAAAATTACCACAGGTTCAAGTAATTCCACTGCTAAACACATACACAAAGGAACGGACTTTAGGAAAGTGAAGGACTTAACAGACATGTGAGCACCAGTGTTTTTAGTATTACTATACATAAGAGCCAAAAGCATCATAAAATCTCATTTGTCCATCAGCATAAATAAACAACTAGCATATGGCTTGTATAAACACTGGAGTATTATTGATCCTTAAAAAGAAATAAATTCTAGGATGGCATTTTTTTTTCTATTGGTAAAAGCACTTGTCCCTAAGGCTAATTGCCCGAAGTAGATATACAGGACACATGTGGTAGGAGAAAACAGCCCCCAAAGGTTGTTCTTTGATGCTTTGATGTCTGATAACATCAGAACAACATAAATGAACCATAAAAAATAACATGCTAAGTGAAAGAAATCAGACAAATGAGTACAAATACTGTTTTAATTTATTTAGATGAAGTAATGCAATGAACAAATTTATAAAAAGAAAAATAGAGGTTACCAGATTTAGATGTAAGAGATAAAATGTACCTTTTGTGAGTGGTGGTAAACCAACACACAGTGCCATGAAGGTGTTGGGCATGCTTCAGGGGTACAAGGTGGTGGCACACTGCTTGCCAACCCCAAAATGCGACACACCAACACTGTACTGTATGTGAATCTTTGCACCCAACCATGTGGTGGCCAAATCCCACTTCTGGTATTTTGTGTTGCAGCTGAAGAAGATGAAGTCATCTGGTGAGATTGTGTACTGCGGGCAGGTGTTTGAGAAGTCACCCCTGCCTGCATCTGGCTGCACTATGACTCCCGCTGTGGCACGCACATCATGTACCAAGAGTACTGGGACCTGACCACTGCTGGCGCAGTCACACAGTGCTACTGCTGTGACATGGGTGCCTGACACTGTTCCCAAGCACACTCCATCTAGATCATGAAGGTGGAAGAGATTGCAGCTGGCAAGTGCCACCAGCCAGCTGGCAAGCAGTTACACGACTCCAAGATCAAATTCCCACTGCCCCACTGCGTGTTGTGGTGCCAGCACAAGCTATGCTTCACCAACCAAGAGGCCCAACATCTTCTTCTAGATACAGAGACCCACTGAATAAAAACTTCAGACTATAAACACTACTAGCCACATATATGGAAGAAATGTGAGTCAATGAAGTGCAGAAGACATGAGTTCAAATTCAGAATGTCCTTGGATCAGACAAATTAGACTCTCATTACTTTATTCTATGCTTCTAGAGAATTATAAAAGGAATAATGGCCACAGAGAATATTGATGGTCTGTATTGTATAATGTGCAGAAAACACTTGATCCAACATTTAGTATATACTAAAGGCACTACATGTGTCATTTATCCTTATCACCAAATTAGGTCTCTGCCAAATGTTCAATGATTAAAAAAAAAAAAAAAGCCAGAAAGATACCAACTTAATCCTGCTTCTAAGATCTGAAGGACGGACATAGTGAGAGACAGGCTTTAAGTGCTGGAATCCAGCAGCAGTACAGAAAAGAAAAGAAATGGAAAGTTTAGGCTTAAAACAATTGGTCCAGACAGTAGATAAGGTACAAGAGTAAACTGCCATCACATGAATGTTTGCCTGTAGGGACTAGGTTAGTATTTAGCATATTATTCTATTCACTAATACTAGCCAATCCAAAAGAGCAGAATATCTAATTAGGGATGGCAGAGGAACTAAAATATCTACTGCTATTGCACAGAATCACAAGTTATAAATGGGTTATATTATCATTTTTCTTCATTTTGGTATGACTGTTAAATCAACATTTACAATTACATGCCTACTTCAAAACTATACAAACAATAAGAATCATTTCTGGTTCCTCATAGATTATTTGATTTATACATTTTTTCTTTCTTACAGGATATAATAAATGCAAAATAAAATCAATTAACAATAGTTTCAAAATAGAAAATATGTAAAATAAGCTCTAATAGCTAAAAAATAAGTAAAGCTCTAAACATGAAGGTAACTAGAAAATGAAAAGAAAAATCTGTTGGGAATATTTAATATGTTCTAAAATCACCTTGAGATGAATCAACTTCATTAGCAAGTGAGCTCATGGTGGGTAACATTGCTTTCATCCATTTCATTTCCTGACAATTCATTTTGAGCCAGAGGCAAAATTTAAAATTCATGCAATATTGAAGATCATACAGAGCCAACATAACTGCCTGAAAATGAATTAAACTTTATAATTTTATAAACAAGTAAAAGTTATCAAAAATACACTTATAATTAGAAAACTTTCATCTTACTTAAAGAAATTAAAAAATATTCTATAAGGGAAAGAAATAGCATTAAGTGACCAAAAAGCACTGTAAATTAATTTCAGGTACAACAAAGTATAATAAGATGCCTTGTCAATGATGGGAAGGCATCTAGTGGTCAGATTCTCTGAAGAGTTTTTCTTGTCCACTAAAATAAACAATAACTAACAGGGAACTGCTTGGTCTTCCTCCATAATACCCACAAGGCCTCTGTTTATATTGTTTACCACATCCTATTCTTTTTAAGTATATTTTATTAATTCCATATAACTTTCATATCATGCTTGATCATATTTAATGCCCCCAACTCCTCTCTTAATTTCTCCTAGATCCACTTTCACCTTCCACTTCCCCCAATTTCAATGTTTTATTTTAATAGCCTATGGATTCCAATTTATCATACCCTATTCTAATGAACTCATGTGTTTTTATCACTATACTGGGAGAATTCACTCTTGGTCATTATTGTATTGTATATATAGTGTTTAATGGGAACTCTGGAAATTCATTGGCCTTCCAAGATGTTGAATATACAGAATCTTTACACAATTCTTCTGAATCATTCACATACATATGTTTCTTGCTCATTTTGGAGCATCTCCTGTGAGGAAAAACTCCTTCGATGATTCTGCGTTATGGAACAAGAGCATGCTGCAGAAATAGGCAGTCACTCTACCTGACTTCAATGTTCTTTGCAACTGAATTACTTAGATCCATACTTTAGGAAAAGACTACTAAATGGCAGAAAGGCAAGTGAATATAAAACAAATACAAAGTGTGATAAAATGCAAAATGTATGCTTCATTAACCGAACATGAATGCTTCAGTTGTGCAAAGACAAGACAGCTTGGGTTGGATTACTCACAAAATCTTAGTGGCCAAAGATGAGAAAAAGTTAAAAGAACAATGAGAGTAATTCCTTACTAACAAATACCATCTACCAAATGCCTTTTCCTAGGGAGCATATTCCAACTTCAATAAGCCTGTTATATGAATATGTTCAAAATAAAGAATTAGAGAGACCAAGAATGTAGACAAAACAGCCAAGGACAAACATAACTTGTAAAAGGAGCTAATATGAACCCAGGCACTTGGGTCTCCAGAATATGTGAGGCTGACCAATGTAATTTGAAAAATATCATAATGCACTCAGAACTTTGAATACAGAACGCTAAAGAATAACTATCCCTAACTTTCATTGATGGCAAACCAAGCCTCCTGTCACAGGGATATTGTGTTTATGGTTCTGGAGAGGGTAAGCCAACAGCCTCATGACCAAACTTGCTTTAAACACAGGGTTTTCTTGGTAGTAAGGGCATTCACACTTATTGCCACCCAAATGTATGGCAAAAACTAGCAGAAGTCAAATGGACTAAATATTAAAGTGCTCACATGTCCTCATGTCTCTGTTTTGTCATTTGTAAAATATGAAAAAAAATTGGTTTCCGTGTCACAAGGTTGTGGGGATTGTATTAATAGTACTCTCGGCACAGTGCTTAGAATCAGTGAGTCCTCATTGTACACAGGATTTGAATTGAGTGCTGTACTTGTAGTTAAGTCTATCTCATTATGCTGCAAGCATGTAAAACATTCCACACATCAAGGATTTTATGAAAATTGATTTCTGTCTACTTACCAATCATCAGTAATTACACAAACATTTGCAACACATAGCTGTTTATAAACTATTGAAAGTATAAATCAAAACACTTATAAGAAATAATTATAAGCACAGATTTATGGAGCCACAAAGTGGAATATAAATGTCTTGAAGAAAATTCTAAGAGATGATGACAACTTTTCAAATGGCAGGCCCCACACATCTTAAAAGTGTGGTGAGAAGTTATCAAGTTTCAGAAGGAGCTCTCACATTTGCTTAAATTGTAAACATACTTAATGAAAATTATGGCAAAAAGGTACCTTCAGTGTTTTATTAAATGCAAAAGCCAAGGAGATAAATGTGCTTGCAGTGCTTTAACACCATGCACCTTGCTTTCCCTGATTCTGGTTATGACAAATAAACATTTGCACCCTTCCCACTTGATCAAATACATGCGCATCGTCAGAATGCTGAACTGTATTTCAAGTTGTATTGCCATGAGGCTCAAATATGTGTGTCTATGTTTTGCAAAAATCAAAGTAGAGGCAAAGAGGCCTATCTAGAAGTGTATACTCCTACCTCTTTACCCACTGTGATAGCAAGTGTAGAAAATGAGGAAGTAACAGCTACACTGTGTGCTCAGTGCAATGATTTCTACAGTAGTGAAACTCAAATATTTTTCTGCAAACTGGTAAATAAGTGTTGTTTGCTTTATATTGTTTCTTTTGTTTTTACTTGGCAACAGGTATAGCTTAAAATAATCACTTAATAAAAAGACCCAGCACACTAGGGTATATTGGGGTGTGGCGTGTAATAAGAGGGTGAGAGGGTAATGTGGTATATGCCTTTATACGATTTAAATATTTTATGTTATTTAGGATGCAGCACTCTCTGAGCATTGTTCAAAAATATTTAAGAGATTAAGTGATTTGATGAAAGAAATGTGATTTAACATTTAGGCTGAACCTCAGACGTTTATCCTTTGAGGGGCAAGAACACGTTTGAACTACAAAGTACTAGCAGGCTGCAGTCTCCTAAATGATCAGGGGCCACTTCAAATTAATGGTGAGAGAAAAGACAGCAGCCAGACAATGGAAGTTGTGCAGGTTGTTCTCAGGACCTTTCACTTCTTCCTCCAGGCAATGAGGAGTCCCTGTTATCAGACAAATAGGATCCTGTTTATACAGTGCGAGCTTGGTTTATAACTGAGCTGGGATTTCAGGATTTAGACATTTTATCCTTTGATGAAATACAACAAAGTTACTTCCTAGTTCTGTCTACACTACTAAAAAAGGAAAAGAAGACTGAGAATTGTTCAGTGATGGTCACCTTTAAATCTTGCCTACATTTAGTTCAATGAATGAATGACTGGATTAAAACCCAGCTGCAATTGTGTGGTAATTGCCTTGATAATTCATAAACAAACAGGTGTCTCTTTCTGAATTTCACAGTCCTCTTCCTTTATCTTATTCTCATGTACTTCATGTTACCAAGGGAAATTTTCAATCATATTCAATCACGAATAAAACTACCATTCCCTAAAGGTCTCCTTTGCGCTTGTCATTATGCAACTGGCTTTACACATGACTCACCCAATTCTTACAGCCTGACAGGCTTTATTATCACCATCCCACAAGTGAAAAATTGTGTTTGAAAGAGTTTGTGCATTGTTCCAAGTTTGCTCAGCTTGGAAGTCATTTAGCTAGATCAACATTGGATCTCCCATCATACTTATCCACTCTCTCTAGCTCTTCAATTTTATTGTACCAGCCTATGGCTGCACTTGCTTCTTCTCATTCCTGGAGTTTTCCATTCCCCATTTTTCTCTATTGGAGAGATTTTCTGATTCTTCTAGTCTCATCCTTTAGCAGTAGCTCAAATGTCACTTCCTTTGGGGGTATCAATTCATACACTGCTTTTAAGAAGTGTCACTTCTAGAGACTAAATGCCATTACTTTGAAAATGAACCAATAGGCAGGCAATGAGATGGGAAAGCATGAGATCAGTGTCTCTGTCTCTAGTCTGTGTATCATCTACATCAGAATCACTTGGTCCTGTCTGTGTGCATTGGATGAAAGAATAAGGCACTGGTTCAAAGTTATTCTCTCAGATCCCATTCTAGATATGCAGAATCATGTCTGCTCTTAAGACACTGAAATGTGAAAGTACCAAGATTATAACTAAGACTGGTGAAATTTGAAAATCTCAGAAAGTATTAGATTTATGTATTTTCCCTAGTGGCAGGTCTTTAGGTGCACACACATAGTATCTTGGTGAAATTTAACAATTTTTGTGGAGTAAAACTAATATTAGCTACAGGAAAATAAAAGGAGAATTATGGATATTGAGACTCTTAGTATCAATTTCAAGAAATTTGCTTTTGAAGAAACTTATTAAAATGAAATTCAAATTAATTTAAACTAAAATGAGTACAAGATATTTTAAATTAAGTCTGCAAAATATGTTTGCTTTTGGTGTTCAATTTTCTTTCCTAAAGTGTAGATACTTTACTGGCACTACTCATTTTGTTGGCTTGGTTGTTTCTTTGTTTGTTGGTTTGTTTCTCAATTCTATACTCCTATCCATGTCAAGTATACTGTTCAGAATAAAAAGCTACGCCCTTCTAGTTTACAATTACTAAATTTTAATTAAAAAAAAAACAATAAAAGACTGCTTCAACAAAACAACCATTCAAAATATTCAACATGACAAAAGTTGACCCAGGGATTTCATTTACATCCAAGAATTGGTAGTGAGTACAGTCCACATTGGTTCAGCCCATACAGTTTGTAGTTAGCAGTTCACTATGGAGTGGTAGAGTAACAAATATGCAAAGAAGTACAATAAAATGAGCTATTGAGAGCACCAGAAATTAGATATCAAACAGAAGATGCAAGGAATGAAGGAAATGGGTTTTAGAAAGGACAGCATAAAAACATAAATTTACAGTAGCCTGTATCTTTTAGGGATGGAAGTAAATGTTTCTGCTGATACAGACTGTGAGTTATGTTCAAATAAAAGTGAAATAGAATGGCAGTTGAGATTTGTCCTAACTTTTTACATCAGTAAATACAAAACCCATAGGCAGATACTGCAATACCAAAATCCACTAATAAAATGTCAGTAATGCATTAAAACTCTCAATAATGAGAACTAAGAAATAAGTATAATATATCAATTTGATGGCAATAAAATAAAGACAAATCAAAGTTTTAGTGTCAACTTTCTAGCTATCTTTGAACATTTTTGTGTTTTGAGAATAAATGCCATCATAATTCCAAAAATTTACGAAGGACAGCATGTAAATATTATATTAAGCAGTTTTTCATTTAAAAGACTTACCTACCTCACTTGTTACAGCTTTCCTATTCTGAATGTAATTTTTTTTTTTGCCTGGAACACTTTGTTTTATTATTTCTGCCACATATGAATTTGAAAACTGTGGTGCTGAATACTAATTCACAGACTCTTCCTGCTTTTTTGTTTCTTTTTTTAATTCCCTAGATAGAATTTAATTTCTTTCTGATGACTTCCCAGGCTTTTGGAAATGAGGCAGAATTTAAGGTGCACAGATTTAGCCTCACTTTGGGGCATCTTAAAGTCTTCTGATAGAAAATGCTCAGCACAAATTACCCACAGGTTTAATGCTTCCCACTTTTCTTTTGTTAATGAAATGTTTGCACAGCTGCTGCAGTGTGTACAGGAAGATTAAAACCTGCTGTCACTTTGTTAAGAGAAACTTGGGGCAGATTTAACACATCTGGCCTGGGGTTTAAGAAGACCTAGTAATGCCAAAATTACCCATTAGTTTATAGGAGCTTTGACCCAAGGACTAAAACAGGGAGGAAGATGCATTGACCTTTAAAACTGACTGGAATCAATTAACTCATGTGCCTGTCAAATCCTTAGGGCTTGTGCTCCAACCACCTATCTATGAATCCAACCTCCTAACACATCTATGAATTCCTCTATGAAATACATTTTTCTGTTGGTTTAAAATACAGTGAAAGTAACTCAACTGAGATGGCAGTTAACCAACTGAAAGGCAAATGCAATTCTTCTTCAGCTTATAGAACTTAAGAAAAATAAAATAAAAATAATAAGCTGTCAAGATAAATCAAAGGAGTAAATTAACAAACTAACTAAGCCCTGGGTCTGAGGCAAAGAGAAGGAAAATGCTGTTAGTGATGTCCAGTTCCATCAAGACATCACGCACAATTTCTTTGTGTCTGTATCTTGCAGTAGGAAATGAAAATGGATTTGAAATAGAATGGCTTGGCTCTTACCTGAAGGCTGAGGAGAGGACTGTCTGTAAGTCTGCATACACTTCTCAGCTAGTATCTTAAAGGCAGATCAAGGGACGGTATGGAGAAAGCAACAGGCACAGCAGGCTTGAAGAATTTCACATCTTGACTCTTTGTACTTGAATGGGTCCTTCACTAAAGAAGCACAGCATGCCTTGGACAAGCCCAGAAGAAACAAGAGGAGCTCAGAAAAGTTGAATGATTTGCCCAGGGGTAGGACACCTGGCTTTGAAAGTGTCTGGGAGGGAGAGAACTGGTCCTCCCTGTCCTAACCAGCAGGGCAAGTTTCCCTCAACAAAGCATATTTAACTGATAGACAACAGGAGGTAGTGTGGTCAAAGGAAGAACAAATGAGAACAAAAAAGCAAACAAGTATATGAGAAGAAGAAGAAGAAGAAGAAGAAGAAGAAGAAGAAGAAGAAGAAGAGGAAGAGGAAGAGGAAGAGGAAGTAGAGGAAGAAGAGGAAGAAGAGGAAGAAGAGGAAGAAGAGGAAGAAGAGGAAGAAGAAGAAGAAAGCAAAATTTTAGTTCAATTTATATTTACATGGTGAACCCGGTGGGTTAATACATGGGTTTCTTCATTTAAATGCTGGGACAGATACAGTCATTACAAAACTGGATACTGTTGGCTAAATTCTAACTGGGGGCTTTCTGGGCAATGGTTCTCCTGTCTGCAGTCTTCCTCGTTTGTTTGTTCTTGGGCTGAGAAGCCATAGAGAGTGGAATTTAATATTAACAATCAAAACCTTAGACCCAGTGGGGTCCTCCAATAAAGATGACGCTCCCTCCCCCCCACCCCTCGTGAATTGTGAGAGTTTCTGAAATGAATACTATACTTCCCTAGAGAACTACTAATTGATCAAGCCAGCCCTTCCTCCCTTGTAAGAATATCTTTGTTTGAAAACAGTATGCTGTAAGGTGAAGGGCAGTTGGCTTTCATAAGTCACTGGCTAAATTCTACTGGCAGACAAGAGACAAGACAACAGATGGACGCTGCCAGAATGTCGTGCCTTTCTCTCTCTCTCCTCCCTCACACCTGCTGCCAAAGCCTGCTGCTTTTTCTCTGCACAGTCTGGTTGATAGCTCTACTTTCCTCTCCCTCACATAGCTATTCTCTGGCTGCTCAGCAGGCTACTCTCACATTCTCCGCACAGCTCTTCCTAGTCCTGTGGCCCAGTCCCACTTCACAAAGCTAATCTTTGGGGTCCCTGCCAAAGTCAGATTTTCATGTCTTAGATTTTGACCTCTCACTTTTGATCAGTTCTCAGAGAGAAAAATGTACGATCTTTCTATGATCTAGCTAGTGTCATGTATCACGAAATAAAGCTCATGGGTTATTTGATATAAAGAAATGACTGAAAATCACCATTACACACACTGAGAGCCGGAATTCAGAACCAAAGCAGGAGGTCTGAAATC
Source organism: Rhynchomys soricoides (assembly GCA_019843965.1). NCBI lineage: Eukaryota > Metazoa > Chordata > Mammalia > Rodentia > Muridae > Rhynchomys > Rhynchomys soricoides. Next base: position 1,655,630 of record JADRCH010007377.1, on the reverse strand, counting down.
TGTCTAATGCTACTTATTGGCTCAGTTATCTTGAGCTGTGCTTTAGTTGCCTTGTACATAAAATAATCATAGTATTTACTCATAGGATTTTCCTGAAAGTCAAATAAATATAATGTTTGAAGTGACTAAAACAGTGGGTGACAAGTGATAAATGTTGCATAAGGTTAAAATAAATATATAGTCATTGACATAAATATGGTTAAATATAGAGCAAATATTTTTATACATGATGAAAACAGTACTGTTAAAATGGAAATTTTTATAAAATAGCTAAAACCATCTCTCCTATATAATCATCTTTCTTTGTAGTAAGTGATATAAATGTTGTTACTATAAATTCTTTGCTATTAGGGCAAAATTTGTTTTATAATCTCAGAACATTGACATGTTTTCAAACATAATGATTTTATTGAGACTCTGAGATGTCCAGAGATACGTAAGAATCAGAAATGGATATAAAAATGAATGAAATCAATTCCTACCCTAAAATATTTCACTCTTAGAAGAATTATGTAGTATGTCCTTGAATCAGAAGTATAGAACATGGTATGAGTGATATATATATATATATATATATATATATCAGAAGTATTATCTCTCTGCAGTCTCTGGGCCCAAAATAGCAAGGAAACTTTATAGTTTGCTTTCCTATATGACTATATGTCCTTGGATCAGCAGCAAGTGAAGACCATTGCAGAAGACCACAATTGAACAAAATGCAGAGAACACAAGAGCTAATCTGGAGAGTGTATTATAGTACAATTTTCAATTCTGATGAAGAATTAAACCAGCTCAAATTACATAACATCGATAGAGCTTTTGTAGTCTACTAATGTGCTTTTTTAAAAAAAATACAGATAAACAATTATAGAAATAAACGAGACTTTTGGCCTGTCCTACAATCATGTTGAAGAACACTAACTTACCTCTTATTTAACTCAGAACAGTGATAAAAGGAATAACATTGGCACAAATAATGCAAAAGCAGAGACTTACAAAAAGAAAGACAGACAGAGAGAGAGAGAGAGAGAGAGAGAGAGAGAGAGAGAGAGAGAAAGGTGGTAGCATAGATGTTTGAGGAATGGTAGCACACACCTATAATCCCATCACTCTGAAGACTTAACCAGGTGAATGACCAATTCAAGGCCAGTTTAAGTTCTGCTTACTTGGAGAACCAAAAAATAAAGACAAGATTACATGCCTGCAAAATTGTATTTGCTTTCTTATGACAAAAGAAATACTGGACATTTTGTCTACTATCGCTGGATATTCAATGGCTCACTAGTGAGTCTAATCCTTAGTCCAAAGTGTTGGCAAGTAGCCAAAGCTTATGGTAAATAAATCACCTGTTTTATTTCAAAGTCATTGTACCCATCAAACTGTCACTATGAGTCATAATCAAATTAGTGCTCACTCAAAATGTGAGTCATGGTGATTATGAACAACTGGGAGCTTTTAATACTTAAGCAAGACATGTAAGCATTATACTTCAAAGCAGTTTTCATCAGTGAATATTTTATCTTCTTTTGCATCTCATCTGAATGAAATACAGAGACTAATATTTCACATTTTGTGGATGAAAAAGACCATATTTTATTTTTTTATAATCTTGAACTTAAAACACAGATTTTTATATTTTCTCAGAATACTATTTTTCAGCCAATCATATAGAATAATGGTCCTGAGTACACATGAACAATATCAGATTTAATATATTTACATGTTTTGAGATACTGAATGAAGCACATAATCTTGATAGCCCCCATTTCTCTCTACTTATAAGACATAGAAAAATATTTATCTTTGTCTTTTCACAAAACTGTTAGACAATGCACAATCAATAGTGTTAGGGAAGGGAAGTACCTCAACTACAACACATTAAATATATACTATGTGTGACTGTTATGAGAATCAGTTGAAGTTGTATTGATTTAGTGAACCATGAACCAAAATAATGACCGGAGCCTTATGCATCTCTCCCAAAATTTATTTTTTTGTATCATAGAGCCAAGTTTCAAGAATAAAGTGTAATAAATATTTCTCCAAGCCACAATCCTTACAGAGACAGAACTCTATAGGGAGATGTAGAATCTCTTGCTATTCCAATGGCTTACACACAGCTATTAGTCCTTGTTTCCCCTACATTTTTATCTTTTGGTCAATGATGCTCTTTGATATTGCAGCTGATGTTCAGTGTCCTAAGAGCAAAATTCAGTTCACATGAGGTGGTAGGAAATTTGCAGAAACCAGAGCCAGGCAGCAGCAACTACTAGGTGCATGATGACTCCGTGCTTTCATTTACCAATATGGAACATTCATCTTTTAAAAATATCTTGATATAACAAATATTTAAATGCTAAGACCAGAAGCAAATAAAATAAGTTGGCTTTTAATGTTTACCCATTGGGAAGTAAAAGTAGAGGAACAGATAAAGAGCCCAGACAAACCTAGACATTGAGGAGATTTGAAAATTTTCTTGAAACAGTAAATCCAGTACCAGATCAAAGAGGAAGACTAATAGGACTTCTACCTCAGGAGTAGACCTTTGGGCTCCTGGTGTTCCTAGTCATTGTCTAAAAATTATCTTGAAAGAGATATTTCAATATTTGAAGAGAGTGGTTCTACCCAAGAAGCTGAGGCCTGACCTGAGAGATTAATCATTGATTACTAGCCGCAGTCTGAACACATACAACCACTTACCTCATGGCCAGTAAGCAAAAAGAAAGAGGGAAGGAAGGGACAGAAGGAGGGAGGGGGGAGGGAGGGAGGATTTCTCAGTTCCCACAATCTCCTTTCAGAGATTGCCACTAATTACCCTAGGCCCCAACTCCTAAACTTTCTATCACCTCCCAGTGATTTCAACAGAAGAATCAAGTCTTTATCACCTAAGAATCTGAAAGACATTCAATATCCAAATGATTACCATTCATCTTATACCTACTATTTTGTATTGGTAGCCCACATCTGTCTGTAAATGTGACATGGTTCATATTCTTGAAGATTCATAGGATATACTAGATGCAGGGAGATCAGTGTAAACATGAGTCCAGACAGAAGACTACAGTTTCACTCTTCTGTGTCTCATTTTAGTTGTCATTATCCCTCATTTACAATATATTATGGGCTAGTTCACTTTCTGTTACTGTAACAAAACCCCAGAATTTGGATAATATATTCAAAATATAATCTGATTTGGCTGACATTTGCTTCTGGTTTTTGAGTCTGTGAGGTTAAAGAGCACTGTGTCTGGTCAATATCTGCTATGAATCCTCCTGCTCTAGCTACAATATAACATGGTAGAGAAAAATTACAGTTTTTACAATATTGTTCTTGGGGTCTGGGATCGCCACACAAACCACTCAGATACCAATCTCAGTCAACTAGAAACAGTTTGTTGAATGCCACACACAAGAATGATCGATCAAGGACACAATTCAGGCTCAGGAGCTGAACTGCAAACCCTGAATTAAGGTCCTATGGTGCTTTTACAGCCTGCGATCTACAAACATCTGTACCGAGAGTTATTCCACCAATGAAGATTTAGTAACATGTCTTTGTAGTACACTCATCCTGCTCCCATTGGTTGGGATATTCAACTGTAGCAGGGGAATTGCCTTATCTAACATTCATGTCTTAACTTGCTAACCAGGAAGATGTCAGTTTCTAGGGAAGTCTTGGGAACTGAAACTTTATTTGACCCCTACTCAAAACGGAAGTCATATTTTAAATAGATGGAGGTATCTCTCTTATGCTGTGGTCTATCCCAGGGGCAAATAAAGGAAAATACCATAAAAGCTTATACATAGGTACAGGAAGTGGAAGTGCTGCTGGGTGGTTGGTTCTGGTTCATGCTTATTGTGGGTAACTATAAAAGCAGTTCTACTGACTTCTATTGTGAGTGATTGGTTTTCAAAGGCATAGAATATATAGAATATATAATCAACTTGGGCATGAGAACGTTTCCACATAACAGCAGAAACAACATATGGGGAAGTTTTCTTATAATTTTATTAACAGCACAAAATGCAGGATAGCCAGGTAAGAGTTATCTAGGCCTTAACATTTTGCCTAGGCCTTCACATTCCCTCTAGGCCTTACATCATGCAATCCAATACCACTCATCTCTCTGCCCCCTTGTAACTACCCTTTGCCTTTGTAGCCTTTCCCTGCAAAAGAAAATAAAAACAAACATAAAAAATAAAGAAAATATAAAAAAATCTGATTGTGGAAGCCGTAGTATGTCACAGTGTGTTCCACAGTATCCCCTTTTGTGCACACAGCCTTACTTGCATTTTCATTGCAGTGAGTCATTGCTCTGGTTCAAGGCCTCTGGCTTCAGCAACACAAACACTAGCACCTCACCGGGACTCCTTTTGGTTATTTTGTTGTTATCCTGTGTCATAAAGATCCTGCAGCTTTAGATCTGCACAATCAGTACTTTCAATAGTACAGCAGTTTATAGATGAATTCGATTTTGGAGTGGGCCAACTCAAAGCCCTGGATCTAGGCCTGGGTGGTAGCTGAGTTGGTTAGCCCACCAGCTTTCCTGAAACCATACCACCAGGGTGTGCTAACCAGCACTGCGCTGGCTAACTCACCTAATGCCTCAGGCTGCAACTGCAGCTGCAGAGCCAGCTCTCTCCCTCTCTTACACCCTTGGTACTGGCCCACCAGAGCCTCCCCACCTCCTCTATCAGGGCCAGCTCAACTGTGCTGCCCAGGTGAGGTACAGATCCTGATCTCCTGAGTGCTGCAACCAGTGAGGGGGCAGGGACAGCTCTTCTGCTCTCATGATCCCAGGTATACACGCTTATATATGTACTTGAACATCCATATGCAACCACAAAACATAAACATACATACACACACACACACACACACACAGACACACGTGCGTGAACATAGAGAGAGGGGAGAGAGGGAGAGGGATAATGTAACAGATAATATGCTTGTGTGTACTTCCCATCTGGAAGTACTACAGAAATAAAGCTCTTTAATGAAAACAGGCCTTCTTATTTAGCCCATGAGCCACTCTATGAATCACTGGAATCAACAGTGCTTTGAAGTAAAAGGCAGACTACCTCAGTCCTTAAAAACATGAAGAGGTTGAAAGCCTGTATGTACTCAACAGAGATTGCCTCTGTTTTATTTGGGTAAGAAAATCCTGATCCTGGTAAATCAGACACTACTGAAGTGGAAACTTCTAGTTCTTTTGAAAGTCAGTTATGTCAAATGATGTCTTGCTGGGGCACACTGATAAAAGGATAGCTTGCTTAAGCAAACATGTGAAAGACCATTTTTCTGAAGCAGACACAGGTGAACGGATGTTTGGATACAGCAGACACGTGAAAGCACAGTTGATGAAGAAGTATAAATATGACCCCACAGGCAGTGGGAGATGAGCCCTGAGCCTTGGTTTGCTTTGCTACCTCACTTTTCGCTAACAACAGCCTTACATAGCATTGTTGAGTTCAACTTGTGATAACATTACCGTTGACAGACACTCGCCCAAGAACTGCATGTGAGGTTCCTTTGGCAGCTTGCTGCTTCTGCTGCCTTGCCTCAGGCTGGTTGGCAAGCCTAGCAGTTTCTTCACGATGGAACTACAGCTGCCTGCTGTCTGCTGGCTGAAAGGACTGGACTGTAGCTGCTGGTTTGTGCCTGGTCTGTAGCTGCTGCAACATATTCGGTGTTTGCTATGGGACTAAACTGCTGCCAAAGAAGATCGAACTCACCTCCAAGAACTATTGCTGAACAGGTCCACTTCCCCCATATCCTAGTAACTTTTCTCTTCCACTGCCTCTACTGGGTGGTGGGCTAGAGGAGAGGTTGAACCCTTATTAAAAGTAGGTTGCAAAATCTATATCCTTATTAAAAGGAGGTTGCAAAATCTGTATGCCTATACTCTACACTTATACCAGTAGTTGAACACAGCATCGTTTAACTGGTTTCCTTGAAATATATGACCACTAATTTCAAAAGAGTCCTTAGTGATGCCCAGAAATCCAGCTTCATTTACCTAAGGTACCCAAGAGAACTTTAAATACTTTGCCATTCTCATTTGGTCTCTGTTTTTTTTTTTTTTTTTTTTTTTTTTTTTTACATTGTGTGTTCTCATCAGGATTTCCTGTGTTTCACAGGCCCAAGGCAGTCGAATTGATTAGTCATGGGCTAGAACTTCCAAAACTCCAACTCAGTGTGAACATTCTGGGGCTTGGGGAGATGGCTCATTGTATAAAACCACAAAAGCATAAAGACCTGAATTTAGATGACCAGAACACAGGTTTAAAAAAAAAAGACATGGTTGCATGTGCCTGAAACCCCAGCTTTGGAGGCCAGCAGAGACAAGTGGCTTCTAGAAGCTCATTGGTCATGCAGCTTAGCCTAATTGATGAAGTCCAGGTACAGTGAACAAACACTGTACACATATGTATACATACTACACAGAGACAATACCACACACACTGTGACACAGACACACACAATGAAAGTATTTTTTGATAATTTATTATTTTCAATATTTAGTCACAGTGATAAAATACTAACGCAACTCCATATGCATTGAGCTGCATAATAAGGTCCTCAACAATCCTATCACTATATCACTTTATAGCCAAACTCAAAACTACAGTACTTCCTGAATATGTAATACTTTTGTATGCAATAAGTGAATCATTAGTGTACTTAAAATATCCTGCCCCACTCCTCCTTCCCGTCACAGGGATAGCTCAAGTGTCATTTTTCTCTTTATTGATTTCTTCTATCACTGGTGGAACTAATTGTTCCCTTGTTTTTGTCCCTACATACGTTTCTCTTTTACAATACTTGTCATAAAATTGCAGTTGCTTTTAAAAGTGTCCACCCATCACAAAATGAATGAACTGTTCAAAACAGATGACATGTCTTGCTCATCTCAGAAGAAAGAACAATAGCAGCTCAATAAAAGCTGCTGAACAAGTTTACATAAATGTTTTAAATAGATGATCAGTATTAAAGAGCAATGAGGACATTTAGGATGAGCTAAATGAAGACCTTGCCAGTACACCCACACAAGATTACATTCTTCAGCTAAAGTATGTAGTTATCATCAAGATAATTAAACTGGTAAAAAATCATTTTTACAAAAAGTAAACTCTGTGGTGCTGATCAAGGATTAGGAAGAATAGGTGTTAGAAAGTGATGACACTCTTCATAAATTTTAAAGAGATAAATTGGCCCAAACTGTTTCTCATTTGTAAGGGGAGGGTGAGAATAAATGAGAACACTTCTCATAATACCCTTGATCCCAAATGATTTGATTGTATGACTCCCCACATAGACAAGACACTTATTTCTATAACCCTGTGTTTTTAATCTTACAATTATGATCATCTGAAGGAATCATCACTAAAGAAATGGGTAACTGGAAATGACCTGTTTGTGAAGCCCAGTGCAGCACTTGATTCTGCAGCTGCCTGCTTGGGCTGCAGCCTGCCAGGACCCACCAAGACAGCAAATGGCAAGAGTTGGGTTCAGTGAAGGCACTGCCCAGCATGTTTAAATATCTGCCAGCCCTACAGACCACTGCTTCTTGAGGCTTTAGAACAAAGGCAAACTAGGCATCAGATTTCAAATGCAAACCCAAATAATATGTTTAAATCCAAGTAAGCTGAGTAATCTAGTTTACAAACAGTAGAAAAAACTTTTTTTATTAATTAATTTATTCACCTTGCACCCTAATCCCAGCTCCTTCCTTTTTCTCCTTCAAGTACCACCCTCCTCCCTCCTCCCATTATTCCCCATTCTCCCTGTCCTCAGAGAAGGGAAGATCCCCCTGGATACCAACCAGCCCTTGAACATAAAGTCGAAGCAGAACTAGGTGCATCCTCTCCCACTGAGGCAAGACAAGATGGCCCAGATAGGTGAAAAAGATCCAAAGAGCAGAAGGAAAAAAATTTTTTTGGTTATTGTTATTATCTTTTTATTGTCTATTTTATTTATATTTCAAATGTTATCCCTCTTCCCAGTTTACCCTCCACAAGACTCCTATTCCCTCCTCCCTCCTCCTGCCTCTATGAGGGTGCTCCCCCACCTGCCTACCCAATCCTGCCTCAACAGCCTAACATTCCTCTATCCTGGGTCATCAAGCCTCCACAGGACCAAGGGGCTACCCTCCCAGTGATGCCACATAAGGCTATCCTCTGCTACTTATCCAGCTGGAGCCATGGGTACCCCCTGAGTACTTTTTGACTGGTGGTTTAGTCCCTGGGAGCTTGGGGGAGTATGGTTGGTTGATAGTGTTGTTCTTCCCAAGAGGTTACAAACCCCCTTCATCTCCTACAGTCCTTGCCCTGAATACCCCATTGGGGTCCCCGTGCTCAGTCCAATATTTGGCTGTGTACATCCATATCTGTATTGGTCTGGCTCTGGCAGAGCCTCTCAGAGGACAGCTATATCAGGCTCCTGTCAGTAAGTGCTTTTGGAATCAGCAATACTGTCTGGGTTTGATGACTGTATATGGGATGGATCCCCAGGTGGGGCAGTCTCTGAATGACCTTTTCCTTCAGTCTCTGCTCCACACATTGTCCATGAATTTCCTTCTGACAAGAGGAATTCTGGATTAATATTTTTGAGGTGGGTGGGTGACCCCATCCCTCAACTGGGGGCTGTATCTATCCACTGGATATGGTCTCTACAGGTTCTATATCCCCCTTGTTGGGTATTTCGGCTAAAGTCCTTCCTGTTAGGTTCTGGGAACCTCTTGGGATCCTGGCATCTGGGACTTTCTAGTAGCTACACCCATTCCCTCTCCCCCACTTCTACACACCTACTTTCAAATTCCTGACCCTATGTACTTCTCCCCCATATCTTCCCATATCTGAACTGCCACCCCTCCCCATTTTTCTGTCCCTCTCCCTCCCAGATCCCTCTCTCCCTCTACTTCCCACAGATTATTTTCCTTCCTCTACTGAGTAGTACTGTAGCATCCACACTTTGGTGTGATCTTCTTTCTACTTGGGGTTAATATGGTCTGTGAGTTGTATTGTGGGTATTCTGAGCTTCTTTTTGGCTAATATACATTTATCAGTGAGTATATACCATGTGTGCTCTGTTGTACTGAATTACTTCACTCGGGGTGATATTTCCTAATTCTATCCATTTGTCTCAGAATTTCATGAAATCATTGTTTTTAATAGCTCGATAGGACTCCATTGTGTAAATGAACCACATTTTCTGCGTCCATTCCTCTGTTGGAAGACATCTGGGTTATTTCCAGCTTCTGGCTATTATAAATAAGACTGCTATGAACATATTGGAGCAAGTGTCCTTGTTATATGTTGGAGCATCTTTTGGGTATATGCCCAGGAGTGGTGTAGCTGGGTCCTCAACTAGAACAATTTCTAGTTTTCTGAGATGACACCAGAATGATTTCCAGAGTGGTTGTATCAGCTTGCAATCCCACCAGCAATGGAGGAGTGTTCTTCTTTTCCACATCCTCGCCATCATCTGCTGTCACCTGAGTTTTTGATCTTAGCCATTCTGACTGGTATGAGGTGGAATCTCAGGGTTGGTTTGATTTGCTTTCCCTGATGACTAAGGATGTTGAGCATTTCTTTAGGTGCTTCTCAGTCATTCGAGTTTCCTCAGTTGAGAATTCTCTGTTTAGCTCTCTTCCCCATTTTTTGATAGGGTTATTTGAATCTCTGGAGTCTAGCTTCTTGAGTTCTTTGTATACACTGGATATTAGCCCTCTATCGGACATAGGATTGGTAAAGATCTTTTCCCAATCTGTTGGTTGACATTTTGTCCTATTGACAGTGTCCTTTGCCTTATAGAAGCTTTGCAATTTTATGAGGTCCCATTTGTCAATTCTTGATCTTACAGCATAAGCCATTGGTGTTCAGTTCAGGACATTTTCCCCTATGCCAATGTAATCGAGGTTCTTTCCCACTTTCTCTTCTATTAGATTTGTCACATCTGGTTTTATGTGAAGGTCCTTGATCCACTTGGACTTGAGTTTGCACAAGGAGATAGGAATGGGTCAACTTACATTCTTCTACATGCTGACTGCCAGTTGAATCAGCACAATTTGTTGAAAATGCTGTCTGTTTTTCTACTGGATGGTTTTGGCTCCTTTATCAAAGATCAAGCGACCATAGATGTGTTATTTCATATCTGGGTCTTCAGTTCAATTACACTGATCTACTTGTCTGTCTCTGTATAATACCATGCAGTTTTTATCATGATTGCTCTATAGTTTAGCATGAGGTCAGAGATGGTGATTCCCCCAGGAGTTCCTTTATTGTGGAGAATTGTTTTTGATATTGGGTTTTGTTTTTGTTTTTGTTATTCTAGATAAATTTTAGACTTGCTCATTCTCTCTCTCTGAAAAATTGAGTTGGAATTTTGATGGGGGTTGCATTGAATCTGTAGATTGTTTTAGGTAAGATGGCCATTTTTACTATGTTAATCCTGAAGATCTATAAGCATGGGAGTTCTTTCCATTTTCTGAGGTCTTCTTTAATTTCTTTCTTCAGAGACTTGAAGTTCTTGTCATACAGACTTTTCACTTTTTTGATTAGCAGCACACCTAGATATTTCATATTATTTGTGACTATTATAAATGGTATTATTTCCCTAATTTCTTTCTCAGCCCATTAATCCTTTGAGAAAAGGAAAGCTACTGATTTGTTTGAGTTAATTTTATATCCAGCCACTTTGCTGAAGTTGTTTATCAGGTTTAGGGGTTCTCTGGTGGAATTTTTGTGGTCATGTAAGCATACTATCATTTCATCTGAAAATAGTGATATTTTCAATTCTTCCTTTCCAATTTGTATCCCTTTGACCTCCTTTTGTTGCCTAATTGTTCTGACTACAACTTCAAGTACTATATTGAATAGATAGGGGAAATTGGGCAGCCTTGTTTTGTCCCTGACTTTAATGGGATTGCTTCAAGTTTTTCTCCATTTAGTTTGATGCTGGCTATTGTCTTCCTGTATATTGCTTTTACTAGATTTAGGTATGGACCTTGGATTCCTATTTTTCTCCAATATTTTTAGCACGAAGGAGTGTTGTATTTTCTCAAAGGCTTTTTCAGCATCTAATGAGATGATAATGTGTTTTTTTTTCCTTTGAGTCTGTTTATATAGTGGATTATATTGATGGATTTCCATATGTTGAACCATCCCTGCATCGCTGGGATGAAGCCTAGTTGATAATGGTGAGTGATCATTTTGATATGTTCTTGGATCCTCTTTGCAAGAATTGATTTTTGCATTAATATTCATGAGGGAAATTGGTCTGAAGTTCTCTTTCTTTGTTGGGTATTTGTGTGGTTTTGGTATTAGTGTAACTGTGGCTTCATAGAATGTATTAGTGTTCCTTCTGTTTCTATTTCATGAAATACTTTGAAAAGTTTTGGTATTAGGTTTTCTTTGAAGGTCTGATAAAATTCTGCACTAAACCATCTAGTCTGGGGGATTTTTTGGTTGGGAGACTTTTAATGGCTGATTCTATTTCCTTAGTGGTTATGGGACTGTTTAGATGGCTTTTCTGATCCTGAATTAAATTTGGTATTTGGTATCTGTCTAGAAAATCACCCATTTCATCTAGATTTTCCAGTTTTGTTGAGTATAGTATTTTGTAGTATGCTCTGATGATTTTTTAAATTTCCTCAGTTTCTATTGCTTTGTATCCATTTTCATTTCTTATTTTTGTTAATTTGGATACTGTCTCTGTGCCCTTGGTTAGTCTGGCTAAGGGTTTATCTATCTTGTTGGTTTTTTTTTTTTTTTCAAAGAACCAACTCCTGGTTTTGTTGATTTTTTTCTATAGTTCTCTTTGTTTCTACTTGGTTGATTTCAGCCTTGAGTTTTATTATTTCTACTCCTCTTGGGTGTATTTGCTTCTTTTTTTCTAGAGCTTCAATATGTGCTGTTAAGCTGCTAGTGCATGCTCTCTCCAATTGCTTTATGGAAGTACTCAGAGCTTTGAGTTTTCCTTTTAGCCCTACTTTCATTATGTCTCATAAATTTGGATTGTTGTGCCTTCATTTTCATTAAATTCTAAAAAGTCTTTAATTTCTTTTTTTCACCTACCAAGTTATCATTGAGTAGATAGTTGTTCAGCTTACAGGTGTATGTGGGCTTCCTGTTGTTTCTGTTGTTATAGAAGAACAACCTTAGTCCATGGTGATCTGATAGGATGCAAGGGATTATTTCAATCTTCTTGAATATGTTGAGGCTTGCTCTGGGACCAATTATATGATCAGTTTTGGAGAATGTACCATGAGGTGCTGAGAAGAAGGTATATTCTTTTGTTTTAGTATTAAATGTTCTGTATATATCTGTTAAGTTCATTTGGTTCTTCTGTTAGTTTTACTGTGCCTATGTTTAGTTTGTGTTTCCAAGATCTGTACATTGGTGAGAGTGGGGTGTTAAAGTCTTCTATTACTATTGTGTGAGGTTCAATGTATGCTTTGAGCTTCAGTAAAGTTTCTTTTATGAATGTGGGTGCCCTTGCATTTGGGGCATAGATGTTCAGAATTGAGAGTTTTTCTCAGTGGATTTTTCCTTTGATGATTATGTAGTGTCCTTCCCCATCTTTTTTGAAAGCTTTTAGTTAAATGTCTATTTTATTGGATAGTAGAATTGCTACTCCAGCTTGTTTCTTGGGACCATTTGCCTGGAAAATATTTTACAGCTTTTTACTTTGAGATAATGTTTGTCTTTGTCACTGAAATGTGTTTCCTGTATGCAGCAAAATGCTAGGTCTTGTTTTAGTATCTAGCTTGTTAGTCTATGTCTTATTATTAGGGAAATGAGTCAATTGATTTTGAGAGATATTATGGACCAATGATTGTTGCTTCCTGTTATTTTTGTTGTTATAGGTAGAATTATGCTTGTGTGGTTCTCTCCTTTTGGGATTGTGAGAAGATTCATTTCTTGGTTTTTCTTAGGCATAGTTTCCCTCCTTGTGTTGGAGCTTTCAATCTATTACCTCTGAAAGTCTGGATTGGTGGAAAGATATTGTTTAAATTTGGTTTTGTCATGTAATATCTTGGTTTCACTATCTATGGTAATTGAGACTTTTGCTGGATACAATAGTCTGTGTTGGCATTTTTGTTCTCTTTGGGACTGTATGACATCTGCCCAAGATCTTTTGGAATTTATAGTCTCTGTTGAGAAGTCTGGTATAATTCTGATGGGTCTCCCTTTATATGTTACTTGACTTTTTTCCCTTACAACTTTCAATATTTTTTTTTTGTTGTTGTTCTGTGAATTTGATGTTTTAATAATTATATGATGGGAGGAATTTCTTTTCTGGTCCCATCTGTTTGGTGTTCTGTAAGCTTCTTGTATGTTTATGGGCATCTCTTATTTTAGGTTAGGGAAGTTTTCTTCTATAATTTTGTCGAAGATGTTAGCTGGCCCTTTGATTTGGGAAGCCTCACTGTCTTCTCTACCTACTATTTTTAGGTTTGGTCTTTTCATTGTGTCTTGGATGTCTTGAATGTTTTGAATTAGGAGCTTTTTGCATTTTGCATTTTCTTTGACTGTTGTGTCAATGTTTTCTATGGTATCTTCTGCACCTGAGATTCTCTCTTCTATCTCTGTATTCTGTTGGTGATGCTTGCATTTGTGAATCCTGATCTCTTTTCTAGGCTTTCAATCTCCAAGGTTGTCTCCCTTTGTGTTTTCTTTAATGTTTCTGTTTCCATTTTTAGATCCTGGACAGTTTTATTCAATTCCTTTACCTGTTTGATTGTGTTTTCCTGTATTTCTTTAAGAAATTTATTTGTTTCCTCTTTAAGGGTTTCTACTTGTTTACCTGAGTTCTCCTGTATTTCTTTAAGTGAATTATTTATGTCCTTCTTAAGGTCATCTATCCTCATCATGAGAAGTGATTTTAGATTTGAATCCTTTTTTTCCAGTGTGATGGTGATTCCAGGACTTGCTCTGGTTGGAGAACTGGGTTCTGATGTTGTCGGGTAGTTTTGTTTTCTGTTGCTTATGTTTTTGTGCTTGTCTCTCACCATCTGGTTATCTCTAGTGCTAACTACCCTTGCTGTCTTTGACTGGAGCCTGTCCCTCCTGTGATCCTGGTTGTGTCAGAACTTCTCAGAGTCCAACTGTCTCTGTGATCCTATGATTCTGGGATCCTGTGATCCTGGGTGTGTCAGCACTCCCGGGAGTCAAGGTTTCTCTGAGTGTTGCAGGAATGGGTGGGGAGCCAGAGCCCTGACCAGTTATGCCAGGTACTGGGAAAGATGTTGTGGCCTCAGCGGTGATCTTGAGTGTGTCAAAGCTCTAGTGATCCTGGCTGTGTCTGATCTCCTGGGATTTGAGCTTCCACCATGATCCTGTGATCCTGGGCATATCAGAGCACCTGTGATCCTGGGCATTTCAGAGCACCTGGGAATTGGGCTCCTTCTGGATGTTGTAAGAGTGGGTGCAGAGCCAGAGCCCCAGGTCTGCTCCTGGTACAGGTTCCAGAAGAAAAATATTATCCACACAGTTAACACTCCTTAAATAAGTCTACTTTGGGATCCTGATTGCACTGTCAAGTTAATTGCTAATTGCTTATGTAGTTCAAATTAGTGGTATAGACCAAAATCAAGTACATTTTCATAGCAGAGCTTTCATTTAAGTTGTGTTTAGACAAGATATTAATAACTAAATCAGGGTCAGTGAGATGACACAACTGTAAAAGTGCTATCCATGCAAGCCTGATGATATGAATTTGATCCCTAGAATCCATGCAGAAATGCCAGATGGGGTGACTGGCTCTTGTCTGCAATCCTAGCCTCAGCACTCTTAGGCCAGATGGGAGACAAAGACAGGGGAAATCATCTGGAAGCTTGCCTATGCAGTGCAGCAACAGAAATAACAAGAGACCTTGCCTCAAAACACAAGGAATAAGGACAGAAGTGTCTCCTGAGAAGTTGTCCCTTGATCTCCTCATACATACACTGACATGTTCATGTCCTCCAACCCTGAATAAATAAATAGCCTTTTTGAAAACGACAGAACTATAGAATTATAGGATGGGGAGAACCTCAGAGGTCATATTTATTTTACATATGAGAAAATTGAAATCTGAAGAGGTTTATCTGCTTCAACATAGTTGTGTGAATATAAATGTATATATGTAAATGTGTCCTATACTGCATATGGTTGTACAAATAGGTTTGCAGATTTTCAAATAAGATTTATTAATATAAAGAATCATATGAATATTTCTCTGTTAATACACTAGAAACAAGCTTAAATGTGTGTCCATAATTCTTGGCCATCTATAAACTATAATGTATGCTTTTTTAACTTTGCTCACATGGCCAGGTCTGACTTGTTATCCTTATACCTCTGTGTATCATTCATGTCTATTCCTACCTGAATTGAAGTTGACACAAAAACATCTCACTATCTCTTTATCAAAACTTCTTATTTTTGCTATTTTTAATTTGTGTATGTCTGTGGATGGGGGAGCATGCAGAGAAGAGAGAAGGCATTAGACTCCCTGAAGCTGGAGCTACGAGCAGGTCTGTGGTGCCCAACATGGTTGTTGAGAACAAATATTTGGTACTCTTAAGTACTGAGACATTTCACCATCCCCATCCTTTGTTATTTCTTATCATTGTAATGTCAACCTTCTTATTGTGTTAATGTTCATTCTGTGACTGCTGCCTATAATATATGCTTTGGTTTAGCTTTATTTCATTTTGTATACCTAGCTATTCAAAAATTTGCTTCAAAAACTTTTCTAGAAAATTCATTTCAGATTCAATCCATGACAAAATCTTGGTGCCATCATTCCTTGCAGGTAGAGGTTAATTATTATATATGTCTTCATTTGATTACAAGTTTTGGAATCACTGAAAGTGCTAATATGGAATGAGACACACAGTAAATGCTTATAAAAGTCTCTTTCTAAAATTCAGCATGTCCTTGGGAAAGAATTCTATTGAAGAAAATTAAGCAAAACTACAAATCAAGCATTATATATTTTGATTCTGTATATAATCTATACTATTTTTTGGTTCTGTATATATTCTATGAGGTCAAGTATGTTGTGTGGGAAATAGCATTTTCCTTTAAGTATGCTCTGCATTCCAAAAATTATCACATCCCTGTTGCTACGTCAAATACAGTACACAATCCCAAGTCTCAATGTACCTTCTCTTGTTTGGAGCATTTAAAATGAGATAATTCACTCCCAGAAAGTTCTTTCATGATTTTACAGGTAAAGAGGCATCCTATGCAGCTGGAAAATGTCTCAGTCAGGAAGTGCTTGTAAGCATGAGAACATGAATTTAGATTCTTAACACCCATATAAAAAGCCAAGTACAGCAGTGTGCATCTGTAATTCCAGTGATGGGTAGATGAGAACAGGTATGTCCCTGGAGCTTACTGGCCAGCCAGCCTACTCTGTGACTTCAGAGTTCAATGAAGGATTCTGCTCAGATGGTAAGAAAGAACTTGAGCAATTATGAGGTGTGGTATTCACATTCATGTATGTCTGCATGCATATGTGTATTCATACATAAAGCAGGTAGAGAATGGGAAGGAAGTAGAGAGATGGAGAAGAAGAGAGAGGGAGGGAGAGAGGGAGGATCAGAAGGGGAAGGAGGAAAAGGAGGGGGAGGCACTCAATGTTGGCCTCTGGATTCCATAAGTGGACACACACATGCATATAAAAACAAACAAACAAACAAACACATACCCATACAGGATTGAAACAAAGGAAATAAAAGACTTTTGTTTAAATCTACTTAAAGCTCAGTAATATCTCATAGAAATCAAGGATTCAGAATTCCACTGACCAGCACATTAATTACTGGTTCTTTTCACTCCATTTGTCAAATGCATGTCTAATATTGATCATATTAGATTTAGTCAGAATATGTTGTTCTTTCTGAAAAATTGCCATTATTCATGTAGTCCTACACATTCACTTGAATATGGTGTCCTTGGATAATACTCACCAATCTCACTGAACTATTCTTGATAGTCCTATTGGGAAATACAAAATGGTGATAGGCAAACCTGTAGGTTCTTGGATTGGTATTTGGTCACACTGATGAGTTTCAGTCTGAGTCCTCCAGGAAACAGGAACTAGGATAGAATTTGAGGTACAAAAGATTTATTATACATACTTACTCTAGCAGATAAAGGGGGAAAGAGTTTACAAATAGGAAATAGAATCTTTATTTAGCATGATGTTCATTCCTGTTGCTTGAAGGACTTCATGTTCTAGCATATTAATTCCTACAAATGGCCAAATAATATCTAATTGTGTCATTACCATGGGTTGAATGCTTTAGCAGTATGTCATGGACACCATTGCTACTACTTTTTATTATTTATAATAGTACTATAAGGTTATATCCACTTCCAAGTTTTTGTTTAAACGGTTTAAATTTTATCATATATATGCATAGAAATGTCATTCATGAGTCATAAAATTTCAAGATTAACCAGTTGTATACTTGGAACTTGTAATATATAAAGTTGTCAGTTCCGGTAATACCACCTTCTTCTCCATTAATATAAAGAAGTATACCCTATATTGGTGCTACTTGTAATAACTGAGGTCTTCTGTATATGGCATGGACTTTTCTGTATTCTTCAGCAACTCATGGCCATTTGTCATTGGCTATTTTATAGCAAAATATGTGTGTTATATCTTCTAATATATCATGTAGCATCAAAGAGAAAATTAATGATATGCCTGGTCAGATAATCATCTCTTAAAAGCATCATAAGACAAACATGATATGTGGAGATTTAGAAACCAAAATCTCCCAAGAGCAACAAGAATATCCCTTTCATTTTTATGGGTAAACTGTATGAAAAACACCAAATCCCTAGTCAAATGAAATCAATCAAGTGTTGTTTATTCACCTGACATTCAGACTAAAGGAAATGCATTGCTGCCTGACAACTCACTTGGAAATATTTCTAATATGCATATTTTCATCATCCAACAGAAAAGGTATACTAAAATTTAGTGAAATTACATTTTTCTTTGGCCTTCTATGGATCTATAGAAATATGCATATGACATAAATAAAATTTGGAGTAAGAGAAATATCATCCAAGTGTTCTTTATTCAGTACTCTCTGTGCTAATGACTATACCAGATGTATGTATACTATCTGTGATTTAGTCTACCAACTACTTTATATGCAAAAGACAAATATCACCATTTTACAAATGAAAATCAGATGTTCAGACATTCTAGACAACTTGCTTCAGCCAACAGAAGTAGTAGGTAGTAGAAGTTTTACTTTATGATCCCTGGAGTCCCAAACAGGGTAAACTTTGAAAGTATTTAAGACCAACAATAAGAGCAGCTTTCAATTACTTAATTACACACCAGTGGAATAGGATACCTTGTATGACAGTGAGTCCCTCGTTAACAGAAATATTAACTGAAACCTTTAAAAATATGTTAGAAGACCATTTATCAGTGACATTATAGACAGAATTTAAGCCTGCAGTAGAACTTGGATAACAGAGTGCACTCCTTAAGTGTGTCTACAATTGAAGATGTATGCTTAGCTATGACAATTCTTTGTTAAATATTTGACAAAAGAGAGCCCAGAGGTAAGAGGCTGTCAGCGGGAGACCTCTGCCTGGGCAACCAGGCCTCCATTGCCCACCAGCACAGGGAGAAAGCGACCCGCCCACTTGTGCAGAAAACCCAGAGGAAGCAGGGCTCCAGACGCAGGGACTGAGAAACAGCCAGGAAGGAGAACTGGTCTCCATGGAACACTGACACCTGGGCCTATAGGAAAGACAAGCCACATTCAGAGAGAGAAAGACAAGCTAACACCAGAGATAACCAGATGGCGAAAGGCAAGGGCAAGAACACAAGGAACAGAAACCAAGACTACTTGGCTTCATCAGAACTCAGCTTTTCCACCACAGCCAGCCCTGGATACCCCAACACACCAGAAAAGGAAGACTCAGACTTAAAATCACTTATCAAGAGGATGATAGAAGACTTTAAGAAGGAAATATATAACTTCCTTAAAGAAATACAAGAGAACACACGTAAACAACGGGAAACCCTTAAAGAAGACACACAAAAATCCCTTAAAGAATTACAGGAAAACACAATCAAACGGGCAGAATTACAGGAAAACACAATCAAATGAACAAAACCATTCAGGAATTAAAAACAGAAATAGAAACAATAAAGAAATCACAAAGGGAGACAACCCTGGAGTTAGAGAACACAGGAACGAAATCAGGAGTCATAGATGCAAGAATCACCAACAGAATACAAGAGATAGTAGAGAGAATCTAAGGTGCGGAAGATACCATAGAAGACATGGACACGACAAACAAAGAAAACAAAAAATGCAAAAAGCTCCTAACTCAAAACATCCAAGATATCTAGGATGCAATGAGAAGACAAAACCTAAGGATAACAGGTATAGAAGAGAGTGAAGATTCCCAACTTAAAGGTCCAGTAAATATCTTCAACAAAATTATCGAAGAAAATTTCCCTAACTTGAGGAAAGAGATGAACATAAATATACAAGAAGCCTACAGAACGCCAAATAGACTGGATCAGAAAAGAAATTCCTCCCATCACATTATAGTCAAAACACCAAATACACAAAAGAAGAAAAGAATATTAAAAGCAGTAAGGGAAAAAGGGCAAGTAATATATAAAGGCAGACCTATCAGAATTACACCAGACTTCTCACCAGAGACTATGAAAGCTAGAAGATCCTGGGCAGATCTCATACAGACTCTAAGAGAACATAAATGCCAGCCCAGGCTGTTTTACCCAGCAAAACTCTCAATAATCATAGATGGTGACACCAAAATATTCTATGACAAATCCAAATTTGCACAGTATGTTTCCACAAACCCAGCCCTACAAAGAATAATTCATGGAAAACGCCAACTCAAGGAGGGAAACGACACCCTAGAAAAAGCAAGAAAGTAATCTTTCAACAAACCCAAAAGAAGATAGCCACATAAACAACATCAAAAGTAACAGGAAACAACAATCACTATTCTTTAATATCTCTTAACATCAATGGTCTCAACTCCCCAATAAAAAGACATAGACTGACAGACTGGATCCATAAACAGGACCCAGCATTTTGCTGCATCCAGGAAACACACCTCCGTGTTATAGACAAACACGACCTCAGAGTAAAGGGCTGGAAAACAATTTTCCAAGCAAATGACCCCAAAAAACAAGCTGGAGTAGCCATTCTAATATCAGATAAAATTGACTTTCAACCAAAAGTCATTAAAAAAGATAAAGAAGGACACTTCATACTTATCAAAGAAAAAATCTACCAAGAAGAACTCTCAATTCTGAACATCTACGCCCCGAATGCAAGAGCTCCCACATTCATAAAAGATACTCTACTTAAGCTCAAAGCACATATTGCACCTCACACAATAATAGTGGGAGACTTCAACACCCCACTATCAACAATGGACAGATCTTGGAAACATAAACTAAACAGAGACACAGCGAAACTAACAAATGCTATGAGCCAAATGAATTTAACAGATATCTATAGAACATTTCATCCTACATCAAAAGAATATACCTTCTTCTCAGCTCCTCGGGGTACCTTCTCCAAAATTGATCATATAATTGGTCACAAAACAAACCTCAACAGATATAAGAAGACTAAAATAATCCCATGCCTCCTATCAGATCACCACGGATTAAGGTTGGTCTTCAATGGCAACAACAACAACACAAAGCCCACATACACATGGAAGCTGAACAATGCTCTGCTCAATGATAACTTGGTCAAGGAAGAAATAAAGAAGGAAATTAAAGACTTCCTAGAATTTAATGAAAATGAAAGTACAACTTACCCAATCCTATGGGACACAATGAAAGCAGTGTTAAGAGGAAAACTCATAGCTCTGAATGCCTCCAAAAAGAAACTGGAGAGAGCATACACTAACAGCCTAACAGCCCACCTGAAATTTCTAGAACAAGAAGAAGCTAATACACCCAAGAGGAGTAGAAGGCAGGAAATAATCAAATTAAGGGCTGAAATCAACCAAGTGAAAACTAAAAGAACTATACAAAGAATCAACCAAACCAGGAGCTGGTTCTTGGAGAAAATCAACAAGATAGATAAACCTTTAACCAGATTAACCAGAGGGCACAGAGACAGTGTGCAAATTAATAAAATTGGAGATGAAAATGGAGACATGACAACAGACTCTGAGGAAATTAAAAATATTATCAGATTCTACTACAAAAGCCTATATGCAACAAAATTGGAAAATCTGGAGGAAAGGGACAAGTTTCTAGACAAATACCAATTAACAAAGTTAAATCAGGGTCAGATAAACCGTCTAAACAGTCCCATAACCCCTAAAGAAATAGAAACAGTTGTTAAAATTCTCCCAACCAAAAAAAGCCCAGGTCCAGATGGGTTCAGTGCAGAATTCTATCAGACCTTCAAAGAAGACCTAATACCAATATGCTTCAAGCTATTCCATAAAACAGAAACAGAAGGAACACTACCCAATTCATTCTATGAGGCCACTATTACACTGATACCAAAACCGCACAAAGACCCAACAATAAAACAAAACTTCAGACCAATTTCCCTTATGAGTATCAATGCAAAAATAATCAATAAAATTTTTGCAAACCGAATCCAAGAACACATCACAATGATCATTGAACATGATCAAATAGGCTTCATCCCAGGGATGCAGGGATTGTTCAATACCCAGAAATCCATCAATGTAATCCACTACATAAACAAACTCAAAGAAAAAAACCACATGGTCATTTCATTAGATGCCGAAAAAGCATTTGACAAAGTTCAACATCCCTTCATGATAAAAGTCTTGGAAAGATCAGGAATTCAAGGAGCATACCTAAACATAGTAAAAGCAATATACAGCAAACCAGTAGCCAACATCAAATTAAATGAAGAGAAACTCGAAGCAATCCCACTAAAATCAAGGACTAGAAAAGGGTGCCCTCTCTCTCCCTATCTATTCAACATAGTACTTGAAGTTCTAGCTAAAGCAATCAGACAACAAAAGGAGGTCAAAGCGATACCAATTGGAAAGGAAGAAATCAAAATATCACTATTTGCAGATGATATGATGGTATAATTAAGTATACCTAAAAACTCCACCAGAGATCTGCTACAGCTGATAAACAACTTAAGCAAAGTGGCTGGATACAAAATTAACTCAAGCAAATCAGTAGCCTTCCTATACTGGAAGGATAAACAGGCTGAGAAAGAAATTAGGGAAATAACATCCGTCACAATTGTCACAAACAATATAAAATATCTTGGTGTGACTCTAACCAAACAAGTGAAAGATCTGTATGACAAGAACTTCAAGTCTCTGAGGAAAGAAATTGAAGAAGACCTAAGAAGATGGAAAGATCTCCCATGCTCATGGATTGGCAGGATTAATATAGTTAAAATGGCCATCCTGCTGAAAGCAATATACAGATTCAATGCAATCCCCATAAAAATCCCAACTCAACTCTTCATAGACTTAGAAAGAGCAATTCTCAAGTTCATATGGAATAACAAAATACCCAGGATAGCAAAAGATATTCTCAACAATAAAAGCACTTCTGGAGGAATCAGCCTCCCTGACTTCAAGCTGTACTACAGAGCAGTAGTGATAAAAACTGCATGGTATTGGTACAGTGACAGGCAGGTAGATCATTGGAATAGAATCGAAGACACAGAATTGGACCCACACACTTATGGTCACTTGATCTTTGACATAGGAGCTAAAACCATCCAGTGGAAAAAAGACAGCATCTTCAACAAATGGTGCTGGTTCAACTGGCAGTCTACATGTAGAAGATTTTGAATTGATCCATTCCTATCTCCTTGTACAAAGCTCAAGTCCAAGTGGATCAAGGACCTCTACATAAAACCAGATACACTGAATCTAATAGAAGAGAAAGTGGGGAAAAGTCTCGAACACACGGGCATAGGGGAAAAGTTACTGAACAGAACACCAATGGCTTGTGCTCTAAGATCAAGAATCGACAGATGGGACCTCATAAAATTACAAAGCTTCTGTAAAGCAAAGGACACTGTCAATAGGACAAAATGGCAACCTACAGATTGGGAAAAGATCCTTACCAATCCTACATCTGATAGAGGGCTAATATCCAAAGTATACAAAGAACTCAAGAAGCTAGACTCCAGAGATTCAAATAACCCTATCAAAAAATGGGGAAGAGAGCTAAACAGAGAATTCTCAACTGAGGAAACTCGAATGGCTGAGAAGCACCTAAAGAAATGTTCAACATCCTTAATCATCAAGGAAATACAAATCAAAACAACCCTGAGATATCACCTCATACCAGTCAGAATGGCTAAGTTCAAAAACTCAGGTGACAGCAGATGTTGGCGAGAATGTGGAGAAAGAGGAACACTCCTCCATTGCTGATGGGAATGCAAGTTGATACAACCTCTCTGGAAATCAGTTCGGTGGCATCTCAGAAAAATGAACATAATACTACCTGAGCACCCAGCTATTCCACTCCTGGGCATATACCCAGACGATGCTCCAACATGTAATAAAAACACATGTTCCACTATGTTCATAGCAGCCATATTTATAATAGCCAGAAGCTGGAAACAACCCAGATGTCCCTCAACAGAGGAATGGATACAGAAAATGTGGTACATTTACACAATGGAATACTACTCAGCAATTAAAAACAATGACTTCATGAATTTTGCAGACAAATGGATGGATCTTGAAAATATCATCCTGAGTGAGTTAACACAGTCACAAAAGAATGAACATGGTATGTACTCACTGTTAAGTGGTTATTAGCCCAAGAGTTCGAAATACCCAAGAGTCACTTCACAGCAACAGTAGGGCAGAGTGGGAGGTCCCAGATGGAGGACTTGGAGATGTGACTGAAGGACCTGAGGGAGTTTGCAGCCCCAGAAAGATAGCAATAGTGGCAACTGGCCTGACCCCCTGATACTCCTGGAGCTTGATCCAACAACCAAAGAATACACATGGAGTGACCCATGGTGCTGGCCACATATGCAGCAGAGGAGGGTCTTGTTAGACATCAGGGGGAGGAGAGGCCCTTGTGCCTGAGGGTATTAGATCCCCCAGTATAGGAGAATGCCAAGGAGGGAAGATGAGAGTGGGTGGGTAGGTGGGTGGGGGAATACCCCAATAGAGGCAGGGGAGGGTGGAGGGAATAGGGAGGTTCCAAAGGGGAGATATGGAAAGGGGAAAACATTTGAAACATAAATAAAGTAGAAAAAAATAAAATTAAATAAAAATTTATAAAAATTAAATTCAATTAAAAAAAAAAAAAAGAAAGGCAGGCAGGCTAAATAACTCTAGCAGGTTCCATGGGAGCACAAACTGTAGCAGATGAACCTTCTTATTTGCTCTGGTATCTACTAGAACTTACTTATTGTGTAGCATGCCCCATTAAGATGAGTTATATCTGTGATTATATTTAAAACATGACCTGGGAAAAACGCTCTAAGTCAAAGAGTGTTGGATAGGTTAGAAAGTTCTCATCCAGTAGAGTTGCAGTCCTGGGACCACTGGGGTTTTTCTGACTCAGGAAAAGCTCTGTAAAGTACAATTTATTTATGTTTATAGCTTATCAGAGCCTGGGCATAGACACCATGGTTCCAGCTCAATAGATCCACAGAGGGAAAAGAGGCAGATACCCTTTAATGGTTTTTTTTTTTTATCAGATCTTCCCTTGATGAATATGCAAAGCACAGTGTGATAAAATTAAGTTACACACCTATATTCCCAGCATTTAGATAACTGAGGCAGGAGAGTTACGTTCCAGAAGAGGTTTGTTAACCTTTACATGATAAAGAGGCTATAGAACATGGCAGACACAGGACAAGTATGGAAGAAATTCTCTCTCTCTCTCCTCCCTCCTCTCTCCCTCTACCTCCCTCCCTCTCTCCTACCCTGTTCCCTGTTTCACTCTAGCATCATAGACAGTCCTACTACCTGGATATGTATATCCTATTGCATGTAATGCTTTCTTCACAGTAGATATTCGGTTAATGCTTGAAGTAATAGCAGACAGAAAGATAAGACAGTGTTGAGCCTTTATGCTGTAGATTATGGAAAATCACTGACATCATGAGGCAGGGGTGACAAGAGTTCCCCAGCAACACCTTGAAGTCTAAATTGCCTGTGGGAGAGACCAGAGGGTGAAGGACCAACTGTGGCACTTTCATCATCCAGGAAGGAAGTGCTGTGTGTCTTCCATGTTTGGATTCAGTGGGGTAGTATAGAGGCCAGAGGTCAGCTTCAGATATCTCCCATGATGGCTCCCCAACAATTTCAGAAATGATTGTGTGTGTGTGTGTGTGTGTGTGTGTGTGTGTATACATATTTGCCACAGTGTACATGTGGAAGTCAGAGCACAAACTGCTGGAGTTGGTTCTTACTCTTTCAAGTCACTTACTGAGCCAGCCTTCCAGCCTTGACCAGCCTTGCCCCTGCTTTTAGTGACAGGGTCCCTCACTGCACCAGGAGCATGTGGATTCATCTGCATTGTGTGATCAATGAGTTTCAGAGCTCCTTGTATTTACACTCTTCCCCAGTTCTGGGGCTACCACTGTAACTGGCTTTGGTGTGGGTGCTGTGGATGTGGACTCATCCTTACATTACCCAGCAGCAGGCACCTTACTGACAGTCCTCTGTGTATCATCCAGTCTACTGGCTTTGACAGGCTTAAAACCCTGGGTCATTAAATAGAGGATAAGCCTGGATGCTCTTGATAGATCCATCCCTTCACTCTGAGGAGTGACTAATACAGAAGACACTGAAAACATGGCTGGTTCCTTTTTAGATGACTCAAGGTTGGATGACCATTCATATCTTTATACTGCTGCTGGGCCATCTGTTTGGTCTCCTTACCTCATCTTTCACAGACAGATGATTTTCCTGGGCAAAGAGTCAAGAAATTGGATTGTTTCTCTTAAACTCAACACTGGATAAATGCTGGATAACCCCACCCCCACCCAGGACCCACATCATGGAAGAAAGTTGTCCTATTACTCCAACATGGTCATGATGGCATGGGATCTTCCTCCCCCTGCCCAAATAATAAACATAATACAAATCTTTTACAAAGGAAGATCATGCAAGTTCCATAGCCTATGCATTTCGAGATTGTACCCATATCTGGCTTGGCTCAGTATATTTTACTATGGGAGAGATAGGTTGTATAATTATTTATAAAGAGGAAAATGGTGGAGGAGACACCTGAAGAGGCAATAAGTAGGCTCTGGCATGTAAATGTTACCCTGGTTAGGTCAATATGAAGGAAGACCTATGGGGATAATAGACAAGCATCTTGGGTCTCAGTATCAGCAAGGCTGATACTTGTTTCTCTACCTTGCATTATTTATTTTTCCATGAAAGGGCACCTGACAGAAGCAACTTAAGGGAGGAAGGTTTGTCCCAGAGCATGGTCACAAAGAGGTTTCTGTTCATCTTAGAGGAGCAGATGTGGTAGGGTGGATCTGTGGATGCAGGATTGTATAAAGGGCGAGCAAAGTGGGAACTTAGAAAATCAATTATGTGAAATGATGTTTCACTGGGGCACACAGTGAAAGGATATTTGGATATAGCAGACACGTGAAAGGACCCAGGATGAAGGAGTATAAATGTGACCCCACAGACAGTGGGAGACAACCGCTGAGCCTTGGTTTGGTTTGCTCCTCCTCACTGTTCTTTAATAAAGACACACATGTATTGGTTCATCTTACATAGTGTTGTTGAGCTCAACTTGTGGTAACACCACTGTTGAGAGAAATTCTTCAAAGAACTGCTCATGAGGTTCCTGCAGCAGCTTGCTCCTTCTGTAGCCTCACCTCAGACTGGATGGTGAGCCTTGCGGTTTCTTCAGGATTGAACTAGAGCTACTGGTTCATGTGTGGTGTCTGCCTGCCAAGAGGAGTGGTCTGCAGCTGCTGAAGCATATTTGGTGTTTGCTATGGGACTGAACTGCTGAGAAGGAAGATCCAGCTTGTCCCCAAAGAACTATCGCTGAACAGGTCCACTTCCCCCATATCCTAGTAACTTTTCTCTTCCACTACCTCTGCTGGGTGGTGGGCTAGAGAGGTTGAACCCTTATTAAAAGTAGGTTGCAAAAAAAAATTTGACAAAATATTTCATAATGATAAAAGATATTAATTTCCCAGGTTACTGCCAATAACTAAAGCCTAACTAAGTGAATGACACTAAAAGGAAGAGAGGGGTGAAATATTGTAAGAATCATGGGATCAGGGAGTTTGTTGTGATTCCATGTTGCCTAGTAATGCCAGAAGCTACATCACAGAACCTCAACAACATGACTGCCTACATATGGGGTGGATGGGGTAAAGATCATGATGCTTCAGTCCTAAACCATAACTGTAGGCAACTGAGGAATTCCGAGAGAGAGAGAGAGAGAGAGAGAGAGAGAGAGAGAGAGAGAGAGAGGCGATTCCCCAGGAAGAGAAGCATGCCTATTGTTTATCTGATGCTAGAGTGGTCAGACCTTCATGCAGGTGACATTGGACTGAGTAAGTTATACCTAGAAAAATGTGTGAATAGCATGCACCTACAGGTATGACCTGACAACTGGTTAGGGAAAAGTCATGAATTTTACAAAAAAAAGGCAGGTATATGGGGTGGTTTAGAGAGAGGAAAGGGAGAAGTGATGTAATTATATTACAATCTCGAAAATAAAAACTAAAATGGAGGTATAGATCCCAATTTAATTCATTTATGTATTGAATAGCCATTACAAGACATGTGGTTACTATGACAATATGTGTATGAATAAAATGGGTTAAGTTCTTGCTGTTGTGGTTTATTTAGTGATAGAAGGGTAATACTAGATAAGCAAACCAAAGGCTACAAAGTCTATAAATGTTCTATATAATACATATGTAGAGTAGGTTAAATAGTAATAAACAATATGGAGAAAAATAAGTAAAGGAGCAGGAAAGTGAATGACTCCATGGAATCTACTTGAGATTTGCTGAAAAGACAATATTTTAGCTCAAGTAAAGTGAGACATATGACAAAATTTAGGTTGAATTGAGTGTTTCATGGCAGAGGAACCAACAAATGAATAAATTCTTCAATAAAGTGACCATATACTTCTGGTAGGACATGAAGAAGGCAATGAAGCAAGGATGAAAAGAAAGAAAAAAAAGAATAGAGAAGACTGAGGGGGTGATCCATCTGACAGGTCACATAATACCTTGTAAGTCCTGGTAAATTTATATACCACTAATAAGAAGGGGAGGCATCCATTTAGAGAACTAGAAGCGTGTACAACTGTTTTGAAAAGACATTTGAGGTCATAGAAGTGGATTCCAGGGTGAAAGTAGTGCCACAATACAAAAGTGGTTACATTCAAGTAAAATCAAAGGTATTGCTGAGGGTATATGCTACTAGGTTAAATTTAGAGCATGAAATTACAAAAATACGAAATAACTGACTTTTCTGGCTTGACAGCTAAGCAAATTTAAGTAACATTTATGAAGATGTGGAAGCCAGGAGTAGAATGCAACTAGAAGTTGTACATAGTTTGTCAAAACTTTTATTAAACTTGACATTCTGTGTTGGCTATATAAAAGGTTACAGAAATGTATGCTGCCTTTTAGCTCCAAACTGACTTTTGTTTTCCCACGTGCTCTGTGAAAATTAAAATGGATTCTTTAAATATTTTTCTTTTCAGTTAGCCTTATGTTATGGGTGGCCAATAGAGGGTGCTGGGGAGACAGAACTGGAGAAAGGAATTTTGATATTGGGTTTTATGTGCCTTCTCTTTAGGCTCATGCTGTGTAGACAGCTTCTGCCCAGATCCTGCAATGTGGACACTTTCTTGAGTACCCAGCTCCCAAGGTGCATGTAACTTTTCTAGTGCTCATTTCCTGCAATATGTGCATTTCCCCCTGTACCTCTGTTCTGGGTCAATCACTTCTCTGGTGCCCAGTTCCTGCAGTGCATTGTAAACTATAGCAAGTTATTATACTAGTTTTGATATTTGGTTTATCTTTGTGTGACTAAAGTGACTACCCATAGACAAATTTTGTCATGTTATAGAAATAAGTTGGAAATAAGATGTTATATGTAAATATTGCAAGGGAGTGCAGTATTTACTTTGCTTAACTTCAAGCAATTTTAATTACAGCTTTGAGATTTTTGGGATATTTTTGATGGATGAACAATGTGTCCTTAACTATAGTCCACTGAAAATTGAGCACTATGAGATTTAGGATGGCTTGGTGGATAGATGGAAATAAATAGAAGAAACTCTCATGCTCTCTTAAGTTGAAGGCATGGTTGATGTGATTGGTATTTTAGCTGCCAGTATCTTTGGTAACAAAAATAGTCCAATTTAAAGCCCATGGGCAATACAAGGAAGAATGAACTTGAGAAGAAGAGAGTTCTGTTTAGCACTGTTCTAGCTAGATGTCTGCAATATCTGAATACAACTGTGCCCATTTCTACTGAGTTTTATATCTGGTAGGATTCCCCTAACAACATATCAAAAGGAAATTAGTATATCTAGGAAAGCTAGAAACAAAATGAGTAAACTCACAAGAGTACCTTAGAAATACACCCATAAGTCTTCCTAGAAAACGATTTCCTATCTTCGATATCTATCATTTTTATTTATCTATATATCTATCATCTATATTATTAAAGAGAATTAGAAAGAGAGAAAAAGGAAGAGAAAGGGAGGGAGGGGCAACTTTTAATGAAGAAGACTTTTTTGGAGAACAAGGTAAACCACTAATGTACTTTGTCTACTCACTCTTACACCTCTGTTGAAAGAATCATTTACACTGGGTATAAATCATCAACTTCTTACAAGCATATTCACAAGTATTCAAGAACCTGATGTCTACACCTATGAAACTAGCTTACCTTGTTTTTTCTTTAGCATGTTCATAATTGCAAATCCAAGCAAAGTCATAGAAAATAAGACATAAAATTAATTTGTATATTCATGCTAACCTACACTCACATAGAAATACATAGGCACCTGTAAGGAGCTTCAAGATTTCTGTCTTCCTTCTCACTTAGTGAAGCATTATCAAATCCTATCTGGATCTAAACTTTGATATTTTGTGCTGCATAGATATTTGTTAATCAAGTTAAATTTTTCAAGTATTGCATTGAAATATATTTTGTATTAATTGTGTTTCTGGCATGCCCCTTAAATCAAGTAAAGCATACTCTTATCTCCTTACAATGATACCTGTTCACTAAAAGAAAGTATAAAATGAGGTACTCTCTGGGGAAGATGCTTTTGGATGTTCAAGAAAGCTATGGAATGAGGTTTGTTATTGAATGTAGCAGCATGGTGCTAATTGGTGTCATTGTAAAGATCAGTTACAGTGGAATGAAACAAACAAAATACTGAATAAATGTGCATGCAGAGTTATAATAAGATGTACCCATGGAATTTCAGTTTATGGAGGTGACTAATTTACATGGGAAGAATGATGATTTAGACTACACATGCCCACGTAAGGATGCACCAGACTTGAATAGAGGCGGAATGAGGAGTGAAGAAATATCATGGTCCAAAGTCTTTATTGTATTTTCCAGGAGGTCTATGGAAACAGTTTAGTATTGGGTAGTTTTAGTAACATTAATCCCTTTCAAATAGAAATGGTTTTAGTTGTTTGGTGTCTGGTCTAGAGTTATTTAAGATGGACAATATGGGCTTGACGTGTGAAAGGGATGTAAAGGAGGTAATTGACCCAAGATTGTTTGAAGAATTTGCCATGCGAGTTGTAACTTTTTTCTTTTGTAAGTTTTTGATTCACATACTAAAATGGATTTCATGAGGAAAATTTCATACATATGTATCATTTAACTTTGTTTACCCCTCATTTCTCCTCCCTCTCTCCCTCTCTTCTTTCCTCCTTTCCTCCCTCTCTTTTGCTGGTCCCCTTTCTTCTGACAAATGGTCCTCCTTCATGCTTTCATGGCACATGTGTTTCATTATTAACTTTTGTTCCTGAATTCTTATCCCTCTTGTTGTCTTCTTCCTATGTCATTGTCCCCTTCTTACTTTTATGTCGTGTGTGTGTGTGTGTGTGTGTGTGCACGTGCATGTGCACATGTACAGACATGTGTATTCACATATAAAACTTTAGAACATAAAATTTCTGAGTGTGGTTTTTCACAGACCCACAAAATTGAAGAGTGGAGAAGATACAACTTTGGCCATTATCTTAGCTCTGCAATGAATAGATGCCAAGCACACATTTTCTTAGGAAAATATAAAATAAAGACAGACAGATTAGTAAGGAACTTTCAAAGGTGAAAATAGCTTTAAGTCTTTGTCTATATACTTGCTGCTCAGTGTGCGTGGTTTGAGACAGTAGTTAAATGGCCAATATTATCTTGCAAGCTTCCTCTTAAAATATCTAAATAAGTACTGAATTGACATTTTTGGTGAGATGTTCAATCTAATGTTGTTTTCTCACAAGGCAAAGTTGAAGAAAAATGTGCCCATGAATTGAAGACAGAAATCAAATAACCATGAGAAAAAAGTATTCCTTCCTGTTGACATTTTGTATCACTTAATTTACCCTTAGAAATGTCAAATAGTCTTTTTTATTTAGCTTCTCCAAACAAAGGAGAGAGGCTCCAAGAAATTGCAGGAAGGAAAACATGCACTATTTCCAAGGATAACTGAAACTAAGGAGTGT
Organism: Rhynchomys soricoides; assembly: GCA_019843965.1. NCBI lineage: Eukaryota > Metazoa > Chordata > Mammalia > Rodentia > Muridae > Rhynchomys > Rhynchomys soricoides. The sequence continues at coordinate 1,623,916 of JADRCH010007377.1, read as the reverse complement.
AAAACATTACAGCAGCCAAACTAGCAGACACTCTATGTGGCATAGTAATTTGGAACTGTCCAGTTCATGGAGTTCTTTAGTAATTAGGCCTATGAAAACATAAAATGATAAAAATAGATGAGCTCAAAGGCAATGTACACTCTAGTGATTTCTGTAAATATTTTGATCTGCAAACATGGCCTAGGGGTTCAATGGTAAAGATGGCCAATAAAACTGCTTCAATTTCTAGTTTAATGTTTAATTTTCATTTATAATATGTAACAATTAGGTACACAGTGTCTAGGCAGATAAGATAAACTCACTCTTTATGCATGCCTATCATCATCAGCTGACTTCAGAGTTCTGGATGTATGTATAGGAACCATTTTTTATTTTAATCACGTGTCCTAGTCTATTTGAAATTTGATAACTAAAACAGGGGTTGTACAGATTCTAAACAAAAGAGATTTATTTCTCACAGTCCTGGTGGTTGGGAACTGCTAGGTCAAGTTGCCAACATATTCAGAATCTGGGAAGGCTCACTTAGTCAAAAACTGTTCTCACGTGCTAGGAGGAGTAAATGTTTTTCCTCAGGCCTCTTCTATAAAGACATTAATAACCACCTACCATCTCTAATACTATAACATAAAATTGGGAAAGATGCTTACACTCAGAAAATTAAATAATGTATAATTAATTCTTACCTTTAGTATACCAGTTGATGAAAAACACACGTAACACTCATACTGAGATTCAGTATGTGACCAAAGAGTCTAGAAGTGATAGATTTTTTCTATTTGCCTTAGGTGATCTGGAACCTACTATATAAATATTCTCATTAGCATGAATAGTATTACTTCAAAGATCAGCCATATACAGCAATGGATAATTGCTGCATTTGTTCATTTATAAGAAATTAAAATGAACCCCAGTGTTATTTGTGGAGAAATGCTGTCAAATGTCAGCCTGAAACATACTCTCATCCACATCAATAGTTAGCACTTGATATTGTTAAAATTAAGAAAATTGATTATTAAGTGTACAGGAAACATTTATCAGACATATTAATCAATCAGTAACCTACACACCTTCAAATAATTTCAGCTCTCCATCTAGCAAAGCACCTGTTCTTTTAGCCAGTGAAGAATCAATTGCTGTTTCTCTGTTGATAATTTTGTGAAACATTTGGATGTAGCTTAGTTACTGACTGTATATGAATTGTAATACTAAAAGGCTCACTTAAGATTTGGTCGATATGAACATTATAGTGCTGTTTTAGGAGACTGAAAAAGCTTAGATGATAGTGTGTAGCTGGAGGCTTGCTAGATCACTCTGCCTGCATAGCTTTCTGCCATGGTGTCATAATGTTTTTGCCTCACCAAAGATTCAGAATTGAAAAAGCCAAGCACTATTGGCTAAAACTACACATAACACAAACTAAGACAAATAATTCTTCTCTTAAGGTTTTAGGTAATGTATGTGTTAAATTGATAAAAGGTCTAACACAAGAACCCTTTTGTGATAATTTATTTCAAAATATATATGGAGTGAAAACACATAACTTGAGCATAATTGTTTATTATTCTTATGCGAAAACTGTATAAACTGTCTTCTATATTTTATAATCAGATAAAGACAGTGACTATTTGTTTTTTAGTAATGGGGTCTGTGTTTTGTTTTGTTTTGTGTCAGGGGCTCACTCAAGTTCTAGTTGGCCTTGAACTCACTATGTAGGCCAAGTTCGCTTTGAATTTATGGCAATCTTACTGTGTCAGACTCAGGATTATTGAGATTACAGCAATGAGACAAGCCAGTGTCCAGTGCGAAACTCACACTACGGAGTAAGATCAACATGCATTCAATCTGCAAACAAAAGAATATAATACATGTTAATGAAGTGAATAAAACACACTAGAAAAGCTGTAACTTAGCATACACACCTAACTATGTATCAGAAGATAAAGAGGCTCAGAGAAGGAGAGTGGCTTGTCCATAATCACTCAGATAGTTAGCATAAAGGAAAATAAAGGTATTGTGTTCACTACCCCACATTGGTCTCAGTTGTCCCTCTTTTATTCTAGGTCTTTATGAGCTGGCTTTCTTTTTTTTTTTTTTTTTTTTGAGCTTCTGTTTTAAACAATGCTCTTTATAATGTCAGTATGTAAATTTGATGTCATTGCCAGAATCAATTCAGATTCTGGATGCTCCTTTATGTCTTATTAGAAGTACTAGGGAAAAATAAAAATAAAAACAAAACACTAAAGATGAAGAATGGGAATTGGCAACTAATAATTGCCAGTAGCTAAAAAGGCTACTGTGATTATCCAAATGTAAAACAATAGGCTTTAGTGATGACTTGCGGATTCTTGAAAAGGCAGTATTTAAGAATGATTTAAACTCTGTGTGTGTGTGTGTGTGTGTGCACACGTGCGCAGGTAAGTATATCCAACAGTGGCTGTCTGCATACTGAAGAAGCAGAATTTGGGAGCTTCTCAGCCCAGTAAACTAGATATCCCAGCAGTCCCTATGTGGTACTAAAATCCTGGAAACTGCCTGGAGAGCTACTGATATTGATTCTACGTTGAATATTTAATGAAACTGAGTCTATATAAGAAGAGGCTCACAGCAACATATCTATCTAAGGGGTTCTCATTCAGAATGAAGGGAACACAGGTGAGTACATGGTGATTTTTATTTGGAACCCGTTTTACTTTTTAATTTATTGTTTGGAATACTATACATTGTGTTTGGGCCAAATCTATGCCCCACTCCCTCCATCCAAGTCTTCTGATATTTTCTCTCCCAACCTTACTATAGCCCATAATGCCATATCACTTTTACCTCATAATTTCATGTGCTCTCTTTTTGTACTTATATAATTTATGCTTCTTATATTACAGTAATAATTAAATAAAATGGAGACAATAATTTGAGAGTGAGAAAAGGAAAGGAGGCAGAATGTTGGAATATTATACACGTATAAAAATTTAAAAAATAAGTGTAAAATATGAACATTTTATCAAATACTTTTACTGAGTTTCTTTCTTTTTTTTGAAATGCCCTGAGTTTCTTTGTTAAGTATAACATTTTCTATATGTAATCATAGTTATTAAATAGATTGTTTGAATAGGGCAAGCATACAAGACTAAGTGCACTTTAAGAATTCAAATATTATCCCTAAGAAATTTCCATGTCTATGGGAATTAGGTGACATTTATGTGTATCCATGTGACATAGGTGTCTCTTTGCATTGACTTGTAGAAATAAAGAAGAAAACTGTATAGAAAACAAAACATAGCAACACTTTTAATATACATTTAGAAATGAGACCATAGTTCAAATAAGTCATTCTATCTCATACAAAATAATCATTATTTTAGGTTAGTTCATACCTTTTAGTTGATTTAAGATATAATTACCCACTTAGAAGGGAGAGCAAAATAATCATGGGAGGTAGAGGGAGGGAGGGACCTGGATGGGAGAGGGAAGGGGAAGGGGAAATGGGGGGTCAGAATCAGGTATGGGGGAGACAAGAGAGAAGCCTAGGGGGGTCAGGAGAATGAATAGAAATATGCAGCCTAGGGGAGGGGTGCTCTAGAACATCTCAGAGAACAGGGATGTGAGAAGTTCCAAGGACTCAATAGGGATGACCTTAACCAAAATACCCAACAGTGGGGAGATGGAACCGGAAGAGATCACCTCCAGTAGATAGACAGGGCCCCAGTAGAGAGATAGGGTTACCAACATACCTTCAAAATTTTTGACCCAGAATTATTCCTATTTAAAGGAAATGCAGAGGCAAAAACTGAAGAGATCTATCCCATGTGCAGGCACCAAACCCTGACACCATTACTAATGCCGTGTTGTGCTTTCAGACAGGAGCCTAGCATGGCTGTCCTCTGAGAGGCTCTACTAGCAGCTGACTGAAACAGATGCAGATATGTACAGCCAACCATTGGACTGAGCATGGCAACCCCAATGGAAGAGTTAGGGAAGGTTTGAAGGAGCTGAAGGGGTTGGCAACCCCATAGGAAGAAAAACAGTATAAACCTGGACATCTCATAACTTGCAGAGACTAAGCCATCAACCAAAGAGCATATTCTTTTCTCTTTTTTTTCCCTGTTTTTTCTTTTATTAAAATAGATTCCCCACCAACACCCCAATATATTCAGATTGAGGTTTCTGATTCTCTAAGCATACAGGATGCTTTTTCCAACTCTATCACTGCCTTAGTCAGGGTTTCTATTCTATTCCTGCACAAACATCATGACCAAGAAGCAAGTTGAGGAGGAAAGGGTTTATTCAGCTTACACTTCTATGCTGCTGTTCATCACCAGAGGAAGTCAGAACTGGAACTCAAGCAAATCAGGAAGCAGGAGATAATGCAGAGGCCATGGAGGGATATTCCTTACTGGCTTGCTTCTCCTGGCTTGCTCAGCTGGCTTTCTTATAGAGCCCAAGACTACCAACCCACAGATGGTACCACCCACAGGGACCCTCCCCCTTGATCACTAATTGAGAAAATGCCTTACACCTGGATCTCATGGAGGCATTTTTCTCACTGAAACTCCTTTCTCTGTGATAACTCCAGCTTGTGTCAAGTTGACACACAAAAGTAGCCAGTACAATTGACCCCTTGTCAACTTGATGCACAAATACATCACTATTAAGCCTCAATGCTTACTTTCTTCTTTATCCCCAAGACCTAAATAACTTTAAAAGTCCCACAGTTTTGCAAATTATTACTATTAAAATTTCAATCCCTTTAAAGATATCAAATCTCTTATAAGTCAAGGTCTTTTTACCATCAAAAGTCTCTTAACTGTGGGATCCACTAAAATACCTTCTTCCTTCAGGAGGGAAAATATATCAGGGCACAGTCACAATCAAAAGCAAAATCAAACTCCAACCGTCCAATGTCTGGGATCCACTCACGATCTTCTCGATTCCTCCAAGGGCTTGAGTCACTTCTCCAGCTCTGCCCTTTGTAGCACACACTTTGTCTTCTAGGCTCCAGATGCCTGTACTCCACTGCTGCTGCTGTTCTTGGTGGCCATCTCATGGTACTGGCATCTCCAAAACACTGCTGTCTTCTGCTGCAACTAGGCTTTACCAACAGCCTCTCATAGGCTCTCTTCATGGCCCAAACCTCACCTCCTTTCCCTGACCCCTTCAGTCCTGTGCCATCAATTGCAACTGAGGCTGCACCTTCACCAATGGCCTTCCGCAGTCTCTCAGAGTACTGAGCCTCGACTTCTTTGCATGACCCCTTTAGTCCTGGAATTGCAACTGAGGCTGCACCTTCAACAATGGCCTTCCAGGGCCTCTCACAGTGTCCAGGCCTCAGCTGTTCTTCATGACTCCTTCATGCCTTCAAAACCAGTACCACCTGGGTGACTCTTACACATTACCAAGTTCAGCCACAGCACAAGGTACAACCTTGACTATCTCTGGAACACAGCCTCTGTGCTTTCAGAAAACACTTCTCAGAAGATTTCACCCCAATGATGCTGGTCTCTTCCTAATCACCACTAGCTAATATCTTAGCCCCAGCTAACCAAAACCACAGAATCTTAAATCAAACTAGCTATGGCCCTGATAAAAGACTTTAATCTTCCCTCTGAAATTTCACAAGCCAAGCCTCCATCTTCTGCACTGTTCTCAACATTATCTTCCAAACTCCTACACAACATCCCACAAAGCTCTTAACACCAAATGGATCTTCTAACCCAAAGTTCCAAAGTCCTTCCACAGTCCTCCCCAAAACATGGTCAGGTTGTCACGGGAATACCCCACTATGCTGGTACCAATTTGTCTTAGTCAAGGTTTCCATTCCTGCACAAACATCATGACCAAGAAGCAAGTTGGGGAGGAAAGGGTTTATTCAGCTTACTCTTTCACATCGCCATTCATCAGGAAAGGAAGTCAGGAGTAAAACTCAAGCAGGAGCTGATGCAGAGGCCTTGGAGGGATGTAACTTACTGGCTTGCTTGCTTCTCCTGGCTTGCTCAGCTGTCTTTCCCATAGAACCCAAGACTACCAGCCCAGGGATGGTACCACTCACAAGGGGCCCTCCCCCCTTGATCACTAATTGAGAAAATGCCTTACTGCTGGATCTCATGGAGGCATCTTCTCAAGTGAAACTCCTTACTCTGTGATAACTTCAGCTTGTGTCAAGTTGACGCACAAAACTATCCAGTACACTATATATAGAATATATATATAGTTTATTGTGGTATACTATATATGAAATATACATACAATATATTCTAGTATGTTGAAAACATTTAGACAGAAAATAGGCAACTGTGACAGAGGTACACCAACATCAGCACTGAGATTCTCTGAAAGCATTAAGTGCCCACATTTCAATAACATTTGGGTATAATAAGCATATTGCTATATTTCAGAGGGTACATATAACACTGAAAAACACTTCATGTAAAATCTAAGTTCAGTTGCATACAAACAGGAAGTATTACATTAATAGCTTATTTCAAACTGTAAAGCATTCAAAGTATCCAATTTCTTGGACAACATGCAAACATTTTAATGTTTAGCCTGATATTTTAAATATATAAACCGCATTCTTTATAATTCTATATAAAAGGAAAGTCAGACACACATTTATCCACACTGTGCACATTACAAAAAGCAAATATGTCTTCATGAATGTTAAGTATGGTGCAAACACACATGATTGTCATTTTATAAATATGGCTATTCATCTTAATAATAAAACTAAAAATCATGTACTATTTACATGAACTACTAATTATCTTACTTTTGGGCAATTATATTATAGCAGCAATTGGTTTAAAGTCCGATCTTTAAATTTGTAAACTTGGTGAGTACTGACAAGTGTATCTGGCTGACACAAAGCAGCATGACAGATGCTTGGATGCTGTGGTGCTGCCCCCATTCACAGGCACAAAATGGCAACTACTGAGAAAGCCACTTGTGAGATAGGCACATGAGTGTCACTTGGTCATCTTGCTTTTGTTAAGCACAGTAGAGTCCTGCCTTAAATTTCTATGGAGTCAGCCTGATGAGCTAGTGATAATTTCAACAATGTTTTCTCTCCTCCCACAAGGTCACTGCAGTGGCTTTTCACTGAGCACTCAGCTTCTAGACAGAAACAAGTACACGGCAGCCTCAGAACTTACAGGAACTCTGAAGAGACTCAGGACCAAAGGGCCTCCTCCCATAAAGTGACCATATCATTGATCAGTGATGCTAAATTTGCTTTGGGAAAGGGGAGCCATCTACTGAGCAAATGTAAACGGCCCAGTGATCTACCAGTAAGGGGCATCATCTTCCATTACATTGGGAGAGTCTAATTTATCATTTTAAAAACCAAGGCAAAGCTCCTAATATTGACAGATTAAGAAAATAATGTGTGGTGCTAAGAGGTGACATATGCTTTTGCTTGGTCACCAGCTAGCAGTCCTGAATATCTTTCCTAAAATGAAATGGCTGGGTCGAGGACACACAGATCTTGGGCCTGGTCACAGGTGAGCTATCTGGGCACACAGTAATACTGGCTACATCCAAATTTATCAAAAGCTGTCAGACAGACTTGTGGTTTTGGCACACATCTTTAGCTTTTGGGGCAGAGGTTAGGATTACAGGGATCTTTGGAGACACAAGGTCCAAACTCAAACTTATGGTCCTGGAGACCCATGCGGCAAGCGATGCAGGCACTGGGGTAAGTGTGTCCATTCTGTGCACACACTGGGACAAACTGAACTGCTCAGTTACAGGGCAGACCTGTGAAGGTGTGGCGGTCATCATCTGAACTGTGCTCACTGAGGTACAGACTGGTGGAACACACTAAATTGCCAGAAAAACAAGACCAAACATTGCAGTCAACAGTAAAGGATGTTCCATGGCCTTCCATGGGCGGATCCGGGACCAAACTCAGAATGTCAGGCTTGTACAGCAAGCAAGCCTCAGGTCTTCTTCATCAAGGCTGGGATTGCAAGTGTGTACCCCTATGCCCAGCATCTTCACATGGGTTATGGGGAATCAAATTTAGGTTGTCTCAAAATGTTTTGCCAAATGAACCATCCCCCAATCCCCTCAAAAAGTTTTATAGTGTCAATTCTTGAAAGACAACTTACTAGGGGCCTAAACCTAAGATATTTATTTTGAGACAACAATCTCATTGTGTTGCACTGTCTGTCCTGGAGCTTGCTATATAGACCAGGCTGGCCCCAAAGGACAGAGCTTTCCTGTCTAAAAGGCAGTAGTACACTCTTAGGAACTCATTTTACTTTCCTTATATTACACCATTCCCATCTAAGTCTCTGTCAGGCTGGCCTGGAGATCACTGTGTCACCCAGGGTAGCCTGACACTCAGAGCAATCCCCTCAGTCTCCCCAGTGCTAGGATCACTGGCATGACTTCCAATGCCTGGCAGAGTGTCTCTATGAGAATCAGTTGTCACATATTTTAAAATATCTATGATTCCAGCATCTCATAATCAGTAGCTATTATGCACTTGAAATGTAGTTAGTCCAAATTATGATCTTCTATAGGCATAAAGGCTGTGAGAGACTAAAAACTGAAAAAATATAGCATATCACCTCATTTGTTTTCTTTTTATGACATATCATAATAACATGTTGGATATATTGGTTTAAATAAAATACATTTTATAAATTCTACCTATTATTTTTATATTTTGTAATGTGACTATTAGAAACTTAAAATTTGGAGATTATATCTTGTTCAGCAGTTCTATTAGATATAACTGAGAAAAGGTGTTATTCATACCTGAATCTCCAGTGTTATACACAATGCTTGGCATACAGCATGGACACTGATAAACATTGAGTTGTTAAACAGTGACTCAAAAACCTTCTAAGTGTAGGCTAAGAATATGGGTTAGTGGTTAAGAGCATTTTTTGCTCTTCCAGAGAACCTGGGTTCAGTTCTCAGAATTCACATGGCAGTTCACAATCATCTGTAAGGCTGATTACAGGAGATTGATCACTCCTTTCTAGGTTCCAAGGATAGTCACACACACTGGTCATGCATGCAGGCAAACATTCTTATATACAACATAAAATAAATAATTTTAAAGCAATACCTTCTAAGTGAACAAATCAAAGTGTGTTTCTACTGTTTTTCCCAAATGATCAGAGCATTTAACATTTGTACGTGATAAAACACAGTTTCTGACATATTTGGAATGGTTTCATATTGTTCTGTCATTTCTATATATATGAACAAAAGTGTATAGTAAGAACTAATTAAGTTTCTCTCAAATTCAAGCATTTTTTTCATCCATTTATATTTTGGTGAGCTTTGCTGCCTAGTTTTATTGTTTTTGAAAATTACCATTAAAAATTAGTAAAAAACCAAGGCTGGAGAAATTGCTCAATCATTAAGAGCACTGATTCTTCTTTCAGAGAATCAGTTTCAGTTCCCAGCAACCACATGAAAACTCACAGTCATCTTTAGCTCCAGTTTCAAGAGATCCCACAGCTTTTCTGGCCTCCACAGGTGCCAGGCATGCATGTGGTGCAGTCAAATATTTAGGACAAATGCCTATGTACATAAAAGAAAAATAAATGTGTATTTTAAAAAGTTATTAAAATCATGATAATTATGACCTCATCCTTTTGTTTTTAGGTTTCTGTTTTCTAAAATGTGTGTTTTTTCTGTTACTCATATTCCAATTTATCTCTCTTGCCAATATTTTTTTCATTTTATTGCTTTGCTTTCCAGTTACATAGATTAGCTCAAGGGTGAAAGATGAAATGGCTTCAATAGTAGCTATACAATGATAAACTCTTCCCACCGCCTTTCTTGTGAGTGAGTCAGAGCTGGAGTCAGCGCTTGGTAGAAAGTATTTAAACTGACTTGATGATCAATGCAGAAGTCTCAAGGTTTCCCCACTTCTCATTCTCTGCCTAAAACGTGAGTGAAAGAGCTACAGTTTGATTTCCACCTTTGACATTTAGTAATTTAAACATCAAAGACGGTTTTCAGTAATGGGTTTCACACTTTTAAAGGAAAAAAAGGTTTCCCACGACGTTGCTGGCAACAGATTAAAACACTGAATCAAAATAACATATATCAACTTCAAGTCCAAGGAATTTTAAGATTTCATTCAGATGAACATATTTCTTCCAAAATAATAATTCACTTTATCTGCACAGTTTACAAATAAGAATCCCATAACCCAGTTTTAAACATTTCCAAAATTCTAATAATGAACTCTGTATCTACTTAGCCACCAGATCATCATGCCAAACTGATCTTTGAAATAGAAAGAATAAACTGTTCTCACCCACTGTGTTCAACTGTCATGTGAAAGCCCCATAAAAAATTTTATGTATTACCTAATTTCGAGGTGAAGGCAAGTATTCATGTCAGTTGGCTTGACAACACAATGCAGAAGTCTTTGGATTAGGCTCACTCGTGCTCTTTATAACATTTATACAAAGATTTATATACATACATTACATACAGTACATGTCCATAATATGATACGGACCACAAAGAGCACAATTAAATACAATTTTAAGGAGGCATTAATCGTTTTCAGAAGCACCATCTTTATGTAATTACTTTGATTGCAGCAAATGTTGCTTTCTTTCAGATTATTCTAAATACCTCTTAACTAACATCCCTGTTTCAGTGCTTGCTTTCCAATAGTATATTCTTCCTCAGAGTAAAAGTCAAAATTCTCTCTCTCCACAGTTATTAACTGCTGATAGTTCTTTGTCGAATGTTGAGACCCTCATAAGATTTCCTCATTCCACATTAGCATGTCTATTGGTTCTGTCATTGTCCAGTTCTTGTTTAGATAGCCATATTGTCCAGGTATCATGTTTGTATTGTCTCTGTCATTTCTCTAAAAGATGAAATCTCACAGAAGACTTCCTGGTCTTATGACTTTTACAGTCTTTCTGTCAATTCTTACAACAGAAGGAGGCATTTCCCTGAGCCATCTGTGTAGGAGTTGTGTTATAAATTTATCCATCGTGGCTGTGTCCTACACAGCCTCTTGATCTCTGCATCTCAGCTAGTGGAGGTTTGCTGTAATAGCCTCTAATTGCTCCAGAGATAAGATCTGTAATTCCAACTATCCTTACATTTAATTGTTCCTTCTGTTTACATTTGTTCTCCAAATGTTTATATCATTTAATATAGTAATGTAGGTCAGTTGCTGTAGGTCTCTAACCAATCGCCATTTTATTAAGAAGTCATTCTCTAACTATCCTATACAACACTGATTCAGCATCCTCTAGGCCCCTTCCTTCTTATATTAGTTTTTCAAACCATTTATAGTTATTTTCCATACTATAACATTTACTTATTAATTATTATATTGCTTTATAGTAAAATATTAATTCCGTGGACACAAGTGTTTTTGACTGATAAACCTCAGATACCTAAAATATAGAATGTACTCACCAAATATTTGTTTAATCATTAAATACATATTGAATGAATACATACTGTTTTAAGAGTTAATGTAATGCATTATATGATCATTGAAGAACCAATATAGCTGAATTAAGATTGAAAATAAAGGGAACTAAGCCATGGTAATAATAGCAGAAACTCAGAAACAGAAGCAAGCTTGAAGGTATTTTACCTATACAGCGGCTCTTTCAATAAATATAGGTCAAATTAGAACCAGAAATCAAGGCAAAGACCACAGGTTGAAAGGGAAAAAAAAGATGTATGTGATAATCTGAGTTATAAGGATCTATAAAAAACATTGCTATATAAATCACTGAAAAGGTTGTCATGAGCTACTGTAAATGGTTCAGGTTTTCTGAAACAAGGGACTAGAGATCTGGATCTTTTAGGGAAAATGTTTCAAAGGACAAAGTACTGGCACATGGGAATCCCAAATCCAATTTTTGTCATGAAGCCTGAATGAATAAATCTTTATAACCCAGCAAGTGTCAAAATAATCCTCTTTTGGGGTTGTTATTTATATAGCTAGTAATACTTATACATACACCCTACCACATACCACTACCCCCTCCCACCAAGTACCCCCACTCCACCCCCACCCCCAACAACAGTAATGACCAAAGGGAAAAAAAAACATTGAATTTGAAAGAGTGTGCTAGGTACATGGGAGGATTTGGAGAGAAGAGAGGTTAAACGGAAAGGGCAAAATGATATATTTATGTAATTTCCAAAACGAAGGAAGAAAATAAAGCTACCATTCCTCATTTTATTAAAACTGCATTCTTTTCTCGAACTGTTCCTGCCTAAAGAAAACACAAGAGTAAAAGAATGGAGTAGAGACTGAAGGAAAGGCCATCTAGAGACTGCCCCACCTGGGGATCCATCCCATATACAGTCACCAAACCTGGTCGCTATTTTGGATGCTGGGAAGTGCTTGCTGATGGAAGCCTGATATAGCTGTCTCCTTATAGGCTCTGCCAGAGCCTGACAAATACAGAGGCAGATGCTCACAGCCAACCATGGGTCCCCAATGGAGGTGGAGGAGTTAGACAAAGGAGTGAAGGAGCTGAAGGGGTTTGCAACCCCATCTGAAGAACAACAATATCAACTTACCAGACCCCCCAGAGCTCCCAGGGACTAAACCACCAACCAAAGATTATACATGGAGGGACCTTGCCTGGCATCAATGAGAGAAGAAGCCCCTTGGTCCTGTGGAAGCTCCATGCCCCAGTGTAGGGGAGTAATAGGGCGGGGAGGGGGGAATGGGTGGGCAGGTGGAAGAGCACCATCATAGAGGCAAGGAGGAGGGAGGAGGGGATGGGGGATTGTGGAGGGGAACTGGGAAGGGAGATAACATTTGAAATACAAATAAATAAAATAAGCAGTTCAAAAAGGAATAAGCCAGGCAGTGGTGGCACACACCTTTAATCCCAGCACTTGGGAGGCAGAGGCAGGCGGATTTCTGAGTTCGAGGCCAGCCTGGTCTACAGAGTGAGTTCCAGGACAGCCAGGGCTATGCAGAGAAACCCTGTCTCAAATAACCAAAAAAACAAAAAAAAATCTAGTCAAGTAAGCTAGAACAGAAAAGAATTGTCCTATTGTCTTATACATAACTTGGATCTAATCTCTTTTAGCTTTTTTACATCAGAGCTGTTATAATTAAGAAAAATACTTATCTTATAATCTAGTTTCAGAGAAATAAAGCTTAAATTCTCATATTATGTTGTTTGTTTATATTCCTGATTATCACAAACCTCTTCTGGGTGTATTATTCTATACTTAACAAAATTGCAGTAAATTTTAAAAATAAACAATATACTCTGATTTTAGTTTTCCCTCCTTCTACTCATCTCAGTTCCTCCCCGCACCCCCTTCACCTGCATTAGGACCCACTCCCTTTCTGTCTCTCATTGGGGAGGAGGGATGAGATTGGTGGTTTGTGGAAGGGAAAATGGGAAGGGGGACAATATTTGAAATGTAAATAAATAAAGTAACCAATGTAAAAGAGATAATAAAACAAAATATTAATAAGATAAAACAAAAACCATTACATTGAAATTAGACAAGGCAAATCAACAGAAGGGAAAGCCCAAGAGAAGGCACAAGAATCAGAAACCCACTCTGTCACACACTCAGGAGTCCATTAAAATGCTAAACTGAAGGCTATATTATCTATGCATAGGACCTGGTACAAAGATGTGCAGGCCTTATGCCTATTCTTCTTGGCTCTATGAGTTCATGGGAGCACTGTTCACAGATTTAGAGGAATTTGTTTTCTTGATGTCCTCCATCCCTTCTGCCTCTTTCTCTCTACTTCCTCTTCCATGGAGTTCTCTGAGCTCTGAGTGATGGAATTTGATGTGACATCAGATTTACAACTGTGTATTCAAGGTCTCTCTGTGTTTCTGTGTCTCTGTGTCTGTGTCTGTGTCTCTTTATCTGTGTCTGTGTCTCTGTGTCTCTGTGTCTGTCTCTCTCCCTCTCTCTCTCCCTCTATCCCTCCCTCCCTCAGTGTGTGTGTGTGTGTGTGTGTGTGTGTGTGTGTGTGTAATGTTTTTCTGTGAGTCTTTGTATTTGTTCCCATCTGCTAATGGGAGAAACTTCTCTAATGATCACCGAATAAGGCATTGATCTATACAAGTATAGCAGAATATCATTCTAAGTCGTTTAATTGTTACTTTCTTTTAAAATTAATTAATTTATTTATTTTAAATTCCAGATTTTATTCCCCTCCCAGTACACCTGCCAACTGTTCCACATCCCATACCTCCTTCCTGTCCCCCTGTCTCCAGGAGGATGTCCCCACCCCCTACCTCCACCCCACCAGACCTCTAAACTCCCTGGGCCTCCAGTCTCTTGAGAGTTAGGTGCATCCTCTCTGACTGAACCCAAACCCGGCTGTGTCCTGCTGCATATGTGCCAGGGGCCCCATATCAGCTGGTGTATGCTGCCTGGTCGGTGGTCCAGTGTCTGAGAGATCTCTGGGGTCCAGGTTAATTGACACTGCTGGTCCTCCTACAGGGCGGCAGTCCTCCTCAGCTTCTTCCAGCTTGTTACTTTCTTTTTAAAACAGAAGCATTTGTTTTTACCATGTCATTAGTTAGTAGTTACCTAGTATCTAGTTCCAGATTACCCAAGCAGTGTCTTGTGGAGTGAGCCTTAAGTAAAATTGGATATTGGTTAGTGATTCCCACAAGCTTTGAGCCAGCATATTTTGCAGATAGGACCGATTTCTAGAACAAAGGGTTTGTGCCTGAATTGTTGTTTACATTTCTCTTTTAGTAGCCTCAGAGTACCTTCCTATACCGAAGTAAGGAGAACACAGAGGTGAAAGTTTTATGTTGGCACCAGCTCAACTTCTCCATGTTCAGCGAGTAGTATGGGTGCTGTCTTCAGCAATGGGGCCTTGCTTTCAGTTTGTGGAGAACAAACAATTCATTGCCTTAGTAACATACTGGAGTGTTTAAGGATTTCTAGCAAACTCCTTGGAACAACTCAATTGGACATAACCCAGTTCCAGTACTGGAAGCCTCACTTGGTGACAAGAGATGCTCAGTTGTTATTCTGTCACCCTCATTTGGAGAGACTTCATTAGATCCCTTCTTATATTTTAGAAAGTTTCCACTTCACTGGGTTTCAGAACAATGATAGGACTTAGATGCCTAGTTTTTCTTTAGTTTTATTGATTATTCTCTCATATATTGCATCCCTACTGCAGTTTCACTCCCTCCCTTCCCCAACCTCCCCTCTTCCCTTCCCCCTTCCCTTTCCCCAGGTCTACCCCATCCCTCCACCTGTCCTCAGAAAAGAGCAGCCCCCCACCCCCAGGGACATCAACCAAATAAGGCATAACAAGGTACAATAAGACCAGACACATATCATCACATAAAGGCTGAACTAGGCAACCCAATGGGTAGAAAAAAGTCCCACTAGTTGTCAGACAGTGGTGGCACATGCCTTTAATCCCAGCACTTGGGAGGCAGGGGCAGGTGGATTTCTGAGTTAAAGGCCAGCCTGGTCTACAAAGTGAGTTCCAGGGTAGCCAGGGCTACACAGAAAAATCCTGTCTGGAAAAAAAAAAAAAGTCCCACTAGTAGGTAAAAGAATAAGAGATAGCCCCCCACTCTCACCACTAGGGTTTCCACAAGAAATTTAAGCTACTCAGCCATAACAGATGCAGAGGACTTAGGTTAGACCCCTACACTCTGCATCTGCTCCCATCAGTTTCTAGATGAAGTTTCTCTGTCTCTCTGATGGTGACTATGCTAGTCTCTGGTCCCAGCACATCCTGCAAGAGGACAAAGTGTCAGTGAGAGATTCTGTGGCTGGATTGATGTCCTATTCCCTCCACTTGAGGCCTTGTCTGGTTACAAAGGATGTCCTGTTCAGGCTCCTGTCCCCCACTACTAGGAGTCTTCTTTAGTGTCACCCTTGTAGATTCCATGGAACTCCCATTGCACTAGAAACCAGGTACCTAGTTTTATTGGCTGTCAGCCAGTCTCAACCCTTAAAAGCCACTTTGGACTTTGCTCAATGTAGTTACTTACCCCCTCAATGTCTGCAGGAGTATGAAGTTCTCTTCTGCTACAGTGGAATATAAATCATGCATGATAACGTCTGGAGTAACTGTCCCATAACCACTGTCTATATCTTTAGCTTACACCTACATAATGGTTGAGAATTCTATACTGATTGTAGAACTGAAGGGGAGAAATCTAATCTCAAAGACTGTCTTAGAAATCCAGAATCCCAAAGAAAATGAACAATTTCTTTAAAAAAGAAACAAATGTACAAAAAAGAATTCACTTTAGATCCTAGAAATTAACCTGACACCAATTCTCCATCTCTTGAATGTCAAATTTCACTGTCTTCTTGAAATAATTATATTAAAAACAACCACAATATTATTTGTAAATAAAAAATTAAATATTATACAATTCCCAAGTTTGCCACTACAATAGTAGTGAAAACATCCACAAGTTCACTTACTCCTGAAAAATGCTATTTAGAATGCCCAATGATCATATTTTGTATTTTCATTTGGGTACTCAATCCTAAATGGAGTGTCTTCATCAAACCCCTACCCTCAAGGCTGAGGGATCTTTTTTGAAGAGGAGATGGAAAGATTGTAAGAGCCGAGGAAACAGAATCTTCCAGATATAATAGGACTGATACCCACATGAACTCAAAGTAACTGTGACAGCAATCACACAATACTTGCACAGGTTCAAACCATACATAATCCCAGCACTAAGAAGTGAAAGTCAGCACAATGTCCCACCCCTAATCAAGAATATATTTGTAATTTATACTGTCTGGAAAGGAAAAAACAAATTACTCAGTAGATTTTCATTGGTTTTTCTTCTCTGTTTGTCACTCTCTCTGTCTCTCTGTGTGTCTCTCTGTATGTCTCTCTCCCTCCCTCTTTCCCTCTCCCTCTCCCTTTCCTTCCCCCTCTCCCTCCCCCTCTCCCGTTCCCTTTCCCATTTATTATTAGTTTTGCTTTTCTCTTTCTTTGAGAGAGTTAAATAGTATAAGAGAAGGTGGGTAGGAAGAGAGGATCTTGGAGTAGTTGAGGGAGGGAAAATAATATCAAATATATTGAATGAAAATAGTTTTAAATAAAATAATAAATTAAATGTTTTCAATACATTTTTATATGTATATAATTCATTTTAATGGCTCTCATACCTCACCTCTTAATTTTCTCCTACTTCTACCAAACCACTCCTCCCTACAGATTGTTTTCCATATTCATGTATTACTGGTGTGTTTTCTGATCCACTGAGTTTAACTAAGACTGTGATCATGTCTGTAGCTTTGGAGCTGTCACCTGGAGATTGGCTAGTTCATCTGTGCAGGCACAACTGAAGAAAATGACAGTCCCTCCCCCAGAATCCATCAGAAGACAGTAGTCTAGCCTAGAGGGAAAAGGTGCTATCTATGGAAAAAGTCTCAGGAAGATTTATAAATTCTCAGATATATGTCACATAAAACATAAGAAGCTGTTTCAATTTTTCTATATATTTTTATACTTGTGTTTTCTTTTAGTATGTGATGGATTTTGGAGAAAGTTCCATAGACTACTAAGAAAAATGTGTATTATTTAGTAGAGTGTTCTGTAGATAACTATTTGGTCCATTTGACTTATAATATCATTTGATTCCAATACTTCTTTATTATTTCCTCATATGTCCAGTGGAAAATGAAAAGTAAGATATTGAAGTCACCCACTATCACTGTTTATGAAAAGATATATATGGCTTTAGATCTAATAGTATTTCTTTTGTGAAATGGATTAGTCCTGTTGTTATGTAAATGTGCATATGAAAGAATATATGTATACCACATACATTTCAGTGCCCAAAGGGGACAGAAAAGGGCATATGATATTCTGGAACTAGAATTGTATGTGGTTTTAAGCTGCTTTATGTGTGTTTTAGAAACAGAATCAATATCCTCTGCAAGAGCAGCTAGAGCTCTTAGTCCCCTGAGTCACCTACCAGTACCTTATCAAACTTTTAATATCCTCAAAGCTCAGCATCATTCCTCATCAAATTATCAGAGATCTTTACTGTAACTCAAAACTCCAGTTTTTCTTTCTTTTAATCATTCTACATGATTGCACAAATTAACAAAAACAATGGAACTTTCATACAACCTCTTCTTGCTACAGTCAATCAAACCATTTCTTGAAAGCTTTAAAGAATGTTGACTTTTCTGACCTGAATTAAACCTGAGTATCAGTTCCTTAATTAAGAAAGAGATGTTGTGATGATTAGAAATGATATATGCAAAGTTGCTAATTACAGATCTGACTTTCAGTATGCAATCAATAAATTGTAAGTAACTATTTTTATTTTGTTTATAATCTAGATTCTGTACTAGGGTTGTATATACTATATAAAACCAGCATAGTTCATATAAGGAATAAATATTCAAATTTAAATAAGGCCATAGTCAGAGACAGTGATGTGGAGCAGTAGACCTTCAGAGAATGTTTGCAAATATGTTTTAAAATATATACGGCATCTCTAGTTTCACAATACATGAAAGTGTGTCCTGGATAAGGTGTAATTTGAGTAGTGTATGAAGGGAACAAAATTTAAAGAGGGACTTATTTCCAGATGCCACTTCTGCATTTGTACAACACTGAGAATGGGAGCTCCCTTAGATTTTATGTCCTAGTTACCTTGCTTGCTTTTACCCTTATTCAGGCACTTGGTCCGTTCTAACTGTATTTATCTTTGGCAAAGGGAGAATATAAAGATAACGATAATTTGGTATATCATAAGAAAGGGCCCAAAAAAATCAGATCAGGCTAGAAGAGAACTTTCTGGTGTATTCATTACTTTTCTGTTGCTGAGATAAAATATAGCTAAAAGCACCTTAGACTCCATCAAGTCAAGGAAAATATGACATGGTGGCAGAAGGAAGAAACTAGGTGATTACTTTTTATCTACATATGGAAAGCAAATAACAGGAAGTGGGATGATCCTATGAACCCTCAAAGGTGGTTTCAGTGATGTGTTTCCTGCAGCAAGGCTCTATATCTCAAAAGTTTCATAAACTTCTGTGGTGATTTAAACATAAATGGCTCCCACTGCTCATATTTTTGAATACTTCATTCCCAGTTGGGAAGGGTTAGGAGGTATGGCCTTCTTGGAGTCAGGTTTTGAGGTTTTAAAAGCCAACACGATTCCCAGTTGGATCCCTCTGCCTCAAGATTGTCTCTTAAGATGTGAGGTCTCAGCTACTGCTCCAGCCTCATGCCTGCCTGCCTGACTTTGCCATGCTCCCTACCATAATGGTCATGGTCATGGACTTTAACCCTCTGAAACCATACACTACAAATTAAACACTTTATTTTATGTACATTGTTTTGGTCATTGTGTTTTATCTGAACACTAAAATAACTAAGAATAAACTAATATTACTAAACTATTTAATAACTATATATAAATAATATTTATTTATTGTTAATAAATAAACATTTATTTATTATTATTAAATATTATTTATTATTATTAATAATAAATATTTCTCCAAACACCAGCTGGACACCAATTGTTCAAATAAATACATGGGCCTATGAGAGAAATTCTTATTAAATCACCACATCTTGCTCAAGTTATGAGTAATTCACAAGGGGTTGGGGAGATGGCTCGGTTTCAGGTATTTGCTATGCATGTCTAAAAACTACATTCAGATTCATGGGTGTTAACCCATGAAAAAATGTCAGGCTCATCTGTAAGCACCTGTATTTCCAGGACTAGAGAGCCAAAGATAAGAGAATCCTTAGGGCTTGTTGGACAGCCAGTCTAGCTGTATTGGTAAAGTTCAGGGTTAGTGAGAGACCTTGTCTCAAAAACTAATGTGGAGCATAATTGAGACAACCTATGCTAACCTCTGGCCTCCTGTAGGTGCACATATGTGTGCATACTCCCATAAGCATATGTGTACATGCATGTACATATACAGAGGTGTAAATCATTCACATATAAAAGTAAGGTCACAGAAAAACATTAATGTAGAAACTGCAATCATATTGGCTTTCTTCAGGTCTAATCTTATTTTAGTAACATGTGAGAGAGTGTTCCCATATAAAAAGAATGCTTGGGCCAAGGGAAATGGGTTAAGCCCTGTGTTTTTAGTTGGCTCTCGCATAAAGGATATGATTAAAGATATTAAAAGGAACACATTTCTTCTGAGACCAATCTGTGAATGTCGGTTTACACTTTGTAAAATCCTTTAAGACCCCTCATCTATATATACCTCCCAACTCAGGTAAGTGGCAGCCTAAGTGTTACCACTTCCATTGGGCAGAGAAAGATGCTCAAGGGAAAGAGGCTGGAACTCAGGGACATAATTTGACATGCCTTTGCTTCCTGCTTTCTAATTTGTACAATCTGCAATAAAAGATACATAGTCTATCAGTTTATCTTTCACACTGAAGTAACAGCAGGTTCAAAGTAGCCAGAGATATCTAGATATAGTAAGTCCTCCACAGACATTATGCCTTTTTTCTTTGTGGATTTAATATTGTACCGATTCCTGTGCTCCTTGGCCCTGATTTTGTCAGGAGCATTTTCCTGGGCTACTTCCTGTCTGAATGCAAGGGTCAGCCTCTCCAGCTGGAAGATGCATAACAAAGAAGGCTTGTTTGTTCATCAAACAAATCCTTTTACCCAGCTAAAGCTGAAGGGGCTGAGAGTAGTGCAGAAAGAATGGCAGGGGGAAAAGAGGGAGTTAGACCTTCATTTTCATCGGGAATAAATCAATGCATGAATCAGAGCAATGCAGCTCAGGGACAAGAGTGGCAAACATTTTTAGAACTGTCACTTTAAAAATATGTTCCCTCCTGCCTTGAGGCTCTCTCAGTGGGCAGATTTTAAAATAGAAACAAGAAACTTTAATTAGGCTCTAATTAGCCCCACAAGTTTTTGTGAGCTAGGATAGTTTGTTTTAGAAAAAAATATAATAACAGACGGAGGATTTTCCAGGCACCACAACTTTAATTACAATCCCAAACACCTCAAGCATGCTTACTGGGCCAATTAAATCAGCAGGGCAATGGCAAAGCTAATGTGCTACCTTAGACCCAAGCTATGATGATGCTCTCTATTTGAGTTTGCTTCTAAAGTAATTTGAAAAGCCGATAACTTACAATGCTTACTTAAACAGAAGCAAGAGGCCTTTAAACTGTTAGGAATGCACAATTAACCAGGGTCTCAAAGTTGTGAATTGTCTAGATCAGTGACGCTTACCTGCAGCATGAGAAAATGTCCCTCTTCTTTCTTTGCTTGTGTGCTGCATCTCCTACTATATATTCCTTCAGGTGTTATCTTTCCAGCAGCTCCACATGAAACTTAAGTAAGAAATTCATATACTTGTCCAGATCCTGTAAACAGGAAAAAAAAAAAAAAGACATATTACCCTCAATAACCTTCAGGCATCTTCTGACGTGTCACTGGGGCCAGACCATAGAGGACTTCCTGATAGTATGGTGGCAGGAAGCAGTTCAAAGAAAAGTCCACACAGAAGGTGAAATCCTCTCCATTTCCTTCTCAAAAATGCATGTTCATATACATGAAAGAAATACAACATTTGTACCTAATGAGTGGGAAGTGGTCACTGTCCACATTCACAGATCTTGTGAATAGCTTTTGAGTGCTGTAACTTAGGAATGTATTATGGGTCCTTTCTTTTGTTTCTTCAGTTATGTTGAAAAAATAGGCACTACAGCAAGTTAATGTCCTCATTTGAATTGCCTAATCTGGTGGGCATAATATAGCAATCAATGTGTGTGTGTGTCTCTGTATATACCTGCTACTACATGCCAAAAACATTGAATGACACCTTTTATTTTCTCTGGCATCCTTCATTGTTCTCAATCTGTTACTCTGTATAATTCATCCCTTCATTTAATAGTGGATTAAGTAGCAAATATGTGTATGACATTGAGCTAGCTTCCAAAGGTACGAAAAGGAATAAGGAAGTTCCCCTCCATTTGAAAGGCACGGTGCCTAGCAAGCATGAAATAGAGTTCAGGAAGTGTAGGAAAAATCTACCTAGGAATAATGAAAAGGCTGTCTCTCCCCACCACTACCACCCCCAAGATCTGCAGCAGGAGTCACACACAAAACTACAGCCACAACCTAAGCTATTCTGAGATAGGATCAGTTAGACTTGCAAAAAGGAAAGCCAAAAGGCCAAGGTTGTCTATCCAAAGCATGTATTATGACAACTTCTGCATTTCTGCAGCATTTCCCTGAGCTCAATCCCAGAAGAAATGGGAGCTCTTTACCTCTGTGTGTGCAGCCATGAAGGATCAGCATATGATTTTTATATGAGTGCTTAAAGAAGTGCCAAGGATAATTTATTTTAGTGCTTCAAGCTAACTGGGATGTTCAAGGCTTACTTTAGGCTCAAATTTGGTGGGAAAATGTTGTATCTGGATGAATAATCAAGGCACTAGATAATTCTAGGTCTAGATACAGTAAATGAGTGGGGAACTGAAAAGCCTTACAAAGTTCCAACAATAAGCACTTCAATTTAGTAAAAATCAAATCAATGTGGTGCAAACATGTTAAACATATTAGATTCCATTTGAAAACAACTAAATAAAACAACTTTGAATAAACAAGCAAACAAAACCCCAACCTATTCTACCTTTCACATTGCCAACTGAGTATGTCATAAAGCTACTAATCCCTTGAACTCATTCTCTGGGGGGAATACTTATCAGACCATTCCTGTCTACAGTTAAGAATAGCAGTCTTAAAGTGGACTTTCTGTTTTAGGATCATCTTTCCTTCCTTCATAATTAGTCAGAAGACTCCAGTAACAGATTCCTTCTCTAATTTTCTTTGTTACTAAGTCTCTTGCTTATGTAAGTTTTGGTTTTGGCCTCTGGCAGAACTGAAGGAAGTGGCATTGACAATAGTATCAAAACTACTTACATGTATCATGTGTCAAGCAGTGTGCTAATTGGAAGTAAATGTAGATCTGATTCCAACCTTAAAATAGCTTTCTGGATTAGATATCATTCTACTCATTTTTTTATTTTTATTTTTTTATTTTTTTCTGTATAAAGTAACTGAGACTGTGAGAAGTAATCTCAACTGAATCAGGAAGCAGTGGAACCAATATGCTAATTCAGAAAGTATAAATTAAGAAGAAATGTATTCTTACTGGATGTCTCATTCTAAATGTTACTGGTAATTTTGATTGTAAGAATCATGAAGAATAGCTGTGGCAAGAATGGACCCTGATGTAAACTATGGTATTTGGGGTGATGGTGTGTCAGGGGTTCCATTATATTACAAGTCTTTTGTTGCTTTACTGGCTTTATTGAATGCCCTCTGAGGAGATCCAGTAGTTAATTTGATTAATTTTCAAACACAAAACTTGAAAATCCTCTTTCAACAGTTTCCTCTCTCCTCAAAATTCTCTTCTTTGTACTGTCAATATTAAACTCTGGCCTTTTACTCACTTATTTACACAGTGTGCAAATCCAAGAACACTTACCCACAGAATCTGATAGTCATTATTTTCCCTCCTCAAGTAAAATCATTTAGCCCTGGAATATTCTTCCCAGCTCATCATACACACACCAATGAATAATTCTCCCAAGAAGAATGTTCCTTGCAAAATAGATGACAGGTAAAATGTACAGCAGCAATGTCATAATGACATTTTCCCTTGTGTATAACATTGTACTCAGGTTAATTTACTCAATAGTACATTAGTCAAAAATAAAAGACTATTTTAAACAAACATGCAAATGAACAACCACAAATTTTCTTTTTTTACATTCTAAATTACACATATTCTAATTAGATTTCTACTGGAATAACATCTGTTTGTATTTTTTATTGTTACTTTTCTGGGATTTTCAGACATACTTTCTCCCTTTGTTTTTTATTCTTCTGCTATTTCTTTCTTCTCTCTCTTTGTTTCATGTTAGAGAATGTTTTTACATAAGAACTGCATTTTTGTCATTTTCATCCTTTCTCGCTAACTCCTATTTCTTTCTTTTTTGTTTTTTGAAGGGGAATATATGTTTTTTATTTCTTTATTGGATGCTTTCTTTATTTACATTTTAAATGTTTTCTCCATTCCAGGTCAACCATTTGGAAACCCCCTATCCCATCCCCTCTCCACCTGCCTCTATGAGGGTATTCTCTCACCCACCCCTCCCCCACTCTTATCTTTCTGTCCTGGCATTTGCCTACATTGGGGCATCAAACACCCTCAGGCTCAAGGGCCTCTCCTTCCACTGATATCCAACAAGTGCCTCCTCTGCCACTTATGTGGACAGAGCCATGGGTCCTTCCATGTGTATTCTTTGGTTGATGGCCAGTCCCCAGAAGCTCCAGGAGGTCTGACCAGTTGACACGGTTGCTCCCTCCATGGGGCTGCAAACCCCCTCAGCTCCTTCAGTCCCTTCTACAACTCCTCCATCTAGGATCCCTGTGCTCAGTACAATGGTTGGCTACAAGCATCTGCTTCTGTATTTGTTAACTCTGGAAGAACCTTTCAGGAGACAGCCATATCAGGCTCCTGTCAGCAAGCACTTCCCGGCATCCACAATAGTGTTTGTGTTCTGTGACTATATATGGGATGGATCCTCAGGTGGGGCAGTCTCTGGATGGCCTTTCCTGCACTCTCTGCTCCAAACTTTGTCTCCATATTTCCTACTGTGAGTATTTTGTTCACCCTTCTAAGAAGCACTGAAGCATCCATATTTTGCTCTTCCTTCTTCTTAGGTTTCATATGGTCTGTGAATTGAATCTTGGGTATTCTGAACTTTTGGGTTAATATCCACTAATCAGTACATACATACTGTGTGTGTTCTTTTGTGACTGAGTTACCTCACCAATGACTTATGCTCTTAGATCAAGAGTCAACAAATGAAACCTCATAAAATTGCAAAGCTTCTGTAATGCAAAGGTCATTGTCAATAGGACAAATTGGCAACCAACAGATTAGGAAAAGATCTTCACCAATTTCACATCTTATAGAGGGCTAATATCCAATATATGCAAAGAACTCAAGGAGATAGACTCCAGCTAACCAAATGACTGTATCAAAAAATGGGGAATGGAGCTAAACAAAGAATTCTCAACTAAGAAACTTGAAGGGCTGAGAAGCACCTAAAGAAATGTTCAACATCCTTAGTTATCAGGGAAATGCAAATCAAAACAACCCTGACATTTCACCTCATACCAGTCAGAATGGCTAAGATCAAAATCTCAGGTGACAGCAGATGCTGGCAAAGATGTAGAGAAAGAGAACACTCTTCCACTGCTGATGGGATTAAAAGCTGGTACAACCACTCTGGAAATCAGTCTGGCCATTCCTCAGAAAATTGGACATAGTACTACCTGAGGACCCAGTTATACCACTCCTGGGCATATACCCAGAAGATGCTCCAACATGTAATAAGGATACAGGCTCCACAATGTTCATAGCAGCCATATTTATAATAGCCAGAAGCTGGAAACAACCCAGATGTCCCTCCACAAAGGAATGGATACAGAAAATGTGGTACATTTACACAACGGAATACTACTTAGCTATTAAAAACAATGACTTCATGAAATTTGCAGGCAAATGGACATAATTTGAAAATATCATCCTAAGTAAGGTAACTCCTCCTATTCTACATCCCCTTCCTTGTGTCAAATTCATCTCCTCTTCTTTAGCATTGTTTTTCTTTTTTCTGACTACAAGAAACTAACTTTATTAATAAAGATACACACAGACTAAAAATGAAGGGTTGGAAAAGTATGTTCCATACAAACAGAAACCAAAACCAAATAGGAATAACTATATTATTATTAGGAAAACTAGACTTCATGACAAAAGTGCATAAAATACACAGAAAAGAGACATTGGATGTTATTTTGCTAAATGTATTTATCAACTATAGGAGATTTCTGATGTGCCTTTTGTGGACTTCTTTTTCTCCCTTTCCAGATCTCCCCTTTGGAACCTCCCCATTCCCTCCCCTCTACCCCTGCCACAATGGGGGTATTCCCCCACCCACCCACTCATCCACTCTCGTCTTTCCTCCTTGGCATGCTCCTACTGGGGCATCTAACTCCCTCAGGCCCAAGAGCCTGTGCTCCCCTTGATGTCTAACGAGACCCTCCTCTGCTACATATGTGGCCAGCACTATGGGTCCCTCCATGTGTATTCTTTGGTTGGTGATTCAGTCTCCGGGAGTATCTAGGGGTCAGGCCAGTTGCCACTGTTGCTCCCTCCATGGGGCTGCAAACTCCCTCAGCTCCTTCAGTCCCTTCTCCAAGTCCTCCATTTGGGACCTCACACTCAGCCCTATGGTTGCTTCGAAGTGACTCTTGGGTATAAGTTGGCTAATAGCCACTTATCAGTGAGTACATACCATGTTCATTCTTTTGTGACTGTGTTACCTTGCTCAAGATGATATTTTCAAGTTCCATCCATTTGTCTGCGAATTTCATGAAGTCATTACAACCCTGAGATTCCACCTCACACCAGTCAGAATGGCTAAGATCAAAAACTCAGGTGACAGCAGATGTTAGCGAGGATGTGGAGAAAAAGGAACACTCTTCCATTGCTGGTGGGATGCAAGCTGATACAACCTCTCTGGAAATCAGTTTGGCAGACCCTCAGAAGATTGGACTTAATACTACCTGAGGACCCAGCTATTCCACTCCTGGGCATATACTCAGAAGATGCTCCAACATGTAATAAAGACACATGTTCCACTATGTTCATAGCAGCCATATTTATAGTAGCCAGAAGCTGGAAACAACCCAGATGTCCCTCCACAAAGGAATGGATACAGAAAATGTGGTACATTTATACAATGGAATACTATTCTTTTGCATTGTTATACAGATACCCACATATACAATCTACTGAAGCTATTTAGCATTGCTCATATATTGAGAATTCAAGGACATGATATTCACAGAAGATCCATTTTCACTCAAACCATTCATTCCCAGGTATTCCATTTTCTTGTTTCTATCTCCACTGATTTCTCTGGAGCTCTACTGTAGAACTCACAATATAAACTTGTAAAAATTCCTTTTATAAGGTAAAAGTCACTGTTTTTAGTGTATCTACACTCACTTTTTATAGGCATAAATTTTTTGCAACCTCCTTTTAATAAGGGTTCAATTTCTCCTCTAGCCCACCATCCAGCAGCAGTAGTAGAAGAGAAAAGTTATTAGCATGTAGGAGAAGTGGACCTGTTCAGCAATAGCTCTTTGGGGGCAGGCTTGATCTTCTCTCTCATCAGTTCAGTCCTGTAGCAAACACCAAATGCGACTCAGCAGCTGCAGACCAGTCCTCTAGGCAGACAGATACCACACAAGAACAGGCAGCTATAGTCCAGTCTTCTTGGCCAGCAGAAACCAAGCATGAACCAGTAACAGTAGTTCAATCCTGAAGAAAAATACAGGTTTGCCAACTGGCCTGAAGTGAGTACCCAGAAGTGACAAGCTTCCATAGGAACTTAATGAGCAGTTCTTTGGGGAGTTCCTCTCAATGGCTGTGTTATCACAAGTTGAGCTCAACAAGGCTATCTAAGGCAAACCAATACATGTGTGTCATTAGCAAAGAATAGTGAGACAGAGCAAACCAGACCAATGCTCAGTGCTCATCTCCCACTGTCTGTGGGGTCGTAGTTATGTTCCTTCATCACAGGTCCTTCCATATGTTTGCTATATCAAAACATCCTTTCACCTGTGTCTGTTTCAGGAAAACATTGTTTCACATGTTTGCTTTCGCAGGACATCCTTTCACCTGTGTGCCCCAGCAAAACATCGTTTGACATAACTAACTTTCCAAAGAAATAGGAAGTTGCTACTTCAACTCTTGATTTACCTTCTTGGTTTAGTAGCTTAAACTCCCATATTAGATTTCAAAGCAGAAATGATTTTTTTGTTGTTCTTAACTACCAGAGAAATAGCTATTTTTTACTTTCACGTTTAAAACCTGTTAGGTAGTGGGCCCTGAAGGGGATAGAAACTCAACAGAGTCAACTAATCTGGACCCTTGGGGCTCTCAGAGTCTGAACCACCAACCAAAGTACATAAACGGGCTGGACCTAGGTCTCCCCGCACATAAGTAGCAGATGTGCAGCTTGGTCTTCATGTGGATCATGAACAACTGGAGCAGAGTCTATCCTAAAAGCTGTTACTTGTATGTGGGATATGTTCTAATAGCTGAGCTGTCTTGTCTGGCTTCAGTGGGAGAGGATGTGTCTAGCCTCAAAGACTCAAAGTGCCAAGATGGGGGGAATACCCAGGGGGATCACCCACTCAGAGGAAAAAGGGAGGGAGAATAGGGGAAGGAATGTGGGAGAGAATGACCAGGAAGGGGCAGTGAGTGGGATGTAAAATGGATAAGTAAAAATATAAAATAAAAAATTACTAATAAAACGTTGTTTGGGTCTATATTCTATCTACTACAATCATAAAGTATTTCACTGGTCACTATCTAGAATAAAGACATTGTTCAGAGTCTCATGTAAGTATATTTTGCCAGTTGAATATGAGAATCACTATAATGTGGTGGCTTTTAAAAATTGTCCAGAAAATGCACCTCACATGAACAATTTGTCCTTTTCTTTGTCATTCCTCCTTGAGGCTTGCCACCTGCAATGTGACTTTGATCATCCTACAATATAGAGTCACAGTCATACACAAGAGAACAAGGAAATAGAAAAGACTAGGTCTCTGGATACCATAGCCACTGAAAAAGGTACTTTGAACCTTTTAAAGCTATTTATATTTGGTCAATTTTGACACAATTAACTCAAATCCAAGGTGAAAGAACTTGGGTGTAGAGATGTGTGGTTAAATCACTTTCACCCAGGACTTAGAAAGCAACATTGCACTGATTACTGCTGCCCTAGTATAGTGCATATTAAAGGGTATTCTCATTCATTATCTGGGACCTATTTTGTTTTTCTGTGAAGCTCCAAGGAATTTATCTATAGTTCTCAAATGCACTTTTTTCCTTCCTTTTGATTTGTCCTTCTAATTTAGCAAGTCAAGCAAGTCACCATTCAAATCAACAGTTTAGGCCCTCTCAACAAAGCAATGCTTACTTCATTCTCATGCTACTTTTCTTTATTCCTTAAAATATGCAATTTTAGAAATTGAGTTTCTTTTTTTTAGTTGTCAACTTTTTAATTAAAATTATTGGCTATTTTATTTGTTTACATTTCAAATGTTATCCCCCTTCCCAGTTTCTTCTCCACAAACCTCCTACCACAATCCCTACCACCTGCTTCTATGAGGGTGCTCGCCCACACACCCACTCCCATCTTAGGGCCCTAGCATTCCCCTACATTGGGTTATTGAGCATCCACAGGACTAAGGGACTCCCCTCCTATTGATGCCAGATGAGGCCATCCTCTGCTACATATGCAGCTGGAGCCATGGGTCCCTCCATGTGTACTCTTTGGTTGGTGGTTTAGTCCCTGGGAACTGGGAGGGGGGCAGTTGGTTGATATTGTTGTTCTTCCTATGGGCTTAGAAACCCCTTCAGCTCATTCAGTACTTCACTGACTCCTCCATTGGGGTTCCCTGTGCTCAGTCTGATGATTGGCTGTGAGTATCTGCATCTGTATTGGTCAGGTGCTGGTAGAACCTCTTAGGGAACAGACATACCAGGCTCCTGTGTGCAAGGACTTCTTGGCATAAACAATAGTGTCTGGGTTTGATGTCTGTATATGAGATGGATCCCCAGGTGGGGCAGTCTCTGGATGGCCTTTTCTTCAGGCTCTGCTTCACACTTTGTCCCTGTATTTCCTTTAGACAGGAACAATTCTGGGTTAATATTTTTGAGATAGGTGGGGGCCCAATCTCTCAACTGGGGACTGTGCCTAACCACTAGATATGGTCTCTAAAGGTTCTATCTCCCCTAAGTTGCGTATTTCGGCTAATGTCATCCCTATTAGGTCCTGGGAAGCTCTTACTTCCCTGGCATCTGGGAAATTCTAGGGCTACTCCCAGTTCTCCATCCCCCATTGTCCCACACCTCCATTCAATTTCCTGGCCCTCTGTATATCTCCTTGATCTCCTCCAACACTTGCTTCTTCATCCCCTTTTATACCTCCCCATCTTCGCTTCCTCCCAGGTTCCTCCTTCCTTCTACCTCTCATGATTATTTTGTTCCCCCTTCTTAGTAGGACTGAAGCATCCACACTTTGGTTTTCCTTCTTCTTGAGCTTCATATGGTCTGTAAGTTGTGTCTTGGGTATTCCGAGATTTTAGCTAATATGTCCTCATCAGTGAGTGCATACCATGTTCATTCTTTTGTGACTGAGTTACCTCGCTCAGGATGATATTTTCAAGTTCCATCCATTTGCCTGCGAATTTCATGAAGTCATTGTTTTTAATAGCTGAGTAGTATTCCATTGTGTAAATGTACCACATTTTCTGTATCCATTCCTCTGTGGAGGGACATCTGGGTTAAGTATAATCTATATTAATGATATTGTATAACTTTTCTGACAATATATTTTGCATAATATTTCTAGCTCCCAATCTAACATACTGTTTGAATTATAAAGTTCTTGGAGAGATTGTTGGTGCTGTAAATTATGGAAAAGCAAGAATCATCCAAATATTTTATTAATTTGCTTCATAGGTATACTATACCTTTATTTTATTATTTAAATTTTATTAGAATATTAATTATACAGAATAATGGGTTGATGGCATTGAAACACATACATACCATGTATCCCTTGCAGGACCTGTGGTTATCCTTTTTCCTTTCCACCTGGTCCCTAGTAGGCTTTCATTTGTTCTCATGTCCTTACCCCACACTATCTTCCATATAAGGAGAACACACATGAGACTTGTCTTTGTGAATCCAGCTTATTTCATTTAATGTAATCTCCAGTTCCACTTGAAAATATTATAATTATATTTTGCCTTATATTAGAATTGAAATCCATTGTATGCACGTCTGCAGTGTGTGTGTGTGTGTGTGTGTGTGTGTGTATGTACACTATTTTCTTAATCCATACATGCATTGATGAACATATACTACTGGCATAGAAATAGATATATAGACCAAAGTAATAGTTTAGACCCCAAGAATTAATGTAAAACGAAGAACAAAAATTATGGAGAAAAATAGTATTTTTTACAAGTGATTGGTTCTGGGAACCTTGATGTCCACATGCCCATTGATTTAGGGTATCTGCCTCTTACCCCATAAAACTAAATTCAAAATGGACCAAAGACCTAGAGGAAAACATAGAGAAAATACCTGAAGATGTGTTCATAGGCAATGACTTTCTAAGAAGGTTCTCAATAGCTCAGAAGATAATGGAAATATTTAACAAATATGACTGCTTCAAATTAAAAGGCATCTGCACAGCAAAGGACATATTCTGAAGAATGAAAGGATTGCATACAAAGTTGAACAAAATCTTTATCAGATAGTAACCTCAAGAAAGATTATTATGTACAACAGAATTTAAAATGCTAAACACTAAAAGGAACGACTAATTCAGTCAATAAATAAATAAAGGCATAGTGCAGATGTTTGGCTTATATCAAAAAAGATGTAGTAGAGTCAGTTCATGTGCTGTGCATCAGGAAGAGAGGGTTACAGAAAGTGAAAATGGGCATAACCTTTAAAGCTTTCAGCAAATGACCTACCTAAGC
The DNA here is from genome assembly GCA_019843965.1 of Rhynchomys soricoides. Taxonomy (NCBI): domain Eukaryota; kingdom Metazoa; phylum Chordata; class Mammalia; order Rodentia; family Muridae; genus Rhynchomys; species Rhynchomys soricoides. The sequence continues at coordinate 1,592,306 of JADRCH010007377.1, read as the reverse complement.
CTATCTTCTTAAATAGTACCATTTTTGAAAATATCACTTGGGGTTGAAGGCCAACCATTTAAAAGATGAGACAGTGAGATGGAGGCTTTTAAGATTCAAACTATAACACATTTTAAAGAAGACAAAAGTCAGACTAAACCTTGGGACATGGACCTCTGTGTTCCCCACCATAAACTCTAAGTTCACTATATTCTCACAGAGACTGTTTGTGAACCCCTAAATCATGGGTAAATTACTTTTACCTTGATGAAACATATTTCCTTAAAGGTTTTCTACCTTGGCTCTCATTTTGCCTTCTGGATGTGTATACCACCTCTTTCTCACATGGCAAAGTTTATACGACATTAATATTTCCTCCGACTTTGATGCTATCCTCTGGTTTAAAGAGCCCTCTCCACTTATTTAATATTTTATGTCTTTCCTGCAACTGTGAACACCCTTCTCTACGTGCTCTAACTTGCTGTAGTCTTCTTCAAAAGTGAGACACTAAGGGGGCAGCATTAATTCTGTGATAGTCTCACTCCAGAGACAGAACAGAATGGAAAGCATCACACAGTATTTATAAATATGGAATGGGTGAGAGCTTAGAAAGTCATTTGTCAACTTTGGAAATAATATAAAAAATATACCATCCCTTTGTTCATTGATTCAGAAAACATTTTACTGATGGGTCCTCAAAATGAAACAGTATCATAGCTTAAATTTATCATTTTATCTTGACATGACAAAGAAAACATTCGAAGGTACTACTGGAAGTACAATGCCTTGTCAAACTGAAGGAAGAGTTAATGGTTTCCAAATTGTCTGAGTTTTGTTTTGTTCTGTTTTTACATTTTAGCTAATTAGTACAGATTTTGGAAGATTTTTTTAGGATGTAAATAAAGTTAAGTACTACAACCCTGAGAGTAGTATTATAAAATGATACTGGAGTATAAAACAGGTGAATTGCTATAGGTCGTGACACTAACATCAACTGATTATTATATTTCATATATGTCACTTTATCTTCCTAGATATCATATTCCTCAGCTACAGGGATTAATAAATAATCTCAATTATTATTTAAACAAAGGATTGAGACCACTTAAACTTTTAAAATTTGGCAATACTAGAAAATAAGGGTTTCTTTTACCCCCGTTTTTCAAATGCATTTTCCCTAAGGTATATTCTTTTGCTGTCACTAGACTTCCTCTGAGATATAACTCTTCACAAGGGAGGCACGTATGGAAAATGTCAAGAAATATAGACAAAAGTGATAGAAAGGTCTCCTAAACATATAAGCATGCTAAAGCGTTAACGCAGAATAGACAGAGAAAGGGGAATATCAAACATCTTCTGGGTAAGCCAGATTGACTTCTGAGGGGAATGAAGAAAGGAAGCATTTACAGGTACAGCCTAATAATATAAAGAAGAAAGAGAGAATAACAGGGAGGGTGGGTGGACTGAGGAGAGGGCTGGGACAGGAGGACAGAGGAAGTGGTGAAGGATAGGCTAACTAACACTAGTAAACTTGGAGAGATGCATGTAAAATCCTATTTCACAAGCGTTTGAAACAAGCACACATGCATGCACATGCACACACACACACACACACACACACACACATGCAAGTGCACACACGTGGGGAAGGAGAAGAAGAAGAAGGGGGTAGGTTACAAATGGCTTTAATTCGATTTACTCTATAGAGGGCATAATATTTCTCCTAGAAGCCATATAAAAATCCTAGTGCAGGGTATGGCATACCTCTCATCAAGGTGTTTATCAGAGGTGTCCTGGAGACCCACAAAACAATGCAGGCTATTCCTATTACTTTACCAGAACTCAATGACACTCTATTACTGGTTCTAGGTAAATGATTTGCAGTTTGACCCTAGGCAAGGGTTATATATTGATTTACAAAGTTCAAAGAACTTTCCATGACAATGAATTAGTATTCAACTTTAGTAAGAAATGAATGTTCTGTTTGTACATGATTAGTTATAACCAGGAAGTTTGTGTGCCCTACTAGAAATAGTTTCAAACCTATACCACTTACTCAGGTAATCATGTGCTTCATATAAATCTCTTGGAGTTCAGGTACACACAGATCAGCCCTCAGGCATTGAGAACCTTGGTGTCTCCCCTATGATGACGACCTTCTGAACTGAGATAAAGCACTAGCTTGAGAAAAAGAAATTATCTACTTTTGTTCTTGGATTGCTTACACACTTCTTTTGTTAAGAGATTCATGAATACTTTTAAAATACAGGCATAGATTTAACTACATAGTCTACAAAAGAAGATCCAAGAAATGCTCAGGCAGATATAAGGGTAGATGCTGCATGGTTGAAAACATTCTTACAGTACAGTGCAGCCAGATACACCACCTTACTGAGCACATGTTGACCCTCCACATAAAATCAAACTCATACCTACATCTTTGTGATCACTACAGAGTGTTTATTTCAATAGACCATGAGTATCTTAGTTCACTTAGGTTACATAAAAGAATACCATACAACAGTAACTTCACAGCATCTACTTAATTCAATCTACTTCTTGAGACTGAGGGGTGCATGGTTAAGACACCAGAAGTCTTATAATGTTGAAGCCTTTGTCTTGTTTTTTGGATGATTAAATGCTTATGGTATCCTTTGACGGTAGGATACTTTAAGGTAAAGGAAGCTACATGATGAGTATTCTTTAAAATGCAGGAAAATGTCACTGTAAACCAGCTTGGGCAACTTAGTGAGGCCCTATATCAAAATAAAGAATGACAAGAAGGCCTGTGAAATCGTACTTGCCTAGCATGCAGGAAACCCTAGTTTCAATACCCAGCATGAAAAAAAATGCCTGGAATACATAATGTATGCTCCAGTATTAAAGTTTAATTGTGAGGTCTTATCTCCAAATGCCACAATATATTATCAATGAAAATTATAAAAATAATTGTGAAAATACCAAGCATTAATACTGTAACAATGGAGAAGATAAACGTGATAGCTATTTATAAAGACTTATCTGGCATTCTCAACCATGATCAACGAACACTTCAAAAGCCATGAGGACTTTAAAAACAGGTACAGATGTTAAGACACAATACTGTGGTCTATTTCCTGAAACTTTTGTGGTTTTCCTACCCCTCTACTTAGTATTCGGTTACAAGAAGTAGAGGTCATTCATTCCTGTAAACCCAGACACAGTACATAATTTAATTAAACTTTTTGTAAAAATATTCTAATTTCAGGCCTTAAGGGTTACCTCACAAAAATGGCTGTTGCAGAGGAGCTTATAAACATGTATCACATATACTTCTAGAGAAGTGATAACTTGTCCATAATAAAGGTGCTGACAAATCTGTATTTTTGTTCTTTCAATCTTTGAAAAAATATAAACCTTTTACTCTTGGAGAATTCCATATATTACCACAATGAAATAGATATATACATTTCTTTCAACTCTCCTCTTATTCCTTTAGTACCACTCCTATCATTTCTTAAGCCACTAAGTCCAACATGGCTGCCCATATGTGCCAGGCCAATCACAGGAGCAAGAGAAACCTACCAATTGTCACACCCTCAATGAATAATGTTTTTCCCTCCTCCATCATCTATCAATTGCCAATAGCTCCTTAGTAATGGGTGCCGCCTAGAGATTATCCACCCCTTCTACATCATTATTTTGGTTTGCTTGATCTTCTGTAGCTTTTATGCAAGTAAATATGGATATGAGTTCATGAATGCAATAGTCCTGTTATGTCCAGAATAGGGACAGAGCATCTCACATTCCTGTTCCTTGTTTTCCTGTTCTTATACTCTTCTTACTTCCTCTTCTTCAGTGTTCCTGGAACATTGATTTGGGGTTCAGGGGTTGATAAATATGCCCTATCTAAGGCTGAGCACTCAGTCTTTTGTTCACAGGTCTTTGACCAATAATGAATCTCTCTAATAAATGCTACCCATTGCAAAAGAAATTTCTCTGACAAAAGTAGAGTGTCTAAGGTCTATGGATGTAAGCGTAAATATTTATAAGGAAAATTGACAGCACAACCATTAAGCAAAATGAAAGTACCAGATTTCATCCTAAGACCATGACCTCCCAATCAGTAAGCTTTTGATTAAAGTTAAAGAAGCAAGCACGAAATGTGCTTCTGTAGACCAGGCCTCAAATCCAGTCAGAAAGTGAATTACCACATAACTATTGCACCACTGGGCATAGCCTTCCTAGCAAGACAGTTTTATAACATGTAGGATACAGCATTGGGTAAGATCATGAATATGTTTGCTTCACTGTTTTCTTATCTCTCCCAGCGGCCTAAACAGCACCTTCAGGTACTACAGAAGCTACCCTGCAGGGAGGAAGTTTCCCAGTTGGCTTGAAATTCATTTATGTCCTACATCCAAAGTATATATTGTCTTCAGGAAGTGGATCTTAACATGTAATTGGGGTGAGAAAATATGGATAATACCAACAGCATGTGTTGTTTAGATACCACAGTGGCTTCTCTTTCCAACAACTCTTAAGGAATTATTCTATAACTTTATCTGATATTTTCATTTAATAACCCATATCTTCTAGAAGACACTTTGTATCAAATGGTAGAATACCTCTATATGGACATATTTTCTTAAAAGTTATATTTTGAAATTATATTAATAGCTAGTCGGTTTTCATACATTCTTAAAAACGCATTTTTATACAACCTTAGTTAGTCTACCTCAATAGCTGCTATTCATGCTTAATCCTTTAAAGTGGAAAACAAGAACAAAAATTACAAACAAAACCAAACAAAACTGCACCCACTCAACAAAGATAAGGCCAGATATCTACAAAAAGAAACACTTCAAACATCATAACTTCCAATGCTTAGATTCTAGAGCAAAGCCACACAAACGTTCTCAACCAAGACAACATGGCTTTTCTTTTCCTTTTTTTTCGTTTGTTTGTTTTTGTTGTTGTTGTTGTTGTTGTTTAGTTTAATATATTTTAATAACAAACTTATAGGAACAGCACAGAAGACAGACAACATTAAAAACATGTACTTGTATGTAGGACAACTCAGAGAAGTACAGTGGATGGATGGAATCTACTGCATGATAAAAATGCTACAAACACCATTTAGTTGTCTAAGAAATTTACTTATTTAAAAAAAAATCCAAATGCTGGTTTTGTCCAGAAAATTTTACCAGGTTTATTTATAATTGTTATAAACTCGAACTGTTGAAATGTCTTCACTGAAATGTTTTTCTTGCATTAATGCTTTACATCTTGCATTTATAGTAAAAATTCACACGCAAATGAACGTGGAGAAACTGTCAATACCTGATTCTGTCCCTTATATTTCCACTCGCAATCATAAACTCAGGTACCCATGGCAAAAAATATCTAGGGCTGGAGAGATGTCTTAGAGGTTAAGAGCACTGGCTGCTCTTCCAGAGGTCCTGAGTTCAATTCCCAGCAACCACAGTGCCATTGTGGTGGTGGCGCACAACCATCTGTAATGGGATCTGATGCCCTCTTCTGGTGTGTCTGAAGACAGTGACAGTGTACTTGTATACCTAAAATAAATAAATAATTCCTTTTTAAAAATCTAACATTCAAAACTACTGACAACAGGAAAAAGAGGAAAAAGATATTTTTGAGAATGAAATGTTTCCCCTCATAGTGGAGTCTTGAGCAAGATCTCCACATATTTAGTGTGTTAGCTGGATACCTTTTGGCATAATTGTTACACATTTGGCATGGACAACACACAGGTTTATGTATTCAAAAAGGCCAATCAGATAGGCTTCTCTTGCCTCCTACACCAATAGCTGCACTCTGGAAGCACAGATCTCTTTTGAAGTCCTGAGCAATTTCAGGAATCAGACGCTGAAAGGGGAGCTTACAAATTGAATCATTCAGTGGACTTTTGATAGCACCAGATTTCACAGAGGGTCACAGTACCAGGCCTATAACGATGAGGTTTCTTCATCCGTCCAGGAGAGGGCGCCCTCTTTCGAGAGGCTTTTGTAGCCTACTGTTTCCTGGCTGCTTTACCAATTTGCAAGTAAGGCAGTCTGCTTTGTTCAGAGGCATGTTACAGGCACCTCCTTACTTATCCCTCTTCTTTGGCAAGCAAGAGGCAGTGCTGGCATTAGAGAGTCCAGGCATTGCAGTGAAGGCTGCAAACACACCAACATGGCTTTCTTAGAAGGTAGAAACCATATTGTGTTATGCCCCAAGAAAATCAATTTGAGTAAAGCATAAAACGAGGACTTTGATGTAGCAATTATGGATATATTTAAGGATTTTGAAGAGCATGTGGATAAACGCTTTAATAAAAACCACGAGAACACCAAAAGTTGAATGAAATAATGAAAATAATTTAAGAATGAAAGTAGATAGAGCTTAACAAAGAAATAGAATCACTAAAGAAAACCTAAGCTGAAATAAAAGTGGAAATGAAAACCTTAGGGTGTAGCGCAAAAAAAAAATCTCAAGGGTGAGCTGAGCAGAAAATTAAAAGATATGGAAGAAATAAATTCAGGTCTTGAAGCTAAGGTAGAAGAAATAGATAATAATAGTCCATTGTGTATATGTTCCACATTTTTCTTACCCATTCATCTACTGATGATATCTCAGCTCATTCTAATATAAATTTATTAGATGAAGATGGTTCTGTATCTGTCCCTGTATTATAATATAGAATCTTTTGGGTATTAAGCCAAGGATTTTATAGCTGTGTTACATGGCTAGGTTTCATTATTGTTGTTTTCTTTTGTATTGTATTTGAGGAACCTCCAGAGTAGTTTGCAGATTGGCTTTACTAGTTTACAGTTCCATCGAAGGTACATAAGAATCCCCCCTTTGCCATATACATACTATTGGTCTGCCAAAACTGATCTTGAGACTTCATTTTCTTGTTGTGAAACTCTTGATAACAAGAAATTTCTACAACGACCCACAGCTAGATCTCTCTCTCTCTCTCTCTCTCTCTCTCTCTCTCTCTCTTTCTCTCTCTCTCTCTCTCTCTCTCTCTCTCTCTCTCTCTCTCTCTCACACACACACACACACACACACACACACACACACACACACACATTGGGGTAGAGCAGGGTGGGGGGCTTGGAACACACAACTCTAAATGGGCGTCTCCATCAGACTCCTCTCCACAGAGTTCAGGAAGGCAGAGGTAGTATAAGAGCCAGAGAGGACTGAGGAGAGCAGGAGAATAAGTGCCTTTAAATCAACTGAGTAAAGCTCGTATGAAATCACAGAGACTGAAGCAGCAATCATAGGCTCTGCATGGGTCTACACCAGGTTCTCTGTATGTATTATAGCTTTCAGTTTAGTAATTTTTTATGGAACTACCAAGTGTGAGAATGAGTGGCTCTTTAACTCTTGTGCATAGTTAGGACACTTTCTTCTGTTGGTTTGCCTTGCCTAACTCTGATGTGATGGTTTTTGTTTTATCTTATATTTTATTTTGTTATGCTTTGTTGTTACCCTTTAGAAGCCTATTTTATTCTGATGAGAGACAGGTAGGGGTGGGTCCAGATTGGAGAGAAGTTGTGGAGGAACTGGGAAGAGTGGAGGGAGGGGGAACTGTAATCAGGATATATTGTATGATAAAAGAATCTATTTTCAATAAAGGGGAAAATAATAAAACACCAAAGAAAGAACCAATCCAGAGCAAAACAGGAAAGAATGTGCTTCTATGGTCTCTGCTTGAGTTCCGTTCTTCAGTTTCCTGTCTTGAGTTCTTGTCCCCTTTTCAATGACTGATTGTAAGATTAAAAAAAGAAGAAGAAGAAGAAAGAAAGAAAAACTGGAGTAAACTCTTTTCTCAAAAGAAAACAAAAACCAAGAACAATAAGAAAATATTCCGACATTCTAAAAAGACTTGAAGCAAAGAATTCTTATATATACCTGAAGATACAAGCTGGAAAACCAGGATAATCATAGTCATTTTCTGCACAATTGCAGAAAATATAAATAGTTCAGAGGTAGAGTGGCCACAGAAATTGTGACTTAATCTGTACAAAGCACAGCAATAGTGCACACCAATTAAAAATAACCTACTTCTATAAGAAATTAGTTAGCTAGATCTTGTCAATATAGAAGGAAGAGGGTATATGTATATTGATTGTGTTTCTGTTAAATTCAAGATTATTATTAAACTGTTGCTATCTATGTCATACTAGTAGCTACCTCTAGCATAACAGATTATGGAGGATGGAAGTAAGATGTCAATATTCATTGAGGGGCTTTGGATAGAATTCAATGGTAGGGCACTTGACTAGAATGTATAAGAACCTGGAAATGGATTTCACCATCTAAAACATCATTGGATATATACATATTGTGAACCCCAATGAGGCATACAGGAGATACCACTTAAATGAGCCTGTCTGAAGTCCAAGTGCCAGGAGCCTTGTCTATAGCATAAGAGAATGAATTTCATAATTCCAGCTACTCCACTTCATTATTAAAATAAGAAAATTGACTTCAAGGGACGGGATATTTCCTTAGGGAAGAAAGTGGAAAAGCCAGGAAGAAAAGGAATCCACCATAACTGACTTTAGAAACCCATTATATAAAAATAAAAAGAAAGGAAGGAAGTAAAGAAAGAAAGAAAGAAAGAAAGAAAGAAAGAAACCCACTATACATAAAATGAACAAATCACTGTTGCTGTCACTGTGACATTAAAGAAGAAAATGAATACAAAGAAGATCAAGTCAGGATTGTTGTTTCCCATTATGTTTTCATTCCTTGGATGAACTTCATCCTGTTTAATCCTGTTTACATTGGAATAGAGACTCATTGCTTCAATCTTTGCTAATTGCGAATTGATGGCAATTTAGTAGTTACCTGTAACTCCACAGAACCTTTCTTTAAAGGTCTTGTAAATTAGCAGTAAAAACACAGAAATGATACACTTGCAATTATTAAAAGAAGCAGAATTAAGCAGAACTAAGCACTTTAGGAATGCTTTAAAAAAATCTAATCATCCCTTAAGGACAGGAATGTGGGTTTCACTGACATACCAGATATAATTGACAAGTATTCTATCTCTATCCCTAAGAAACTGATTCCTATCTCCACTGAAGCATTGTCCTTATTTTGTAATTATTTCTATAAATCTCTATTTCCTAAGCTAAACTGTAATTTTTTGGAATCTCTCGCTCTGGTCAGTGAATGTGGAGTAATTAAGAACAACTAGATCTGAGAGCTTGCCTGGAAGCAGAGAACATCTAGAAAGGAATTTGAGATAACAGGGGATGTTAGCCTTTAAATCTATGTCCAAAAATCACAGCTTTTACAGGCAGTGGGACATAACTGAGTCAGAAAATAGCAAGTAGTTCTTTATGGATAGACTACTGGGCAAGGAGGGACAGTGATGGAATGATGTAGAGTTAAAGTACTTTAGGACCAGAACAGAAAGAACCCTGTAAGAAGTCCTATTAGGACTTATTGTTTAGCAAGTGACAATATACTGAAGAATTTTGAAGAAGGGAAGTAAGATGACTTTATTTTGATTAAAATGGCCTCAGTGGGGGAGGATATGCCTAGTCCTGAAATGACTTGAGGTGCCAGGGTGTGGGGAGAAGATAGGGAAGGGGAGAGGATAGGGATAGGGGCTGTGTGAGGAGGTGATTGGTAGGAAAGGGGGAGCTGGAAATAGGATGTAAAATGAATAAATAAATTAATTAATGAAACAATATTACCATTCACTGTATTACACACTGTGACTTAAGAAGAAGTATAACAGACACAGGAATATCAGTAATGGTCATCGAGAGTCTGACTTAGTGTGCAGTGAATGGAGATGAGGAGCAGGAAGCGAGATTCCAGGGACAGTTTAGGAGGTGAATCAAATAAAGCTAGGTTTCTAGTCAGCAAGACCTTCCTTTTGTGTATGTATAAATGGCAACTCCTCAGAGTGCAAAAGGACAGGACAAATACTACTTAAATAAAATTTTGAGCGTATATGACCAGCATTTATTTTTGTTATGGATTCACTACATAATTTTAATCAAATTATAATACAGTTTTAATCCAAGATAAGACCCCATGTTCATGAGTCATGCCTAGAAGGTCAGATCCTAACCTTTACATCCTTGCAAGAGATCATATACTAGACTCTCAGTATCTCTTCCTTTCATGACCATTCAAACTGGATTCACTCCCTTTGTGCTTCATGATGGATATATAAAGATTCCCTCAAGAGGATTGTGTGATATTGAGGGCAAGGAAAATATATAAAGTGAAAATATATGATATATGTGAAGGTAACATTTATCAGTTATTCAATCCAACCAATCTATAAATCGATGTTCCTTGTCAACCTGTACTAATTATTATGTTGTGTGTTGAAGTGAAAGTGTAAAGCAGTTTAAGCACTGCATTGAAAGGTTCTCAATTCTAGTTACATGCTACATGGATTATGCTTGATGTTACTTCCCTTCTCATATTTCTGTCATAAAACTTTCAACACATTTTGTGTCCAACCCTTTCTAACACATACCTTGAACAATTAAGGGCCTTCATTTGTGACATCAAAACTCATAATGTTACACCTCACTAATACTTGGGGTAGAAAGGCTTAAAGCAAGATATGGTATAAACATATGGGAAAAAAATCACAAGATGAAAAGGAAAGGTAACCCAAAGGAAGGGTATGAGGAAAGCCATGTGTACTTCTGCTATCTCACAAATCACACTTTTAAAAAAGTAGATAATTGAACATATGCAAAATAAAATAGTAAAGGTATTCTGGTGCTTAAAGGACTAAGTGGGCATGTTAGCAGAGGGTGGGAAATAGGAAGGGAAAATCGAGGAGTTACGTAAGTCCAGTGGCCAATAAGCTAATTATAAAGTACAATTTAATGAAAGAGTTAGTTTGAATATAATTACCTTGCCTAAGTGAAGAATGTCACTCTCAGAAGTGACAAGAACAAAAGTCACAGAAGAAAACATGAGATATCTCCATTCATTTTATTGGTTAAGGAGGCCTCCAAAATAACACAGGCTATTTCCATTGCCTTTGGTTACTAAATATTTACTCTATTGCTGAAGTTAACACATACTTTGGATGAAGGAATATAGAGAAATCAGTTTTAAACGGATCATAAAACTACCTCTGTGCTGACTAGATTTCATAGTACACATAGTTGTTTTGCAAGCTGCTCAAAGAGAAAAGATCTCAGTCGTCTTACCCAGAGCTGAATACTGAATGCTTCAGTATTACTTGATTACTTATTGCATCCATAAGTATGATCTTCCTGACATGTAAGTAATAAGAATAACTCATTGTTTTCTGACTAGATTTGAGGTCTGTTCCACAGGTGCATACTTCATGCTTGATACTGTAATCTTGGTCCAAAGCCCATAGCTGGGGATCTCATAGGCTTCAGATAGAATCTGCTGTTGTTATATTTTGCTAAATGGTCGTGCTGTCAAAATGCCTTCTAAATCTTTGTAGTTTTGACCATAAATAGTCTTCCTTGGTCAGAAAAGGTTCTTTCTGCAGTGAGCAGCAATCAGTGGAGAGCTGTATAATGGTCAAAATGCTGAGAACAATACACTGAGTGCTCAGCCCTAAATTAACCTCAACAATGAAACAACAGTTAAATTGAAAAGACTGCTTTAAAATGCTTTTTTTACATGTCATAGCTATCACACTCATGAACTTAGAACAGCTGTCATTGTCTGAACAAGACCCGCAGTAGATCAAACTAGCCAAATTCCTGGTATGATCCTGGATATCCTAGTAGATTATGGGGCTCCACCACTATATAGCTTTACCATGCTACACTAGATGACTCAACATCTATTTAAATATGAACATCAGTAACTGGGTACTATTAACCTTAGTACTTGGGAGATTGAGGCAGAAAGAATACAACTTTGAAAACAATCTGGGCTACATAGCAAGATACCACATCAATAAATAGGCAAAATTGAAATAGAATAGCTAATAATCTAAAATAGATTACACATGAACACACGCTGGGATTTATTTTATGTATAAAAGCTGAGTCTCTGAGGATGCCATAACCTTTAGAGTTCTCTGCTATAGAAAGAACTTAGAAATTTGTGTATCTTTCTATTGGTCAAAAGATATATTGATTTCTTCATATAGGCTGAAGCCTCTAACTTGACCTGAAAGTCAGCAGTCTTCTCATAACCTTGTGACATTTTCAAAAAATGGAAAGAAACTATCCATGTCAAGGTTGAATTCCAGAGTGTATAGACAGTATTGATTAGTACTGACTGGTAGTAGACAGTATTGGATCCCTGCCAGGTCCATTATCTGTTCATATTGCTAAATTACTAAGATGCAAAATTTTATCTTGATCCATAATACACAACTTCAGGTTTTATTCTGTTTTACAATAAAATGAAAAACCTAACAGTGACCTCTTAGTGTGGACTTGGTAGTAACCAGAAAAAAATGAAAAGAAATGAGATGACTTTATAGACTACCTAGGTCAGAGGGTTTTTCAGAGAAACAGAACCAATAAAATATAAATAGGTGGTTGAGTAATAAATGGGTAATAGAAAGATACTTAGATACATGCAAGAGATAAATAGATAGACAGATAGATAGATAGATAGATAGATAGATAGATAGATAATTTATCTTTATCAGGGTTTCTATTCCTGCACAAACATCATGACTAAGAAGCAAGTTGGGGAGGAAGGGTTTATTCAGCTTACTCTTCCACATTGCTGCTCATCACTAAAGGAAGTCAGGACTGGAACTCAAGCAGGTCAGGAAGCAGGAGGTGATGCAGTGGCCATGGAGGGATGTTTCTTATTGGCTTGCTTCCCGTGACATGCTCGGCTTGCTTTCTTATAGAACGAAAGGATACCAGCCCAGGGATGGTATCACCCACAGTGGGCCCTCCCACACTTTATCACTAATTGAGAAAATACCTTACACCTGGATCTCATGGAGGCATTTCCTAAAGAGAGGTTCTTTTCTCTGTGATAACTCCAGCTTGTGTCAAGTTGACACACAAAACCAGCCAGTACAAAGTAGATAGAGACAGATAGGTGATATGTAGATGATAGATAGATATCTTAGAGTGATGGTTCAGTTAATAGAGTGCCTAGCATGCAACATGAGGACCTAAGTTTAGATTCTCAGCACCCATATAAAAAAGCCAAGTGTCATTGCATTGCCTATAACCCTAGCACAATGGAGGTGAAGATAAGCAGATCCTCAGAATCCATTGGCCTGTCTAGCTAATCAATGAACAATGGGTCCAGAGAGAGAGAGACTCTGTCTCAAAAGATGATGTACAGAGGAAAAGATAAGGATATCTATTACCAAACTTTGGCCCCCACATATAAGCACACACTTCTACATGTGAATATTGAATACATACACATATTCACTCAAGCACACCATACACATGTTCACATATATAGTATATTATGCTATGTATATATATTCTAATATATGAAATAATTGAGGCACAGATGATAGTAAACTGTTGCAAAAGAAAGTGATATAAGGTTTAAGAATATTATGGTGATCGCTTATATGACTATGGAGGCTGAGAAGTGCAGGGCATGCTATTTTCAAGCTGAAGATCTTGAAGATAGTTTCAATTTATTTCCCAAGATACGAAATGAAGGAGAACAGAGAGTGTAAGTGTCACTCCTAATTTACCTGAAGACAGAAGTCCAATATTGCAGCTCTTAGGCACTGAAGCAGAGAGTGAGTTCTCCCTACTCAGCCTTCAGGGTATTAAATAGTGTATCATTATAGTAGTGATGACTGTCTAGTTTACTAAGTTCACTAATTGAACTGTTAATCTCATTTAGAAACACTCTCACATGCATGAGTGGGCCCAAAAGCACACGTACATACATGCACATACACTGATGCTTGAACAAATATAAAGTAGATATCTCAGATTAATTATCACATAAGATGTCATATTTTCTCAGTTCTAATAGAACTTGTATTTCTAAACACCCTTAGTGATTGGCTATTATCTCATGGAACATGATTTTAAAAGACATACATAAACAGTAGGCAAATTCTTGCTTCAGCATATATACTGGGATTGAAAGAATGTACAAGGAATACATGAGCTAATGCTGAGCTGGGAAACATTCTAGATAAGGCACCAATTAGTAACAACATTAATTGTTCATCTAACACTTTCAATATTCTAGGCACAGTTTAGTTAATCCTCTTAATAATCTTCAAGTAGCATTATTATTATTTATCCACATTTAATATGGGATAAACCTGATGCCCATTTAGTTACAGTAACTTCTTCCAGATTACATAACATCTAAGTGACAGAGATATGACTTTCTTCCTGGTCAGGGTGACTCCAGAGTCCTCTTAGACACTATAATTAATATCTTAAAAGAAAATGTACTACAAAATTTTAAAATATAATCAATAAAATTCATGAATCTATGAACAGAAAGAAATTCAAAAGAAGATAATAATACACATGGGGAGCCATATTATCTCACCATGTTTTATGATGTTTTGTAACTGACAAAATAATGGAAAGAAGTAATAGACACTTAAAAAAAACTTTGAATTGTGACTGATACAGTCAGGTGACTCTGTTTATAAGAAAAACAATTTTGTCGCTTAAATTACCAAGCAAAGATGAACATGGTGGCAGGGAAGATAAAATTTTATCCTAGCTAAGTGCTCTCAACATCCAGATTCCAAGACTGTGACTTCATACAGAATGGATCATACACTATTTGTCCCCAGGTACCTGGAGGATTTCAATCAGGATAAACTCTTTGCATATGTTTTACCCATATTGTGCAACAAAAATGTTCATTTCTTAAATTAAAATAAAGCAAAATATGCATTCCTTAGTTCTGGAAAAGGGAAGCCTGTTAACATGAGAGGAAGGTAATGTAAAGATTCAAACAGAACCAAATTATTCAAAATGCCTTATTCTGAAGGTCTAAATTTCTGAATAAATATTTTTGTAGCTCAAAACAATGCTTAAAATTACATGCAAAACTACTTCAAACAAGGATTTCACTTGCTTCAAGAAGGTTATTAAATAATAATTAGACCCTTGTTTCCCTATTAGGCCTCCACAAAACCCAAGCACAAAAACAATATGCTATGGAATATTAACATTTAGGTCCAGGGTATTTATGTTTTAATATTCCAAAAGATAGCACCTGCTTTAAAACAAGGATAAGCCATGTCTGGACAACTATGTAATTTCAACAACAATCACTACCACTAAGACTACGGAACACTCACAAAAAAGGAGCCTATCATGACTGCCCTTTGAAAGACCCAACAACACCTGAAAGAGTCAGATGCAGATACTTACAAATGGATTGAAGCTGGGACCTCTGTGGTTGAATTAAGGAAAAGCTAGAAGAAGCTGAGGAGGAGGGCGGCCTTGTAGGAGGAACAAAAATCTCAACCTGGATCCCTGAGATCTCTCAGACACTGGACCACCATCCAGGCCATATACACCAGCTGATATAAGGCCCCCGACACATATACAGCAGAGGGCTGCCTGGTCTGTGTTCAATCAGAAAAGATGCACCTAACCCTCAAGAGACTGAAGGCCCCAAGGAGTTTAGTGGGTCTGGTGGGGTAGGGGGTAGGTGGTGGGGACATCCTGTTGGAGACAGGGAGATGTGGAACAACCAGAGGGTGTACTAGGAGGGGGATAAAATTTGGAGTGCAAAAAAGATTAAATATTTTTTTTTAAAAAAAATGAAATATGTTCCATAAAGAGTATGAATTTAGTTAGAAGTATAAAATGCCACTCATGAAATGTCATGATAGTTGTACGATTGCTGATGTCTGTCATGCTAACCATGAAGTATTTTTATATTACACATGCAGAAAATAAGTCCAGAGAGATTGTCTTAACCAGCTATAGAATTCACCCAATTAGTGGCAGAAGCATGACATACATTCTTCATTTTTTGTGCTTTTTCCTCAGTACTGGAAGTGGGCACCTCAAGAAGAAAAACACAGGCAATGTCACTTAATCTTTCCTCTTTTAATGAAAAATTCAATTGTTCTGTCAGTATTATTTTGGTTTCTTTTGACATCAGGATTACAGTATAGCAGAGGGAAATAATATGCTCTCAATAATCATAATGTGAAGTCAGATAGGGAAGATGTAAGCAAATCTCTTGAGAGGCCTGTTTAATTTTGAAAGTAATTCAACTAGTTTCAGGGAAAACAAACATTAATCAGTAGAATTAGAAAACAACAGGGCAGGAGTATTTTTCTTAGTAGAGCACTTGTCATATGATTCATAACAGGCTATAGGCTACCAAGCACTTATCTATTATGTCCACTTGTACCTAAATTGATAGGCCAGTCTCAGAGGGCCTTTTTAAAATAGAGAAATCAGACTGTATTTGCTCCTCTCTCATTCTCTGTAATGACTTTTGAGATCTTCAGTTATATTTGATTCAGAGCATGATAAACATCAGCACCCTAATAATCACAGTTTCCCAGGACTGTGTTTCTTTCTTTTCCATGGCATACTGTAATAATCTAACTGGTATACCATGGACTGATGCTGATCCTATATACTAATTCTTGATCAAGGATGGTGACCACAGAGCAGCTCTCTAATATGTTCTTAACAGGTCTCTGCTTCATGATTTTCTAAAGCTCACAGGCATCTTAAATGTTCTTTTTTTTTTTATTTTTTACTTCTAATCTGCTTGCTCTTGTGTAATTCTTGCGTAACATAACCCAAGTTACCTCATCCTAAATACTACAGTGTCAACCATTAGTGACTAAACATCATATGATATCTGAACTATGTAATTTCTCTGACCTTAGTCCTTTTACAAAGGATACATCTATTAAGTCACAAATTCCAGCTGCTGTAGGCAAGGGACACTGTCAACAGGACAAAACGGCAACTTCAGATTGGGAAAAGATCTTTACTAATCCTACATCTGATAGAGGGCTAATATCCAATATATACAAAGAACTCAAGAAGCTAGACTCCAGAGAACCAAATAACCTTATCAAAAAGTGGGGAACAGAGTTAAACAGAGAATTCTCAACTGAGGAAACTCAAAGGGCTAAGAAGCATCTAAAGAAATGTTCAACATCCATAGTCCACAGGGAAATGCAAATCAAAACAACTTTGAGATTCCACCTCACACCAGTCAGAATGGCTAAGATCAAAAACTGAGGTGGCAGCAGATGATGGCAAGGATGTGGAGAAAGAGGAACACTCCTCCATTGCTGGTGAGATTGAAATCTGGTACAATCACTCTGGAAATCATTTTGGAGGATCCTCAGAAAATTGGACATAGAACTACTCGAGGACCCAGCTATACACTCCTGGGCATATATCCAGAAGATGTTCCAACCTGTAATAAGGACACATGCTTTGCTGTGTTCATAGCAGCCATATTTATAATAGCCAGAAGTTGGAAACAACCCAGATGTCCCTCAACAGAGGAATGGATACAGAAATTGTGGTACATTTAAACAATGGAATACTACTCAGCTATTAAAAACAATGACTTCATGAAATTCGCATCCTCAGAGGTAACTCAGTCACAAAAGAACGAACATGGCATGTACACACTAATAAGTGGGTAAAGGTTCTGAATACCCAAGATTCAATTCAGAACAACCATTGGACTGAGAGTGGGGTCCCGGATGGAAGAGTTGGAGAAGGGACTGAAGAAGCTGAGGGAGTTTGCAGCCCCATGGGGAGGGAGCAACAATGTCAACTGGTCAGGCCCCTGGTGCTCCCAGAGACTGGACCCCCAACCAAAGAATGCATATGGAGGGACCCATGGTGCTGGCCACATATGTGGCAGAGGAGGGCCTTGTTGACCATTAGTGGGAGGAGATGCCCTTGCATCTGAGGGTGTTAGATGGCTCAGTATAGGAGAATGCCAAGGAGGGAAGATGGGAGTGGCTGGGTGGGTGGGGGTATACCCTCATAGAGGCAGGCGGAGGGGAGGGGAGATAGGCGGTTTCCAAAGGGGAGACCTGGAAAGGGGGAAATGTTAGAAATGTAAATAAAGTATCGAAAAAAACAAAAACAAAAACAAAAAAAGTCACAAATTCCTTATGTTTTCACATATGACTGGTAAATAGATCTTTAAAAAAATTCATGGGGCTAGAGAGATAGATTAATGGATCAGAGCAGAGCATTTACTACTCTTCTAGATGACCTGAGTTTGATTCCCAGATCTATGTCAGATAGCTTACAACTTCCTGTAATTCCAGCTTCAAAGAGATTCAATATCTTTTTCTGACCTCTGTATCCATTCACACACACACGTGGTGTACACACAGACACACACTATACATAAATAAAACTTAAAAGAAATCTTTAAATTTTTATTATATTTATTTGTTGCTGCCAAGGACAGAGGAAAACGTGAAGCAGTTACTTCTCTCCTTCCACTCTGGGGATCCTATGGACGGAATTCAGGTTGTCAGTCTTTGAGGCAAAATGACTTTAACCTCTGAACAATATTGCCGTTAGAGAACTTTTTATTATTTTTAAAATAGTATTCTATTTGAATTATCTTTGAAAACTCCATAAATGTATGCAATGTATTATGATCGCATCCACCTCCCATTCCCCCTCCCAAGAAATATCTCTTCCAATTTCATGTCTTATTAATACTTTCTCTTTAAGTATAATAAAATCAAAGAGGTAGAGTGTGTAACAATAAAAAAGTGCATTGATTAAAATTTTCACACTTGAGATAATTCAAATACTGTTACATTCAAGCTAGTCTTTATTACACATGGTTCAACTGAAGTACAGAAAAGTGCAATAGTAAAAAATGTTACTGTGATAAGACACCATAACACAAGGCAACTTATAGAAAAAGGAGCTTATTGGGGATTGCAGTTTCAGAATTTGGACCATATGGCATACATTTCCAGTCCACAAGCATCATGATGGGAAGCTTGCTGGAAGGCAAGATGGAAAGTAGGCATGGCACTAGAGCAGTAGCTGAGAGCTCACGTAAGACAACTAACATGAGGCAGAGAGAGAGGGGGAAGAGAAAGGGAAAGAGAGGGAGAGAAAGAGAGAAGAAGGGAGGGTGGGGTAGAGAGAGAGAGCACTTGCACTAACTGGAAATGGTGTGGATTCTTGAAACCTCAAAGCTAGCCCTAGTAATACATCTCCACCAAGGTCACATCACTTATTCTCCCTAAAAAGTCCCACCATCTGGGGACCAAGCATTTAAATATACAGGTCTATGAAGATCACTTCCATTCAAACCACATCTATCTATCCTATGGTATGTGGGCTATGGTGAGGAAATTTTCTAACAAAGGCAATGTCACTCTTCATCACTGAATGGAATGGATTTGACTTTCAAAGCTTAGACACTTGGTATATGTTGTTCATATCGGCTCTTTCAGTAACAAACTCTGATGATACTAGTACTTAGAAATGCATGTAGTTAGAGGGAGTTGGCAGCCCCAGGGAGGGAGCAACAGTGGCAACTGGCCTGACCCCTTGATATTCCCAGATACTGGATCACCAACCAAAGAATACACATGGAGGGACCCATGGTGCTGGCCACATATGCGGCAGAGGAGGGTCTTGTTAGCCATCAGGGAGAGGAGAGGCCCTAGGGCTGGAGGGTGTTAGATCCCCAGTATAGGAGAATGCCAAGGAGGGAAGATGAGAGTGGGTGGGTGGGTGGGTGGGAGAATACCCCCAAAGATGCAGGGGGAGGGAGGGGAAATGGGGAGGTTCGAAAGGGGAGATCTGGAAAGGGGAAAACATTTGAAATGTAAATAAAGTATGAAAAAAGAGAAAAGAGCCTATTTCATATATATATATATATATATATAGTAACATTGTAGATGAATTTCTATAATTATAAATACATGTAAATATGTTTAAATAGAATTAAACATGTAAAGAATGAAAAAAGATAACTAGAAAGAAGACAGTAAGACCAAGTATCTGTCTTTTATAAATGTACCTCTCTGAAACAATAGGGTCAAAATTCAAGTGACCAGATCAAGCCAGTCCTAATCTCAATGTGGATTAGGGGAGGATTTCATGAAATCCCATCCTTAGCTGAGGACATATTAGCAATGGATGGACAGTGGAAGAGGAAGAAGCATTTTTTCCAGTAATGTGTTCTCTAAAAAGTTGTTTATGCTTCTTTATATGGTTTTGCACCCACAAATATATAGGCAACTCTAAGAGAACTCACTGGGTTAAGAAAGCACATGTGGAATTGGGAGGGATAGTGTTGAGGGGATAGAGGAGGAAGTGGATTTCATTAGAACACATTGTATGCATGTATCAAAATAAAAATGTCCAAAAATAAGCAAAACTTGTAAAACTGCAAATAATTAAAAAAACAAAAAACATGATGCTGCTGGGGGGATGAATTCTCGAGTCAGCTGCGCATATGCCACAATAAATGATCATCTGATTTCATTCAGAAATGTTTAGAAGTTATTCATTAACTTTATGGAGAACTTACAAATGTATAGTGATATTTTCTATCCACAATCAGATATATTTTCCCAATAGTCCAAGGTTATTCTTTGTATGTAAATTATATATACATAATATAATAATAATAAATTAAATACACACATAAATTATATATGTATAATGTTTTGTTATTAAAAATCAGGGTTATCAACAAATATTAAGCCAGATGCTGCTTGTTATTAATATGAGGTATAATTGAATAATATGACAAAAATTTTGTCATAATGAAGCAATGACAGCATTGTTCATAGATAAGGACCTACATTAGAAAAACAAATAGTAAATATAACAATTTAAAAGAAGCAGAACTATTTTTAAATTCAGTTACAGATTTTAATTTACATGTATAAGTTTTTTACCTGTATGTATTTCTGTGTATAATTGTGTCTTTCTTGTGCTCATACAGGCCATACGAGGACAACAAATCCCAATAAATAGAAATTAAAGGCATTTGTGCGTCACCATATAACTGCTGGGAATTGAACCTGAGTTCTCTGGAAAAGCAATCAGTGTTCTTAACCAATGAGCCTTTTCTCCAGCCCATCGGATATAAATTTATTATCTTAGAGAAATACTACTACTAAGGAAACACTGCAGTTCTTTTAATATTGTGGCCCTAATAAGTTGTTGCAGAGAAAGAAGGTTGTCAGTTACAATGTATGGGCTTTCATCTTGACTTAGAGAAGAGACTTTATCTAACTTTTTTTCATCTTCCAGTCAGGAGTAAAAGGATAATGATGAAAATAGTGATTAAAAAATACAGGGAAATTTGCCTAGATTAAGTGAAATAAATTATGCATACCTTATCTAATGTTTAGTAAGGATCTCACTTAAAGTTAAGCGTCATGAAGATAGTAATAGCATCTGCCCAAAGCCAAACTGAAAGTATCAAAATTTCTTTGCAGGTAAATCTTTGATAACACTGGTAGGATAACAGGCACTTTGGACCAACACACTAGTGAAGTGTAATTTAAAATTTAGTCACTTTCACACTAATTTTATTTTGTTTTAAATGTATTTTGATTTTCTGACAGAACTTGACCTTTGGGTCTTGTATCACACAGGAAAGTTCATATAGTGGAAAGCTTTGGAGTCAGGCAGAGGATCCAAGATCACCTTCAGTCAGTTAGAGTCCAAGATTGTCTTTGGCTGCTACCTGGTGCATATGGTGGCCAACCTCAAACAAGTGCCTACTTCCTCATATGGCATGATGAATCTGAAATGTGGAAATGCAAACATATTGATTACTGGAAATCTTCCTGTTTATAAGGGAACTATTGTAAGTAACAAGAACTTTCACCCCAGAAGCACTTCCAGAGGGCAAAAGTCAGTAACTTTGTCCCATTCAATTCTGAGTAATTTCAGTTGAAATATTAAGTCACCTTGTCTGTATAAGTTCTTATTTCTACACCTTTACCAATAATTGTGTCAAAAGGAAGGTGTGTGGTGTATTGGCTGAGTTTAAAACATATAATCAACTATTTAGGGCCTGTGTAGGCTCAATACATTAAGATTGGGATCAACAAAGAAAATGTAATGTTTTTTTTCTGGCAGTGAAAATGGATGACAGGCACATGTTATGTATTAGAGTACTCAAGCTTGAAAAGGTAGAGATATGAATAAAGAAGGATTTTTCCAAACATGTTAACATTCTAGTCTCTAGATCCTATAACTATGTTTCTTATATGACACAGGGCATTGTGCAGATGTGATAAATTTAAAGATCAGAATCCTTGAGATAGAAAACTGACTTAGATTGTCCATATGCCTCCAGAATAATTCCATAATCATAAAATAATAAAAATAATCATTGAATGTGGAAAACAGAGATATGAAATAAAATTAGAGTAAGGGAAAGTGAGAAAGGTTTGACTGACTATTGCAAACTTTGAAGATAGCTCAACAGGCCACAATTCAGGGAATGCGTAGATCCTTTAGAAGCTAGAACGATGCTAGGTGGAAAATCCTATCATAGAGCTTTCAGAGACTGTGGCCCTGCCAACACCTTGAATTGAGATCAATTAGGCTGTAAAACTTTAAGTTTCTATTTTCATGCTACTGGTAATATTCCATAGCATTAATTAGAAATTAAAACACCAGCCTACATTTTCTCATACTATAGTGAAGAAGCTCTTAGTTACCTATAAAGCAGGAATAACTTAAAGGCTAGATGAATCTGTTTAGTGTCAAGCCCCCACTGATGAGGATGAGTGCGAATTCTCAGAGTTCAACTAAGATGGAATTTAAGACATAGTGTACAGCATACTCAGACTCCAAGAAGATAGATTCTTCAATCAGATTTACATTACTCATGAGTTCCAAAACTACCTTAGCTTTTATGAGGGCAAGGGGATGTTTTGAAGACTTCCAAGCTGAGCCTCATTTTCAGGGAACAATTCTCTGCTACCCTATGCTAAACAGTGTAGAGAAGTTTCTATGCTCCACAGGAGCAGTTTAATAAGACAGGTTCAAAGACAAGAAACATGTATATTTTTGTGGTACCCATGGGTAGGGTTCAACTAAACTGTGCACATTTCTACATTAATGATAGATACAAGAAGTTGGGAAAGCAAATAAAAAATTATATAGAACAATACTAAAGAAAAAAAGTAAAAATAGAAAACATACCTAAAAGAAAATTATAGCAATTGATTTAAACAACCAAGAGCAGGATTTAACAAGCTAATTTAAGATCTACTAAACATTTGTTCAAGACATTGTGAGATTTGATGGCTGATTACATGAAAATATCCCTAAGCTTTGTTGGATATAAGATTTCCAAAATAATTAGGCTTACATTGACATAAATCTTAATTCCTTGGTAGATATTTCAATGACCAAAAATATTCTTTTTCATGGAGAGAAAAAAACTTAGTCTGAGGAGGACTGGACAGAGGGCTACATGGCTCACTGCACTAAAGCTTTCCAGAGAAACGGGACCTGAGCATTGCTTTCGGACTATGCAAGCTGAACAAGTGGCAGGATGACAAGTTTGATTTCCACAGGGAAAGCAAAAACTGACTTTTCTCTCCTTGTCAGCTGTAGGTAAGGATCAGCCAATAGCACATTTAGCAGTGCCTCATCATATCATAGAGAGAGTTCAGTTTTAGAGGAGGAAATCCAAACAAAGCATAATGCCCATACTAGGACACCTGAGACCTTCAAAATGCACACAGTTATTGTTTTTTAGGTCATTTATCTACTTCCACATCTAGGACAGTCCCACTTGAGCAACACCAATGCTTACATTATATGTATGTGTGTGTGTGTGTGTGTGTGTATGTGTATATGTGTGTATGTGTATATGTGTGTATGTGTGTATATGTGTGTGTATGTGTGTGTATGTGTGTGTATGTGTATATGTGTGTATATGTGTATATGTGTGTGTATTTGTGTGTGTGTATATGTGTGTGTGTATGTGTGTATTTGTGTGTGTATATGTGTGTGTGTATTTGTGTGTGTGTGTGTGTGCGTGTGATGGTGTGAGAACTGAAATGTGCTTGAGACAAACTGTCATGAAAAGGAGGAAAGAGACTAAAGAATGAAGCAATTTGGCATTTACTGTACTAGCTGACCTTAAATTTGAATATGAGGTGATCCAATATCCCAAAACATAGTAGCTGATCACCAGTATTCTGATCACTTGAGAGGCTCATAGAATTCTGAACCCCAGAGGCCTCCTGAGACCTGTTGTATACATGTTTACATTTTAACAAGTTACTTGGATAATTTGCACATTCATTAAATCTGGAGAAAGCTATAAATGTCTATTTCTCTTCTGATATAGACAGAGAAACAGGATCAGAGATATTTCTCATAATTATGCAATGATAACATTTTAAACAAGAATAAAACATAGACTTCATGATCTTTATATTGGCAATGATATTTTTTGATTTTCCTGGTTTTCTCCAAGTTTTTCTTTGACATTCCATAATTATGATTCTAAGACATATTAGACATTTGATACACACAGAGAGATTAAATAACTAACTTAACACAGTGTCATAATTGACATTTAAATCCAGGTCTGACCACCTAAAGCCTGTGTGTGACTTTGCTCTGGAGTTCCATTCCATGCCTACATTCTTTGCTTATCAACCTAGAGAGTCATGATCAAAAAAGATGGAAATTATAGCTAATGAAGACCCTCTATACAAAACTTCACCAATTTCTCTTTTATTTTCATTCAGAACTCCAATTATTTGTTGCTGAGTTTTGTGAAAACTGAATGCATCTACTCTCAAGTGTAGAGCATTTTTTCTCAGTTGACTGTGGTAATACTTGGTCAAGTCTAATAGCAGTTGACTTAATGCTTGAATTACAAGTATTCATCCCTAAGGCATCTGAGTCCCAGAAGTTCTAGAGTTGTGATAAACTTCTGAATATAATTCCTTCGTTACAGTCACCATTTATCACAAAAGAACAACAAAATCACAGCTTCCTGTGATAATCAGTATGAACTGTAGAAAGGATGCCAAGATAAAAGTTCACTACTACTACCATGAGAACTCATATGAATGGTTTCTTCTTTGAGCCTCAATTTCTTGATATCTTGAAATCTCTTGCTTAAACCAGTATGATTAACAAGCCTTTCATCCGTGCCACAGTGAAATGTACCATAGCATGTACTGCGATATGTTGGCAATGTTTATTAAATTTTCATTCTCTTTCCACCATTGTATAGTTGCCCCACCTCAAAGACTATATCATTTTCATTTTTGCATCCCTGCAGTGCTCAGCATGTAACGGTACTCAACATGTAAACCCATGGGGCTCAGCATGTAACTGTACTAGCTAATAAGCCAAAAGCTCCACCATGCTTTGTAAAGTTTCAGATAGTATTTTGTCTCAAATAACACAGAAGAGAACAGTTGAAATTTCCAGTGACAGGGCCCAATTTTTTATGATGATTTTTATAAGTAAACAGTACCCATCACTTAACAAGATAAACCATAAAATATGGCTACATGCAGCTATCTTACTAGGGAATGTTTGATATCTGAAAGATTGAAAGAGTTTGGGGGCCGGGCAGTGGTGGCACACGCCTTTAATCCCAGCACTTGGGAGGCAGAGGCAGGTGAATTTCTGAGTTCGAGGCCAGCCTGATCTACAGAATGAGTTCCAGGACAGCCAGGGATACACAGAGAAACCCTGTCTCCAAAAACAAAACAAACAAACAAAAAAAATTAAGAGTTTGGTGATTAAAACAAAGTTGAGATCAGTGCATCAGGATCAAAATTAGTGATCCCTCTCCATTTTCATAGCCATAATTTATGCTATTTCTTTTATTGCTGAAATAGGGATGGTAGACAGCAACACAATGATATTTTCGGGAAACTTTTAGTGAAATCTATTGTTCTTTTTTTTCTATCAATTTCTAAGCTTTTTAGAATTTGAAGGGCCAGGCATTCAGAGTAAAATTATGAGGATTCATCAAGACTCTCCTGGATCTTGGAATTAAACATTGTAAAGGCTACTTTTCATTCAGTCAGCATTTAGGACACTGAGAATTCTATCTTTATCTTCTGTACTTGGGTACATGGAATCCAAAGATGAACGAGATAAGATTTGTACTGCTGATGGGTTCAGTCAGTGGGAGGCACAGTAATTCTGATAGAGAAAATATGCTTATTATACACAGTTACTGTTTGTTATGGAATGAGAACTGACTGTTCTGAGGGGTGAGAGGTGGCAGTGATTAGCCTCACCTTCAAGGGTGGAGCTTCAAGAGACAGAAAAGAGGGAAAAAAAAGACACAGAACAAAGACTTGAAAGTAGATGTGAGAAGTGAGCAATGTCTAAAAGCATTACCACTAAATTCTCAAGTGGAGGAAATGGCTAGACATTGAACAATTTTTGAAGAGGAGCCACCTGTCAAGGAAGGATGAGAGGACAGAGTATGAAGGTAATAAGAAAAACACTGTTATGATTAAAGAGACTTGAGAAGCTGTGGAAGGCAGAGTAGTCCACAGATAATGTTTATAGTCAAACCAAATCTGCAGTGCAAATGGAAGTAGAAATGATAGAGAAGTAGGAGCATAAGTCATAAAGGCAAAAGAGGCTAAACAAAGTTGCTTCTGAACATAGAAATAAAGACAGAAATAGAATTCTCAGTGTCCCAAGTAGCTGACTGAATGAGAAGTAACATATAGAATGATTAATTCCAAAGTTGCTCATCAGTCTTGAAATGAAAATTTCGGTGATTTCATGGTATCTAGAGAATGAATATAGAATAAAACTTCAGCTTCTACTATAATCAAGTTAATAACTAATTACAACTACAAACCAGCCACTGTGTAGGGCAACAGAGCAGGTGGTTTTTTTTGACCTAGAAATAAAATAGTACATGAACAAGTTTCATACACACTGTGTATCCTATGCAGAGATTACCAAATTCTTCTTTTGTGCACATTTACTCAACCATTTCTTTCTACTACAGTAGCAAACCACCTTCCTAAATGGAGTACCTGTGAAGTCCCTATGTACTTGCTTTAAGCTAAGTGTTGCTGACTGAAAAATAACCATAACAAAGTTAAAAATTCTGTTGACACCATTTACCATCAGCTGCAACTGGGTATGATTACTTTGCAATCAAGGTAGTAGCAATTGCTGTGATCACATTAAAAGCTCAGTTTGGATGTGTTGTGCTGTTATTCTAGAACAAAGGGTTCCATTATCTTCCTGTCTCTTGGCCAAAAGTGATCATGGTGCAGAATCTACCTAGCTCTTAAAAGACACCTGAACTATCTTAGCCCATGACTCTCATTCCTCTAGCAACTTGGCAGCTTGTTTCTTCAAGATCAGCCCCAGAGCTTTCTCTGACTCAGGGAAATCTCAAGTCTTCCTTTAAAGGATTTCATCTGAATAATTCCTGACAGTATGAATTAATCTCCCCTTTTATTAAGTCTAAATTAATTATGCACTATAATTTTATGTGTGAAATTCCTTTCATCTTGCCATAAACTATAAGCTAGATATTAGTCACTGGTCTTGTCCACACTAGAGGGATATTATTATTGAAATATAAAGAGCAGAGAGCAGAAGTCATTAAGAAACCCCCTCTGGTCTGTCCACTATAAGAGATTCTGTTCTTGTTCATACTTGAAAACTACCAAAGTAAACATATCATAGATTTGAACAAGTCTAATTGATATGAAATACATAACTAAGTTTTTATTCTATACTCAGGATTATCTTACTGGACTGCCATTCCTTCAAATACCCAAATCTTTAAACTGGGTGGCTTAATATTTTCTCTAGCTAATTATAAAGTAAGGGTGGCCATTTCTGTTTATCTGAACAGATCTTCTACTGCATCGTCTTTTCCATTATTCTTCCAAAACCTTGCTGTTTCACAGGACCCAGCTTTTTCTAAAATATAACTAAGCTTACTTTTGATAAACTGGATAAATACACATGTTTAACATACAGGTCTCCATGATCACTCTCATAAATTACATTTTACTGACTCTCCCTCTCTAATAATTATAAGAACAACAGCAACAACAAAATACTAAAGGAAGTGATACTATGATCAAATGGGCTGTAATCTTTTTGAAGTTTTCAAAAGAAAGAAATAGACTTTGAAAATATTGGAAATATTACACTTTCTTCCTCCTCCACTTCTGTCACTCTTTCTTCTTCTGGTTCTTTGAGAAGAAAAAAAACATGCGTTGTGTCTCTGAAGAAAAAAAAGAGCAAGAACAGTATTTTTCTGTTTGTACATCCCAATTTTATAAGGGCCATGAAAAAGGAGAATATATATCAGAAGTTGCTTATATTTTCTGAAAAATGTTTGTCAAGACCACATATAGACACAGATTTCATCTTACCCTAGTCAGAATGTCTAAGCTAAAAAAACCCAAGGGAACAGAAATGTTGATGGGAATTTGGGAAAATTCTGTTGTTAGGATTACAAACTGGTGAACCAATATGAAAATTAGCATAGAGAATTCTAAAAAGAGGATAAAAATAAAATCTACCATATGACCACTCTTTAGCATAGGACCAAAGAATTAGACATCCTACCTCACAGATACATGCTCAGTCATAGTATCTTGAAAATATAAACAGCTTAAATGTCCTTCAACTGATGGATAAAAAAAATGTGGTACATGTATACTATGGAATATTATTTGGCCCTAAATAATGAAATTACAAAATTTGCAGGTAAATTAATGGAGTAAGAAAATATTATATTTAGTTGAAATAATCTGGATACAAAAAGACAAATGCACCATGTTTCCTCTTATATTTATGGATCCCAGCTTCAAATTTATAGATAATTATATATAACCTACAGTTACTATAGATACCAGGAAAGTGAAAAGGGATCATGGCAAGGGGAAGGGGAGAATAGGAGATATAGAATTGGAGTAGAAGGACACAGATGCTATGAAGTCAGAAATGGAAAAACCAGTGGGGGAAACAACTGGGGAGGGACGAGGGAGAACAACAGAAACTGGGGAAGGACGAGGGAGAACAACAGAAACTGGGGAAGGACGAGGGAGAACAACAGAAACTGGGGAAGGACGAGGGAGAACAACAGAAACTGGGGAAGGACGAGGGAGAACAACAGAAACTGGGGAAGGACGAGGGAGAACAACAGAAACTGGGGAAGGACGAGGGAGAACAACAGAAACTGGGGAAGGACGAGGAAGAACAACAGAAACTGGGGAAGGACGAGGGAGAACAACACGTACTGAGAGAGAAGAGGAGCAATAAATAACACTAAGGATATTTGAAGGACAGGTGCATGTAACACTCTCTCTCTCTCTCTCTCTCTCTCTCTCTCTCTCTCT
>JADRCH010007377.1:1447027-1562934 GCA_019843965.1 Rhynchomys soricoides | reverse complement strand
TCTCTGTGTGTGTGTGTGTGTGTGTGTGTGTGTGTGTGTGTGTGTGTACATACACAGAGAAACACACTTAGGACCTCTTGGTCAAAAATAGTTCCTAGCTTTAACTTCCTAGGACCTAATGATAAGTCTGCAAAAGTAATTTGAAAAGTTCATCTAAAAATGCAAAGTATTCACTGTGCCTAGGTTAGGGTGGAGACATCAGATGAATATTATTTGACTTTTAAAATGAGTCAGTGCTCAAAGAAAACTGCTCTGGAGTCAGGCAAAATTAAATTTCAGTTCAAACCTGGTCTTTATGTACTGACTGATATTAGTCAATTCTTAAACTCAGAATATGAAATTTAACACTTTTACCTAAAGTATCGATACTTCCCTCATAACAAGTATAATGGAGTTGTTATGAGAGTGAACTATTGCATCAGACTCTGAAAGTGTGCATGCAAGTTCTATACCCACAGCTTACATTGTCTACTTGAACCTCATCAGATTTTTGTGAAAATGATTCAAGATATTGCTTATAAAGGGTTTAAGGCAGGGCATAGCAATGTTCAGAAAATATTAGTTGTTACTGTTATTTACATTTCTATAACATATTAATGAGAGTAGCAGGCAGTTATTGTGAGTTCCCATATATACTATTTATTATAGCATTCTTGTTTCTTGTGTCCTCTAAACAGATGAAGGAGTTTCTTATTGTCTCTCACTTTATACATCTTGAAGCAGTAAGTGATCAAGGGTTAGAGACACAAAATTATTAGTTTTCAAATTACATTCCCTTAAGATAAACTTCCAATCAGTTCCCTTTTCCTTTCCCTATTCTTGTTCTAACCACACACAGACACACAGACACACACACACACACACACACACACACAGACAGAGAAAGAAAGCATGTTTTGTAATTCTTTTAATATGCTTTCCTCTGCCAAGACTTCTCATCTTTTCCCCTTGAATTTGTTATTACTTCATTGAGAATTTTGTACAATGTATTTCTTATACTCACCCTTCTGCTTCCAGATTTTCTCTGTCATTCCTTATTACCCAAGTTTGGCATGTGTTGGTTTTTTTCCCCATCAAATACATTTGTTATATGTAGACTTCTGCTGAGTATGAATAATCTGTCAAGGGCCACACCCATAAGTAAAATTTACTTCGTTCTCCAGGAATCTACTAATTATCAGTAGATCCTTATGTAAGGGTAGAGTTTCATACCTAACTCCCCCTTCCATGTTGTAATTGTTCCTGACTTGAGCATGTCTTATGCATGATGTCTCAACTACTGTAAATGTTTTTGTATTAATTATTATTTTATTTATTCACTTTATATCCCTCTCACTGCCCCATTCTCAGTCCCCCCTTCCCACACTTTCTCCATTCCCCCCTTCCCTTCACTAAGCAGGTAGGGGACCCATGGGTATCCCCCCAACCCTGGCTATGTCTCTGCTAGGCTATGCTCTTCCTCTCCCACAGAAGCCAGACAAGGAAGCCCAGCTAGTAGAATATATCCTTCCTACAGACAACAGCTTTTGGGATAGCTCCCATTCCAGTTGTTTAGGACCCACAAGAAGACCAAGCTGCACATCTGCTAAATATGAGCAGGGAGGATTAGGTCCAGGCTGTGTATGTTCTTTGGTTGGTGATTCAGACTCTAAGAGACCCAATAGTTAGGTTAGTTGACTCTCTTGGTCATCCTGTGAAGTTCCTACCCCTTCAGGGACTGAAATCCTTCCTCCTATTCTTCCATAAGAGTCCCCTAGCTCCATCCATTGTTTGACTATGGGTGTCTATATCTGTCTGAGTCAGCTGCTGAGTGAATCCTCTAAGAGGATAACATGATCCTGTCTACAAGCATAACAGAGTATCATTAATCGTGTTAGATATTGGCACTTGCCTATAGGATGGGTCTAAAGTTGGGCTTGTTATTGTTTGGACATTTTCTCAGTCTCTGCTCCCTCCTTTATGCCTGCATTATTTGTAGAGAGGATAAATTTTGAGTTGAAAGTTTTATAGGTAAGTTGATGTCTCTAATACTCCATTGATGTTCCTGTCTGGCTACAAGAGATAATCTCTTCAGGTTCTATATCCCCAGTGTAGTGACTCATAGCTAAGGTTACCCTCATTGAATCTTAAGTGCCTCTTTTATCCAAGGTCTCTGCCTCATCCTGGAGTTGCCCCACATGGCTTCATTCCCATCAGCCTCAGACTCCCATTCATCTTCATGGCCATCTAGCCATTTTCCTGTCCTTACTCCCACCTGATCCTAAACCCTCATTCCCTTCCCTCTTGCTCCCTCCCACCATCTGCCTCTTATGACTATTTTATTCCCTCTTCTAAGTCAAGCATCCTCACTTGAGTCTTCCTTCTGGTTTAGCTTCTTTGGGTCTGTGGAGTATAACATGGTACCTTTATTTTATAGCTAACCCATTTATAAGTGAGTAAATGCTGTGCATGTACTTTGGGGTCTGGCTTACTTCACTTAGGGTGATGTTTTCTAGTTTCATCCATTTGCCTGTAAAATTCATGACACTTTTGTTTTTAATAGCTGAATAATATTCCATTCTGTAAATGAACCATATTTTCTGTACCCATTCTTCAGTTGATGAACTTCTAGGTTGTTTTTAGTTTCTGGATATTATGAATGAGGCTGCTATGAACATAGTGGAGCATGTGTCCTTGTCATATGGTAGAACATCTTTTGGGTATATGCCCAGGAGTGGCATAGCTGGGTCTTCAGATACAACTATATCTAGTTTTCTGAGAAAGCACCACACTGATTTTCAGAGTGGTTGTACAAGTTTGCAATACCACCAGCAATAAGGGAATGTTCTTCTTTCTTCACATCCTAACCAGCATGTGCTGTCACTTGATCATAGCTATTCTGATTGGTATAAGGTGAAATCTCAGGATCATTTTGATTTTTATTTCCCTAATGACTAAGGACTTTGAACATTTTTTTTCTTTTTCTCTTTCTTTCTTTTTTTCTTTTCTTTTTTCTTTTTTCTTTGTGCTTTCAGGCCATTCAAGATTCCTCTGTTGAGAATTCTCTGTTTAGCTCTGTACACCATTTTTAACTGCATTGTTTGGTTTTCTGTAGTCCAACTACTTGAGTTCTTTGTATATATGGGGACAGGAGTGGTGATTCCCCAAGAAGCTCTTTTATTATTTAGAATTGTTTTCTATCCTAAGGTTTTGTTTTTCCATATGAAGTTTAGAATTGCCCTTTCAAAGTCTGTGAAGAATTGTGTTGGAATTTTGATGGGGACTACATTGAATCTGTAGATTGTTTTTGTAAAATGGCTATTTTCACTATGTTTATCTTATCTATCCATGAACATGGAAGATCTTTCCATCTTCTGAGATCTTCTTCTATTTCTTTCTTCTGGGACTTGAAGTTCTTGTCATACAGATCTTTCCTTTGCTTGGTTAGAGTTACACCAAGATACTTTATATTATTTATGGCTATTGTAAAGCTATTGTTTCCCTAACTTTTCTCAGTCCATTTCTCATTTATATAAAGGAAAGCTACTGTTTTTTTTTTAATTAATTGTATATCCAGCCACTATGCTAAAGTTGCATATGAACTGTATGAGATCTCTGGTAGAATTTTGGGGTTGCTTATGTATACTATCATATCATCTGATTGTTTTAGTGCAGGATTCTACCAGAATTTCAAAGAAGAGCTAATATCAATACTCCTCAAAGTATTTCTCAACATAGAAACACTGCCTAAGGAACACTGCCTAATTCATTCTATGAAGCCACAATTACTCTGATTCTTAAATCTCACAAAGACCCAACAAAGAAAGAAAGTTTCAGACCAATTTTGCTTATGATTGTTCATGTAAAAATACTCAATAAAATTCTTGAAAACCGAATCCAAGAACACATCAAAAATATCATTCACCAAGATCAAGTAGGCTTCATCCCAGGGATGCAGGGATGGTTCAATATATGAAAATCCATCAACATAATCCACTATCTTAACAAACTCAAAGACAAAAACCACAAGATCATCTCAATAAATGCCAAAAAAGCCTTTGACAAATTTTTTAATAATAAAAAAAAGCATTTACTTAAAAGCATTCAGAATGTCAACAAAACAGCCACATATATTTTCAATTTTTCTTAATACAGAGTGGTATTCAGTTAACAGAACAACAATTATCTTCATATAAGCTGCATCAGAGACAACTGAAGATGAAAAACAAAACCCAAAAATAAAACCAAAAGAAAAAAAATACAAACTACTGTCCCCATATATAACTAATTTGTTCTGTGCACCAACAAGAATCTGCTTTAAATTTCCATGCCAAATTACAACCCCCACACTATACCAGGCAAGGTTAGTGGCTACTGAAAATACCACCAGGACAGGGCTATCTAAAGAGACATTCCATAGTGTGTTAACTATACAAAAAAAGACACTTGTACAGTTTAAAAACAAATCTTACACAGCCTTACATTTCAATTTTTTTCTTTAAAACGAGTGAATTGTGTACAGGAGGGTGAAATGCTTTATAGACAAGAAAAAAACTGCGCTATAACCAACTTATTCATCATCTTGTTCATTTTTGTCTTCCTCTTCTTCCTCCTCTTCCTCATCTTCTTCATCCTCCTCATCTTCCTCTTCCTTCTTTTCCTTGCTCTTTTCAGCCTTGCCCACCTCCTTTTTCGCTGCATGAGGTTTTTCTTTAGCTCTGTATGCAGCAATATCCTTCTCGGACTTCTTCAGCTCGGTGGCCTTCTTCTCGTAGGGCTGCTTGTCATCCATTACAGTGTTGTTCCACATCTCTCCTAGTTTCTTTGCAGCATTACCAATGGATAAACCAGGATGCTCGCCTTTGATTTTGGGGCGGTACTCAGAACAAAACAAGAAGGCCAAAGGAGGCCTCCTGGGCGCATTGGAATCCTTGAACTTCTTTTTGGTCTCCCCTTTGGGGGTTATGTAGGTTTCCATTTCTCTTTCATAAGGAGCCTTGTCAACCTTTGTCATATCTTCAAATTTCCCCTTTTCTTTAGCAGAGATGGTCTTCCACCTCTCTGAGCACTTCTTGGAGAACCCAGAAATTGACAGAAACATCTGGGTGCTTCTTTTGTTCCTCCAGGCAAGTTTGCACAAAGAATGCATATCAGGACATTGTGCCTCTCTGCTTCTTAGAATCTCCTTTCCCCATGTTTAGTTGATTTTCCTCCACGAGGCACAGAGTTGCTCAGTGCCTGTCTGACTCTAGCTTGCACCAGCGCTGTATGGAGCTCCATGTACTGTAATCCTTTGACAAAATTTAACACCCTTTCATGTTAAAAGTCTTGGAGAGAACAGGAATTCATGGCACATACCTAAACATAATAAAGGCAATATACAGCAAACCAACAGCCAACATCAAATTTAATGGAGAGAAACTTTAAGCAATTCCAGCAAAATCAGGAACAAAACAATATAGTACTTGAGCACTATATTCTAGCTAGAGCACTTAGATTATAATCCTCTTTCCATAACAGATGATAGAAAAACAAAAACTCAAACAGTTGACAAAGGCTTTCCTAGAATATGGTAGAATAGAATATCCTCCCCTTGATGAACCTAATCCAGCTAAATCCAAGCTTCCTGCAGCATGTATTTGTTAAAGAATTAGCATAGCATGAACAATGCCACAGCCAAAAAAGGCCTTCTATGAACACCTGTGTTTTAAGCACTGGTATCTATCTGGTCCCTTTTTCTTATTCTTACCAATTTAGCAAAACCTATATATCTCTTCTATAAAAGGTTCATTAAAATGTTTTTGTTCTTAGGTAATAAAATTAAATGTAAATAGTGTACTGGCTGAGTGAATAAATAATAAATACGGGATATGTTCTTCTTGCTGGGCTGCTTTGTAGGTCCTCAGTGGGAGAGGAAGCACTTAGCCTCTTAGAGACTTGAAGTGCCTGTGTGGAGGAGATATACAGGGGGAACCCCACCTACTCAGGGGATTAGGGAAAGGGGATTAAGGGAAGAATTGTGGGAAGCAGTGACCTGGATGGGGAAGTGAATGGGATATAAAGTGAATAAGTGCCAAGGACTAACCTTGGCTTAGAGAGGGGTTCTGAGAAAGGAGTCTCTGGGAACAGCAAAAATGAATGACTGGAAGTCAAATCTTGGGTCCAAGCTAGCAGCCTAAATTCTGCTGCGTTGGCTTTGCAGAAGGTTCTCCTCTCTCTCTCTCTCTCTCTCTCTCTCTCTCTCTCTCTCTCTCTCTGTGTGTGTTCTGCTCTGCTCTACACAGCTTTTTTTGCTGGTGTAAAAAATTCTCTGGTTGAGACAGATAATACCTAGTAAAAACTGTAGAAACTGTCTGGATAGCTCATGGGTTTTCTGGCCAAATTCAGAAAAGCTGTTATAAAAAATTCTTGGATCTTCTGACCAAGTCAGAAATACTATTAGAAAAAATTATTATTATTGAAGAGTTGTTTATGCTCACAAGACATCTCCAGACAGCTCAGCTCTCTCTAGAGAAAATTCATACAGACCAAAAGCCCAGGTTTTTTTATTTATATATCAATTCAGTCATTTACCACAGTTTTCCTTTTGCTTATCTTATGAACCAGCATCCTATGGCCACAACCTTTTGATTCCTAGGAAACAGTTGCTGTGATCGTTTGTATATACTTGGCCCGGGGAGTAGCACTACTAGGAAATGTAGCTTTGTTGAAGTAGGTATGTCACTGTGGGTGTGGGCTTTGAGACCCTCATCATAACTGCCTAGAAGGCAGTCTTCTGCTAAAAGCCTTCAGAACAAGAGTTGGAACTGTCAGCTCCTCCAGTTCCATGTTTGCTTGGATGCTGCCATGCTCCTGCTTTGATGATAATGGACTGAACCTCTGAACCTGTAATCCATCCCCAATTAAATGTCATCCTTATAAGTGTTGCCTGGTCATAGTTTCTGTTTACAGCAGTAAAACCCTAACTAAGACAGTTGAAAAATTATTTATTTTTGAACTCATGTTTTTAGAGTTATTTTCCACAGCCTTAAGAGCTGTCTTGAAGGCTCCAGTGTTAATCATTTTGCTGAGACATAGTCACACCTTCTATTTCTGGACTTGTGCTGTTTCTAATTATCATGAAGTCATTAACATTGACAGGACGCTCCTCAAAAGGAAAGAGTCATCTACTGTTAGTGGGTCCAGAAAATATGTACATTATTACATTCACGGCAGCCTTTGAAACTTGTGAAGGCTCACATGGGGGACTGTGTCCCAGAGGCAGGAACAAAGTCACTTTGTCCTTACCAAAGCCACACCAGGTTCAGCAAATAAGTAATATATATATATATATATATATATATATATATATATATATATATATAAGCTCTACTTCTGTGAATTTAACCAACTGAAAATAAAAAAGATTTGAGGAAATTTGTATTTGCATGCAGACTTTATTATTTGTCATTATTCTGTAAACAATACAAGCTAATAAATATTTACATCTGATTTACATTATACAAAATATAATTAATGTTATAAAATATAAAAGAGAATATGCATATGGTATATACAAATACTGCTCCATATTATATAATGAAATTCAGTATCCATGAATTTTGACATTTACATAAGAGCTTGGTCCTAATCTTTTGGAATACTGATTGAGAAGACAACTGTATAAGATGAAAACAATTCAGGAAGCAATAAACACACTAGCTATAGGAAATTGATTCTATTTGAACAAGAAAAATAGGTGAGATATTGCATTTTCATACTTTATATCCAGAGTATAGATGCCATCTATTCCAAAGTATGATTGATAGGGTTATCATGTTTTCTTTAATATATTCCTTTTGTAGTGAGAATTTTGGTTTCTTTCAAAACTCAGAAATATTGTAAGACTGTGCTTTCATTTTAAGCCTAGTTTTGGGATATGGGGTTGCTTCAGACTGTGCACAGCAGCTGACTATAATTTGTCTCATACTCTAGCAGGGGTGTGACTTTGCCAGTGGCAAATGGTTTCTGTGATTGCAAGATGTTTGGAATTCTGGAGAGTTTTCAGAGAGTGTGTAAATACCATATTCAACCCAAGAGAGTTGTGTGGGTTGGTAGTTGGTGGTTGGTTGTTGGATGTTGGTGGTTGCAGTTAAGTAGTTGTGTGTAAGGAAGAAACAAGAAAAAGAAACTAGATAGCCTGATGCCAAAAATCAAATTTGTCCCAGGAACTTCAAGCCCCTAATCAGCAAGAAGTAGTAGAACGATATGTTGCCCTCTTCCCCTTTATCCTTTTTTCTCTACTATGTAATGTTAAGGGGTTGAAAGAGTGGAAGAGAAAAGAACCCACAAAGTAGCCAAAGTCGCACTCTTTCTTTAATATGTCTTTTAATATTACTTTAATATCTCTGTTTAATTAGAGACAGAATCTACCTCTTACACTAACCCATCTAGCATTTGCTTCCATGTTTTGTATATTAAGGACATTATGAGATTGACATCTAATTACTATAATGTTATATAAAATATAGACATATAATGCACATAACCATTAACATATTTGTCAGTATTAGTTAATTGAGTGCTATAAAGAGTTCAAAATCTATATACTTTCAACTACATTGTCAACTACTATTGTTCTATTTATGAAGCTATATAAACCCTTTATCTCAGCACTTTTGGAAGATTATTCTTATTAGTGATTATCAGTTTTTTTAAAGTACTTTTTTAGTTTCACATATTTTTCACTTCAGCCTTCTAGGCAGGTCAATTCTCTTTGGCCAGGTGTATGATCCCTTCCCTTTGGTAACCCCCACAACACAGTGCTCAACAACTGTGTTGCTAATTTGGGTTAGGGTTAGGGTTAGGGTTAGGGTTAGGGTTAGGGTTAGGGTTAGGGTTAGGGTTAGATGAACTTCAGGTGGGTGAAAACAAGAGGAAGTCAAATACCAGGATCTACCAGGATGTTGTTCCTTCTAAATTTACCAATATGGCAAAGCCAGATTTTATATAGGTCTTCATATTAGGTTTATATTCAACAATGAATATTACATTAGTTTCTTTCTATTATATTTGTGGATGCTTGAAAATATTTTCTCTGGTGCAAGCAAAACATAACAGTGAAATGTACTTAGTTTACTTAATGAGTATTAGTCAGTTATGTGACTCAAGAGAACATTTGTATATAATGGAGGTTGGAACTGAGGAGGGTAGAAGGAAAGAACACCAGGAAGCGAGTGGAAATTAGATTTAAACATCTCCTTGTGAGGTCAATTGGAGTCTTACTTTGCAAGAGCATAAAGCACAATTCAGTTCCGTTAAGATTCCTTTCACATTTCCATATATTTTCACATACCGAGAGATGGTATGTATAACTGTTTCATGAAGTGTAAATTAAGTGTTTAAGATACTTACAAAGTGATCAATTTTGTATTGTATGATATTTCTGTCTATATTTTAAAATTGTACAAATTTTGTTTAAGGTATATTTCTGTTCTAGTAAACCTGACAAAAAGGGGCTCTCAGTTATAATATCCCATTCCTGAGTCTGGCAACCCTGTATTGTAGAAAGTAAAGTCTCAAGAGGCAAGCTTATAACTTAAAAGAGACATGAGTCATCCAATACTTTAAAGGGGGAGTTTGAATTAGAGCAGTCCACCAATGGTTAGGATTAGTGACAGGGCATGATTCAATTTACAAATGTAACATTCTTTGCTCTTTGCTTTTTGTTCAAATTAAGGTGCCTGCCACTCATGTATTAAAATTAAAACACAAGGAATATTAATACTTGTGTGTGTGAGAAAGAGGTCATGTAATACTCATTGTATTTATGTCTAGGGAAATTATTTCTTTATAGGCATTAATGAAATTAAAGAATAACTAATGGATCTGTGATAAATCATTAAATCAGGCTACAGTTCTAAAAACTTAATTTTTAATTCTGATGTTAAAGGCACCTTTAATTTATGTATCTGCCTAAAATGAACAATTCTTGTGAGAGAACTCTAAATCAGCTATGATAATCCTGTCAAAAAGAATAAAATTGACATATTCTCATTAGTCCTTAAAGGCTGTTAAAATCTAAGCATGTTCTTTTGTTTTTATTTCCTTATTGTTCTAAAAGTTCATCCATAGAAAAATGGCCCCTTCTTTGTGGATGATTTGGCTCACCCTCGGTAAACACAGATATCTTCAACCCTAGTTCAAGAAGTGTAAGGATTTGTTACTTCTCAGTTCTCCACAGCACTTTAGAATGAATCAAACAGATCTTGATCTGTAGGAAGAAGAACCATCACTAAATCAGGAGTATTTTCTATAGGCTTAAACTCCACAGTTTTTTGTTTTTGTTTTTGTTTTTTTTTTTTAATTTGTGTCAGCACTTGTGGTTATTTTACTCTTGTTTTTAGAACAGAGTTTCTAGGTAGAACATGTATCATGTCCTCTTTATTAAACATGCACTATCTGCCAGAAACTGAGCTGGTGGCAATGTTTCCAGTACCTCATGAAACTTTTAAACCAATCCTATTTGCATGCATGGCTGTTCCTACCAGCTACCCATCAAGTATCTCCTTTCTTGCTTCATGAAAAAAAAATAAGTTTCATTAGTGGTAGAAAATCTGCCAACTAAACAACTTTCTTAGCCTTCCTTTCAGCTATATATGGCTACGACATGTGCCCCCGTCCAATGTAGCCTGAATGACTAGAACTCATAGTTTCCTTAGATCATGCTGCAACTTTGAAAATAACTCAAATGCTAGGGCTTCTAATCCATAAAGACTGAAGGTGACTGAGTCATGGTAGATGCTAGAAATGGCATACATCTCCTGGTTGTCTTGCCACTAGATTGCCCCATGACAAATAAACTTTCATTTTAAAAAGAAATATCACTTTTATTCTTGGTTTTCTGCATTGTGAAGCCAAACTTAAATCAACTAATGCAGGGAGATATTATTATCAGCCTTATTTTACAAATTGGAAGTATATATTGAAAACCTAAAGGGATTCAGTAATCCACCTTAGATCCTAGGGCTATTAAAGTGGTGAAGTATTATCTTTGTATCCAAGAATGTACAAATATACATACATGCATATATATACATATATATGTATATATATGCATGTCCTACATTCTACTTCAAATGAATATACTTACATGTACATGTTTTTAAGTATATTATTTTTGTTTGTGTACCTTCATTTTCAAAAGGAATAATAAAGTTAAAGTTTATTGTGTACCAGTCATTACATGTCTATTTTCAGGTTTGTAATTAGTAATATTTATGTATTAACTCACTCAATCTTCACAGCAAGTCTAATAGAATGCCTACTAGTATTATTTCCATTTCAGAGATGAAAAGGGGTAGACTATTCAATGGGGCTAAATATTTACTAAGATCTCACAGCTAGAAACAACAGAACTAAAAAGTATATTTAATATACTTATGAAAAATATTCCTAAATGTATCTGCCTGCCTCCTACATAATAACAGAACATACCCATCTCTTATGGTCCAATTATCTGGTAGTAAATAGAAATTGCTCCATTAAAGTGATTATAATATACATATAAGCATTCTACTTTCTAATAGAAAATCCAAGTTGAAGCATGGCTTCCCATTGCTTTCTGGGAAACAAGCTTTTCTCCAGTGTTCATAAACTCTCATACAATATAATAATTCCATATTATTATTATTATTATTATTAATTTTATTATTATTAATTTTATGTACATGGACGTTTCATTTTATGTCTATTTGTTCACCATGTTCATTCCTGGTACCTACAAAGAAGAGAAGATGGTATAGGACAGTTGTGAACCATCATATGGTTATTGGAAATTGAAACCACATCATTTAGAAGACCAGCTCATGCACTTAACCTTGATCAATCTCTTCAGCATCAATTATTTGCTGAATATGTAAGTGATACCTTCTTGATAATTTTTGAGCCATTAATCTTATTCTGTGTTCTGAGTCTAGGAAATTTATAAGGCAGAAACATCTATTTAGCTCATAGTTTTAGGAAGATGGAGTAATCTTCAAGAATGGTACTGGCAAGGAGCTCATAGTGCTTCTAAGTGTGGATAGAAGGTACCATACAGATAACATTCTCACTTTGTAACAACCTGCTGTGTTGACAATAAATCTAATCCGGTTAAGCAAAAGCTTTACCTAATTTTGTGATATGGGCTTTAAAACTTCAAATAATATCATATTGGGAATCAGATTTCAAAACAAACTTCACAAGGGATACTTTGTCATGAGCACACTTGAAAGAAGCAAACAGATATATGTGTGTCTTTCACAATGTCAGAATTTGTTGAATAACAATAAATTCACAATGTAAGGTGGTCTCAGTAGCAGCAATTTTCCAATTAGTCCTAGTACTCAAGCAAATTTTGGACTCATAGAGTTGAGATTTATTTCTTCTCTCCCCTCTCCCCTCCTTCTTTCCCTTCCTTCTCCATCCCTCCTTGCCTTCCCTATTCTCTGTCCTCCATCTTTTCTTTCCTTCCCCTCTCCCTCACTTTTTCATTTGTTCTTGTTGGATTGTCACTTCTTGTCTGGGCTAGTGTCAAACGCCTGGTCTGAAATA
This sequence comes from Rhynchomys soricoides, assembly GCA_019843965.1. Taxonomy (NCBI): domain Eukaryota; kingdom Metazoa; phylum Chordata; class Mammalia; order Rodentia; family Muridae; genus Rhynchomys; species Rhynchomys soricoides. Next base: position 1,550,382 of record JADRCH010007377.1, on the reverse strand, counting down.
ACTATCCTGCCTCAGGCTTCCAAGTAATTGGTACCATAGATCCATGCTACCATATGTAGTCCAAGGACTTATAGCTTCTGATCCCTATGTAGATTCCTATTATTTTCACACTAAAGAAATAATAATCATTAATCCCGGGTGGTGGTGGTACATGCCTTTAATCTCAGCACTTGGGAAGCAGAGGCAGGTGAATCTATCTCTGAGTTTAAGGACAGCCTAGTCTATATAGTAAATTCCAAGACAGCCAGGACTACACAGAGAAACCCTGTCTTGAATAGAAACTCATTAAGGTATCTACTAATTGCCATTTTCTCACAGATGTCATTTTATGAAAATCAAAAAAGTAGTAGTACTCTTAACTTCATCACTTTTTACCTGATACTATGTTTTTTATGTATTAACTCTCATATTGTTTATTCCAATTCACTAAAATGTAAGCACTACTTCATTGAATTACCTATTTTTTCCTATTTAGTCTTAAGTAACAATATCAACTCATAAATATTTCTTAAATTTCTTTTTCTATGTTTAGTCACTTGATTTCTTCACATGTTATGATTTGAGTAATTTGGGATGCTAAGGGAAAGCCAGTATGATAGACACCTGTGTAGAAGCAGAGGATTTCATCATGTTCTTTTTTTTTTTGTTTTTAATTAAATGTCAATTCATTTTTTTATGAGTGTTTTAGAGAACAGAAATTGTGTTTTATTAATTTTTTTTAAATTTTGTTATTACATTTATTTATTTATTTCCTTTTTTTATATTTTATTTTCATATTTTAGTTACATTTCAAATGTTTCCCCCTTTCCAGATCTCCCCTTTGGAACCTCCCCTTTCCCTCCACCATCCCCCTGCCTCTATGGGGATATTCTCCAACCCACCTCCCCCCCAACCCCCCACCAACTCTCACAGGCATCATCATGTTCTTTTATGATTGCGTTGTTGTGTTTAACCTTTAGGTCTCTTCTGAAGGAATATAAAAATATTGTCATGTACAAATAAAAACAAAACTCTTAATCCTCCTCACTTTAAGATACTTCTCCTTCCTCATCCTCCTACACATTTTCTCTCATAACTAAAGGAGTCTATCTGCCAATCAGTAAAGAGAGAAAGATAGATGATCTGTGTTCAAGCCTAAATTGAAATATTCAAACCTCAGTCAAATGCATGCAAATGAGTTATGTGACACTCATGGTTTTAAAGAAGATATTCATTTAAAAATGTGTTTCCATTTAGAATCAAGCTATATTTCTTATAGACATTTCTTAAATTATATACTTTCATATGCAGGATATTTCTAGATAAATTACTTAAGATAGGTAGCCCCTATTATCTTTAAATATGACCATCTGGCATAGTGAAATAGAACTTTGAGGATACAAATCATTTTTTTCAATAATTGTATGTTCCCATTTTACAGTAAGAAATAACAAGGCAGGTCTGCATACCCTTTCTCATGCCCTAAGTAATGATATTGTGAGAGAGCTAAAACACTAGTACTGTATCATCACCTTATCTCAGATTAGTTAGAAAATAAAAGGTCATGATAATACTTTTACCCCACATTATTTTATTGAGCTAGGGTCTTACTATATCTAGCAAGCTGCTTTGAATTATGAGATCCTCCTGCTTCAGTCACCCATATGATTGCATTACAGTCACATATGACCAAATCCTACTTACTCTCAATATTATGGTATTAAACTATATTTCATACGAAGGCCAAGATGAGACAGACTTACTTTTATGATAAAACTGTAATGATTTAATTATAAAGTAAGCATACAGCAAAACAGTTAATGCATTTGTGGTGGTTTGAATGAATGTGTATGCTTAGCTCATAGGGAGTGGCACTACTATAGGTGTGGATTTGTCGGGTAAGTATGGCTTTATTGGAGGAAGTGTGTCACTGTAAGAGATGGGCTTTGAGGTCTCCTAAGCTCAAGTCAAGCTATGCTCAGTGTGATACACAGTCTCCTTCTGCTGTCTTAGGATCAAGGTGTAGAACTCTCTTTTTTCTTTCTTTCTTTTTCTTTTTTTCTTTTCTTTTCTTTTTTATTTTATTTATTTATTTATTTATTTATTTATTTATTTATTTATTTTTGGTTTTTCGAGACAGGGTTTCTCTGTGTAGCCCTGGCTGTCCTGGAACTCACTCTGTAGACCAGAACTGGCCTCGAACTTAGAAATCCGCCTGCCTCTGCCTCCCGAGTGCTGGGATTAAGGGCGTGCGCCACCACTGCCCAGCGGTGTAGAACTCTTAACTCCTCCAGCACCACGTCTGCCTGTACACTGCCATGGTGATGATGGACTAAACCTCTGAAACTGTAAGTCACCCCCATTTAAATGTTTTCCTTTGTAAGAATTGCCATGGTCAAGGTGTTTCTTCATAGAAATAAAACCATATTTAAGACAGCACTGAAGGCTTGTTTCCCAGTTGGTGGCAATATTGAGAGATTATTGGATCAAGAAAGTGTTGACTTCTACAGTGGATTAACCATTCCTTTAGTTCTTTGTTACATAGGTTATTAAAATGTATCATCTAGTTGGAAACAACAGACACTAGGGGCATGCCTTTGAACATTATTTCTTGACCTAGTCTTTAAAACCTCACTGTCTATGGGACAAAGTGAGCAGCTTTTCTCTACATGCCTTCACTGTAGGATGTTTTTGTTTTTCCTTGGCTGAAAAAAATAGAGCTAAGCAAACATGAATTAAAACTTCTGAATATTTAAGCCAAAATAAAACCTTCCTCCTTTAGGCAGTTTATCTCATGTATTTTGTCACAGCAATAAAATACTAATGCAAAAACTCTATAAACATATTTTTCAAAGACTAAATCCAGAGTATTATTAATTTCAAAAGAAAGTTCTCCATAAAACTGAGGATAAACTCTCTCATGCTCTATTCTCAACATAGCAGTGAGCTTATAGTAAATGACTATTACATAAAAATTGAAGAACTTCTTTGAATAAAAATATACCTCATTGGTATGTCACAATTTTAAGTATCTAGAAATAAATAATTTCTATAGATGAGGTTTCTTTTAAAAATATAATTGCAACAATTTTCATAAAATACTTAGCACACATTTCTATGCATAGAGACCTTTACAATCTACCTTAATGAGATTTACAAAACCACAACTAAATTACAGGAAATGTTGCTAACCAGTGTATGTGATAAAATTAATACAATTTGAAAGAAATTCTTTATTCAATAGATTGATGAGAAAAAAGTAACACCCCCCCCCACACACCAACTTAGCTATACAAAATATCATTTCTAGGAAGACTAAATTTTGAAAGGAAAATTTGTTAATGATATATATAGCTCAAAGTCCAGTAAGCTTGTATAAATCCTCACAAGTTAGGATTTGAAGTATCTGTTCAGAAAGTGCTTGAGTTTGCAGTTGAATGTATGGGCTATATAGTCCACATTCTTAGGTTCATTCCTCAACTGCTTCAAGACCATCACTCCACATTTCCCAGACTACAAACACTTCTAGAAGACATTAAATCTCTTTTCCATGTGATGCAGTTATATCCATTATACAGAAAGAATTCTTTTATATAAAGTTTGGGCCATCATGCTTGCCTAATGAAAATGTATCTCAAACACTGATAAGACTCTATTGGCCAATTCTGCATCTCCAACTATAAAAGAACTGTCATAGATATTAAAATGCTAACTTAATTCACAAATGCATTTTTTATTTTTCTGTGATAATGGTTGATGGTATTAAAGCATCAGGTGAACAATTTCAGGTAAAATTTAAGAATCATGAGAATAAAAATGGTTACTATCACTTTTAATATTATTGCTAATGCTTCTCCTTATAAGAGATATAATTTTACCCAGTGTGGCTTTATGATAACTAATATATTATCTTCTAAATTTTTGTTAGTTCACTATTAACCAATTTTACCAATAGTTATGTTTAAATCACATTCTTTTACCCAGGCTGTAAAATGTGCATCATAGTCCAAATATTATTTTTAATAGTGGGGGCTGGTATATTCTCTGATTCAGTTGACTGATCTTGGGACTCTTTTCCTCCTATTGGGTTACATTTTCCAGCCTCAATATGAGGGCTTTGACTCGTTTTGTTGTATCTTGCTCTGCCCTGTTTAACTGTAGTCTTTTGTAGACTTGATCTTTTCTGAAGAGGAATGAAAGGAGAATAGATCTGGGGAAGATGGGAGATGTGGGTAGGGCAGGACTGGAAGGAGTGGAGGGAGTGTCTGTGGTTAGGATCTATTATATGCCAAAAGAGTCTATTTCAACTAAAAAAGGAAAAAAAGAAGTCACAGAACTAATCTTGAAATTGGGGTACAAATTTAATCAAATACTTCATTAATTTAAGAGAAATTAGGCATATTCGTTGCTTGACCAACTATAATCATTATTGTTATCTTTTTATTTTTATTCTATTCAGTATTTCTGGAGTACTTTATACTGACGGTAAAGATAAAATTTATCTTGATGTAAATGAAAGCATATATGATTAATAAGTACATCAGGAAAGCACATATAGACTATCAGAGACAAGCCAAAGTATGTGGGCACTCTATTTCTAGTTCATAAAGTACTCCTGACCATATACTATCCTAGATCAGGATCCCTTTGGAGGAGATATTAAAGATATTTTACTCCCAAAAGGAAAGAGTAAAGGAAAAGATGAAGCAAAGTGAGAAGGTGGATGGAAATTTAAGATGATGTTTGAACTTCAGTATGTTCCTTAAGAGAACACATGGAATAAATTACAAATACTGTTTGTCTCATATCCAGAAAAGAAGCTTGGATTTTATCCTCTCACACCTTCAGCCCTTACCTTTCTGCTATCCACAACAGAGGAAACAAAATTATGCAAGAACTTTCTGTATTTCTAATTGCCATATAGTTTAAATGTCTAAGTAAAATCTTCTAAAAATGTTAAAGTACTCAGAAATGGGACTCACCCTACCTACATATCAATTTATTTAATTTCCCCTAGCCAAATTGTTTGAAGACAGGGTTTCTCTGTGTAGCCTTGGTTGTCCTGAAACTTGCTCTGTAGGCTAAGCTGGTTTCGAACTCAGTCTGCCTCTGCTTCCTGAATGCTGGAATTAAAGGTATATGCCAATACTACCTGGCCAAAATTCTTTAGAACCATATCCTTAAGTATGTATTGATGTGTGAAAACTGTTTGGAGTCTCAGAAACACACACACGAGAGAGAGAGAGAGAGAGAGAGAGAGAGAGAATGAGAATTTGTTTCTGGCAATTATGGAGGCTGAGACTTGCCTATTTCTGCATAGTCAGTGACAACAGTTACAGGATGTCCAGCAGTATATTGCCTTCATTATCATTTTAGGCTATTCACATTAGAAAAGGATATCTACTTAACTAAAAATTTTGTATATTAATATCCACAAAAAATACCTCATAAATGCAGCCAGAATGTTTGCTAAGATATCTGGGTACCCTGGGGCGTAATCACATTGACACATGAAATATTTTTAATTTCTTTATAAGATTAATACCATGTTTAGCATTTCAACATTTTATCTTGCTTGCTAATTTTAAAAAGCTTTTTTTCTTATTTGTTTGTGAATCTATGGGTTGGTGTGGGCAGCTGAGTGAGTATGTGTGCATGTTTGGGGGTTAGAGATCAGGTCTCTTTCACAGTTCTTATGTACCTTGGTTTATGAGATGAAGTGTCACTGGGACTTGGGGGTTGCTGATTAGGCTATGCTGGCTGGAGAGTTTGCTGCAGCCATCTTCCTCCCTGGGTCCCCAGCTCTAGAGAATAGAATTGTTCACCACTGTGCTTGGCTTTTTTAATGAGTACAGGAGATCAAACTGAGGTCCTCATGTTTGTGTAACCCCTGAGCAGTCACCATACTCCACATTTTCTCTTCTTACTAATTTCTAGTATAAAGAAAATTCTGATAATTTAATAAAAGTTATCTGTTCTTATTTATAATCAATTCTGGTTAGTATGTTTTCCTTTTTCTAGTTAATATATTACTACTTAAGCATATAATATATTCTGACAAATAAATATAATCAATTTTGATACTGTTTATATAAGAAGTACAACAAAGTGTAATTTTCCATAAATATTTTATTGAAGTCCTTTTGTAGAACTTTAAAATATTCTTAAATCCATATAAAGAAAATATTATGTTTCTATAATCTAAAATCACAATTTGTCTTCTTGATAAAAAGTCAACTTATTCTTTTTGATCAATTAATCTAGTCAACTTATAGAGTCAAAATATTATTTAGTAACATAGCTAGTACTCATATTCAGCTCATAGTTACTGAGCACTACTACACCCTTAAAAGACAGTGTTTAATTTTTCATGTGGTTTTTTTTTCAAATGTTTGTGTTTAGCATATTCTAAATCTAAAATTATCCCTTTCTTTTCTTCCCCTTGCAACAGAAATCTTACCCCTTTTTGGAAATGTAACACAAAAGTCAATTCATCAAAGAAACTTCCTCTAGTGGCTCAGTGGGAACGCTTCTCTGCTCCCTTGGCTTTTCTGACATAATCTTTAATAGATCTCTATCAAAGACATGATTTGATTTCACATCTGTCTCCCCTGCTCAGCTGTTCTGTCCCAACGGGTTTATAACATCTCCCACCTTCCACATCTGCATACAGATGCGTAGTAACTAATAAATGAATGATTCTCGGCCAAATTTGAAGAAGACTAACAACTGGCGATTTAATGGGATCAAAGCATTGGATAGAAACAAAAGCCATGGGTTTGAAACTTTATAGTACCTATTTATTTATACCTTTACTTTGAGTTCAGTTAAAAATAAAGAGATTTGCCGGGCAGTGGTGGCGCATGCCTTTAATCCCAGCACTTGGGTGGCAGAGGCAGGTGAATTTCTGAGTTCGAGGCCAGCCTGGTCTACAGAGGGAGTTCCAGGAAACACAGATAAACGCTGTCTCAAAAAAAAAAAAAAACAACCATAAAATAAAGAGATTTGATAGGTTGGTGTCTCTGTTCCTTATTTTTCTAAACATAAATATATTTCCTAAATATAAATATATTTTCTAAATATAAATTTTAGAAATATAAATATTTCTAAATATTTTCTAAATATAAATATATTATACTCCCTCCTCTCCTCCTAGTCCTGCCCTTAAATATTTCCCCCATTTCCCTCCTCCTGATCTCCTCAGAGAGGGTGGATTCCCTCTTGAGTACCACCCTGTCCTGGGACATCTAGTCCCAGCAGAACTAGGTGAATCCTCTTCTGCTGAGGCTTAACCAAGCAGTACAGTTAGACAAAGAGGATCCAATGAAGGAAAACAGAGCCAGGGACAGACTCCACTCCAATTGTTAGGGAATCCACATGAAGACCAAGTTGCACATCTGCTACAAATGTGTAGGGGGCCTAGGTCCAACTCTGCGTGCTCCCTGGTTGAAGGTTCAGTCTCTCTGAGTTCCAATGGACCTGAATTTGTTGACTCTGTAGGCCTTCTTGTGGTATTGTTGACTCCTCCAGTTGACTCAATTCTATCCCCCATTCTTCCATAAGACTCTCCAAGCTCCACCTGATGTTTGGCTGAAGACCCCTACAACTGTTTGTATCTACTGCTAGATGAAACCTCTAAGGAGACAGATATTCTAAGCTCCTGTCTGCAAGCATAGCACAGTATCATTAATAGTGTCAGGGATTGGATTTCTCACATGGGATGCATCTCAAGTTGGGGCAGTCATTGTATGTCTGTTCCCTCAATCTCTGCTCCATTTTTATCCCTCCACATTTTGTAGGCAGGACAAAATTTGAAGGTTATGTGGATGAAGTTATACCCTCTTCCCTTCACTGGAAATCCCACCTGGCTACAGGGGATGGCCACTTCAGTCTCCATATCCTCTGCTAGTAGAAGTCTCAACTATTGTCACTCCAATAGTCTCCCTGAAACCTCCCCAGTCCCAGTCTCCAGCTAGTCTGAGATGCCCCCGCCACGAATTTCCATTCTCACTCCCAATCCTCTTCCCACATTGTCCTCTCCTTTCCCCTTCTGACTTCTTCTCCCACATAGTTCCCTTTCTCCATCCACTACTTTGTTTTCCTTTCTGAGTGAGATCCATGCATGTTCCCTTGAGTCCTCCTTATTACCCAGTTTCTTTGGGTCTGTGGATTGTACCATGGTTATCCTGAAGTATATAGCTTATGTCCACGTATACATGAGTCCAAGACGATTTTTCTAGAAATGTTTATTGGATTAAGGCAAAACTAGAGATTGAAGAGATGTGTCAGCATTTAAGAGCATGTTTTGTTTCTTCTAGAAGACCTCAGATCAATTCACAGCATAAACATCAGGTGCCTTACAATTGCCTGTAATGCCATCTCCAGGGAATTGGATGCTTCCTTCCTTTAAGGGTACCTGCAATTGTGCACACATGCAACTTTCCCTGCACACACATACACAGAAATAATTAAAACTAAAATCTTTAAAATTGAAACTAATGCTTTATTCAGTATATACCAAAGTTCAATAAATTCATGGGCTTTAGTCTGAAAACCAAGCTTCAGGTTATTTTAAGAATTACCAAATAGTTCTCTAAAGCAGATGTCTGCAAAGCATAATGCAAAGGCTGAATTCAACTACCTATGTGATTTTGTGAACATTGAGTGGAATTCATCCATACCTCATTCATTTATTAATCATTTATACTTTTCCCCTACATTATAATGATACAATTGAGTACTGGTGACAGAGTCCACGTAAGTCACAAGACCTAAATTATTTACTGTTTGGCTATTTACATAAAATATTTACTACTTGATCACTAGTTTAAAAGTGCACTGTTCAATATAGTTGCCACTGGAAAGCATGCACCTATTCATGTTTAAACTGACCTAAATTAAAATTTTAGTTCCCTGATTATACTAGCCACATTTTCTAGTATTCAACAGCTCCAAGTACCCAGTGGCTACCATATTGGGTGTGTCTTGATTTTAGGACATTTCAAAAGCATGCTTTTCTCCACATCCTCCTTATGTACCCACTCTTCTCCCTCCTTTGAAAGACACATTCTTTGGTTCTGAAACCTTCAAGCTATTTTATCTCTTCAAGGCAATGTTTCTCAACTGGATAGCAGGAGTCACTTGAAGATCTTTTATTAAAACACTTGCTTCTTCCCCTGGTCCAATTAAATAAGAATCTCTGGTGATGAGCCTGGGGCAAATCAGTAGTTTTGCAAAGCTCTCCAGATGATTCTAATGTATAGTCAGGATTAAGAGTCACCTTAGCACTTTATGATTACTTTGCTTTAATACAGTATCTGTGGAACCAGATAGCACTGGAATCTGTTGGTTTCCTCAAAGGCAACTCTACTAATTTCTTTTTTCTTTTCTTTTCTTTTTCCCCCGTGCTAAAATATTATGATCAAGACCTAATCTATGAAGGAGGATATTTTTGGCTTACAGTTCTAGAGGGATAAGAGTGCATCATGGCAGGGAAAAATCTTGATAGATCACATCTCAACCAAACACAGAAAATATAGAGAGGGACTAGTAGTGAGGTGAGGACATAAGTCCTCAAACATCTCCTCCAGTGAAATGATTCCTCCAGCAAGGCTATATGGCCTAAAGATGCTACAACTACCCCAAACACCACCAATAACTTAAGACCAAGTGATCAAATGTAAAAGCCTATAGAGTACATTTTTCATTCAAATCACCATAGCAACCATGCTACCTACTTGAGAGACAATATATCTTGGTCCTCCAAATTCTATAACAAAATCAGGTTTAACCTTTTTACAATACTAAATGAAGTGAAAAGAGACTTCTTATGTAAGCTTCATATATAATATAACACAGGATCAGAAAACAAACAGAAAAAAATTCTAACTAAAATAAAATTTGAAAAATATAAAACTAAAATCCCTCCATAAGACCAAGATTTCCTCTTCTTGGCAGATTTCTTCCTGCCAGTATGATAACATCCACACTTATTCAGCAGGTTACTCACTATTAAAGGTTGCACCTTTTTCCTCCTTGGAGACTGGAAGATTGAGTTAGTAATCTAGCCTCAGTCACATTTAGCTATTGATTTGTTTCTGCTCCAAGACAGGTGCTGTGCTGAGAATTACAGCACTCGCTTGCTGGCTACTGAGGCGATTTCCCATCTCTCCAAGAGAGATTATTTAGTGGAAATTCAAAACTGCAATGTGTACCACTTGTGGATAATTGGGTGATTAATGTAGAATAGGGGAGATTTGTATAGTAGGAGTACAATACAAGAGGACAACGCAACCCAGAACTTCTTTAGAAAGGAGGTATTGCTATTATAGACACAAAAGCTATGGGAAATGAGGTTGTCACTTTACTTGGCCAATCTGAAAATTGAAAGCCATGGTATCTGATAAGACACTCCCAAATGCAATTCACCCTAAAGCTAGCACCTGTCAAGATTTACTCCAAAGTTCAAAATTTGTACTCCTCTTACTTTCTCTTGAGATATAAAGGCATTTCACAGTAATGCCAAGCCTCTTCTTCAGGGATACAACAGAAAGTCATAGCCTATAGGAATTTTATTAAGAATATTAATCCCTTCCCCAGGCAGGTACACCAATAGCAGAGAGGAACAAATGAGATCTTTCAGTACCAACCACTGCACTGTATTGCTTTTCTCGCCTATGGCTTATTTCTTCAAATGCATCTGTTACTTTACTTGAAAGGAAGTTTTGCTCCAAAATGCAGAGAGGTAAAACTGAACTGGGTTAGCACCAGGATGCATATCATGAAAAGAAAAAAAAAATACCTGTTATATGTGTCCTAGTAAAATAGAAAGTTCTTAGCCCCAAATGCTTAGGGGATCCTTTGAGATTGCTGTAATAATTCCCTGCTCAGCTCTTACCCCACAGAAGGTCCAAGAATCACTAGGCCTATTAGGACAGGTCTGTCAAATGACTTGGTAGATAGATACAGGACTATCACAAGTTCCAGTCCTCAGTAGGCTGTGGACCAAGTTCATGAGCCAGTTTATACAACTTAGCCAAACCCTTTCTCAAAATAAAATGAAGAAGGACATTTGATGTAGCTCAGATGCTAAGTACATGCTTGGCATGTATAAGGCCATGAGTTCAATCCTTAATACAACAAGAAAGGAAACAGAAATGATAAAAAGTAGTTTTTAAGTGTATACATTATGCTAAACTTTTTACTTATATTGGTATATCATGTGAGGGATTAGTTATATCTCCTCCTCAAATGTCTACCTGGAATTCCAGAATGTGATGTTATTTGGAAACACCGTGTTGAATATGAATGAAGTATTATAATAAGTATGTGTGAAAATGCCATAAGGAAATGTGTCTTTGTATGTTAAATAAATATAAATATAAAGCTATCCCTTAACAGTTAGAAAAGAAGAAAAAACATATTTATTAATATTTTAAAGAGCATATGCTGTTAGCTTTGGAATATCTCTAGATCCAAAGACTATTTTCCTTATAAAAAGCGGAGAGGATACACAGCGACACAGAGAAAAGCCACCTGAGAATTAAGAAGATACTGAAATAATAAGGAACACTCGGGACCATAAGAACCTGGTGAAGCAGGGAATAATTTTCTCCTAGAGTATTCAGTAGGAGAATAATTATACAAACCTGATGCCATGCTCCTAGCAGCTAACACTGCAACAGAAATCATTTTTGTTGTTTATGATATCAATTTTGTGATAATTTGTTAGGGCATCACTTCGAAATCAATGTAGTATTCAGCATAAAACACATTTATTAGGTAAGCCTAGGTGTATCTTCACATACACCTATGTTAAGGAAACTGAAGCCAATCACCAGTTTAAACAGAATTTTAAATATACCTACTTGATCCCAATGTTGTACCATTTCCGATAATCTACACATCTTATCTAAGAAAAATACCTATCAATGTCTCCTGGGTGTTACATACTTAATGTGCACATGAATCATTAGGGGTTCTGATTAAACTACAGCTGCTGAGTACTAGGTCTTGAGGTCAGCTGAGATTTCTGCATTTTTAAAATTATTTATTTACATGCCAAATGTTGACCCCCCACCTGGCCCCTTCACAAAGTTTGTCCCAATTCCTCTTCCCTTTCAGCTCTGAGAGGCTAACCCCCACTGTATCCTCCCACCCTGGGACATTAAGTCTCTACAGGATTAGGGACATCCTCTCCCACTGAGCCCAAACAAGGCAGCCCTACATATGTGCCAGAGGCTTCTGACCAGTTCTTTGGTTGGTGGCTCAGTCTCTGGGAGCTCCCAGGGTGTCCAGGTTAGTTGACACTGTTGGTCTTCCTATAAGGTTGCAATCCCCTTCAGTTCCTTCAATCCTTCCCCTAGTCTTCCATAAGGGTCCCCAACCTCACTACAATGGTTGGCTGTGAGTATCTGCATCTGTCTCAGTCAGATGCAGGTAGAGCCTCCAGAGAACAGCCATGCTAGGGTCTTGTCTGCAAGCACAACATGGCATCAGTAATAGTGTCAAAAGAAAATATTGGGATTGAAGACACAGCTTTGTAGGTGCATGAAGATAATCCTGGTGGAGACCGTAAGATTGAGAGTTCAAGGTCATTTTAGGCTTCATAGGAAATTCAAAGCTAACCTGAGATATATGAAACCCTATTTTTAAAAAGAAAAAGAAAAGTGTCATGCTGGGCTTGGTCTGCAGACTATACTTTGCTCAAGGTCAGCAGCATAATATTTGAGAAACATCCAAATAATACAGAAAATGCTTTGACTGGGAATTAAAAGATACAGATTTCAAATTCTATCTTTGTATCATATTAGCAAAATGAATGGAGTTTCAGAAAAAGAAGCCAGAATCAGGAATTGACTCTCAGGATTTAATCAATCCCTTTGTTAAATAACACTTGAATTTACATCATTTTGGAGCTTTACGTATATACACCATTTTCTATATAAGTATAAACTCTTGAAACTATCATGCTCATCCCAAAGTAATCTTTTGATTCCCAAAGGAACTTAACTCAAAATAATACTTATCAGAGCTTTGGAAGTAGCTTAGAAATATATGGTTTGCCTAGCATACAAAAAGCTCTGTGTACCATACTCAAAGCTGAAGAAAAAAGAGGAGGAGGAGACAGAGGAAAAGGAGGAAGAAAGGGAGGAGGAGGAAAAGGAGGAAGAGGAGGAAGGAAAGGAGGAGGAGAAAGAGGAGGAGGAGGAGGAGGAAGGAAGGAAGGAAATAAAAAATACTTTCTTCCATTTTTTCATTAGTGAGCTACTATAATAACCCAGGAAACATTTGCCTCACATTTGAAAAAAAAATTATCTGATTATTGGCTATATGCAAGATATAACACCTATGTCACAAAAAAATCTTATTAAGTTTCTGTTACAGATACTAAGAGAAATTTTATTCTATAAACAATATTGAGTTAGTATTCCAAATGCATGTCTTCTATTCTGCTCATTATGCATGTCTGGAGCACTTTAGGTGACCTCATCCATAACAATGGGTTCACTTTCAGAAATCCATGCCCCTTACCTCTAAGGTACATGAGTGTAGTATGAGAAGGATATACCAAAAGTAATTACAATATAGCAGAAAATGTGACAAGGCGAAGGGAAGTAGGCATAAAATTCATCAGCAAGGATAGAAACAAATGAGGGCGATGTCTCAAATAAGAATTTTCAAGCAGGGTGAAGAATAATACAATAGCCACTACTCCTATAAAGTACTTATTGTGTGATTGATGTCAGTTCATATTAACCCATTTAATCATAATGAAAAGTCACTCCTCTCCTGAGAAATTTGAACTGGGATTCTGAGACACCATTCAGTTTCTGTTACTAGTGTAAAGACACATAATAATTTCAAAAACCATGAACCAGTCAGATTAAAGTAGGCACTCCGAAACCTTCAGAAAAGCTGTAGATAGTGGCAAATGGATAGACAAATGGAAACTGAGGATGCCAGAAATGATATGCAAAAAGAAGCAATGATAAAGAGATAGCATGAACAAGATAGAGAAAAGAAGGAAGACTGACCATTTAAATAAGCATTGCCAAGTTTTTCTTCCTAATTTTTATGGTGTCGGTTCAAGCACCTATAGATGGAACTCACAGATTGTCTTATTGGCTCTGCTAAGGTCTATAGCTGATTTCACTTCTTCTAATCAGCTTATTGGACCAATATTAGTCATGTGTTCCAACTTAAAGTAGCAAAATTCAGCTTCAAGTGTATACGTATATCTTTACAGGGATGTGTATCAACAGTGTGTGTGTGTGTGTGTGTGTGTGTGTGTGTGTGTTTACAGTACACACACGTGTGTGTGTGTATGAAGAGGCCAGTCAGAGGAGTAGCTCAGGTGTCCTGCGTTCTGTTACTTTCCACCTTATTAACCTGAGCAAAGTTTTCTCGGTGGACCAGAAGCTTACCTGGCATCTATCACATATTGATAAGTTTTCTCTGTCATACACATTTAGGATTACTGGCTCATGTCAGCTTTTTCATGGGTACTGGAATCTATGCTTGAATAGTAAGTTTTCTTATCCACTTACCTATTTCTTTGGTCTCAGTTTTCTTATTCCCTGGACCATTTGGTCTCAACAATCATTGACATGTTAGATGATAGACAGCTTTAAAAAATAGGTCAGGAGAAAAAGCCTATGGAGTGGAGAAAGACACAGAGGAGGAGAAGGAGGAAGGGAAGGAGGAGGAAGAGAAGGAGAGGGCAGCTAAAAAAGGAAAACAGCAATGGTAAATTAAAACCAGGTCTCCCAAGGCCTTACTAGACTACTTTTGTGTCCTCTCTTCTTGTATTCTATGCAATACCTCAGATACTTCCATAATGAAATTTCTCATTTGGAGTTTGTTGTATATTAAGTGGACATTGCAGTTACAGTTAGTTCCAAACAAAATACTTTCCCTTGTGACCAAAAGAAAAATGTGGACAATGACCTTACAGAAGCATATCTATAATGTTCCAACCAACTCTTGACTTAATACTTTGTTTCACTCACAGCAGTACATTCTGACCATGTACTTCACATTATACTGTGAAGAAAACAATATTTAGTTCACAGAATATAAAAATAATAAAAAAGTAAGATTTTAATTACTTTAGGTATTCTATCTATACTGTATATTATGTATCAATCCTTATTCTAAGTCTAAATTTAATGTTCAGAAATTTAATGATCATGAAAAATTAAGTCAAGTAAGATTCAGCCACATCTTAAAGACTACGTTTTGTGTAAAATTCAACTGAAGAGGCTGGATTTAACCAGATAATAGGTCTTCTTTCCCATGTTTTTACTGCGTAGTGAAATACAACCAAATTGCTACTTGGTGAGCACTTCCCCAGATACAAGAGGGATATTTTGTGTGTGGTGGTTTTTCTATCAGGCTCTCACTCAGTCATACAAATAATATGGAAAATAATGACAGAAAAAAATTAAGGTTTGATCTGAAACTGATATCCAGTCATATAAAAATATAATTAGGCCTGCTAAAATGGGGCCCTTTGTTCCTCTGCGTTCTGCTTCCATTAAAGACAATTTTAAGCATTGGGTGATCTTAGATGTGAAAGTACTTTGTGTTCTCAATATTATGAAAATGTGAGCAATTAAAGAAATGAGAAGAATTAACATTTATTTACTACTTTGCTATCACATTTATTCTACAAAACAACTTCAATGAGGGATTATTTTCAACTGTCTTTTTACAGATAAAGAAATGAAGGCTTGTGGGGGCTTTAAATTGTACAAATCATTTTAAATTTCTGCCTTATAAAACTAAGAGTCTATTCCATGTCTCAAGATTGAAATTAATTTATCATCTTCTTTGAAGCTAGTTATAAGAACCCTCAAGTACAAGGATTCAATGCATTGTATGTATTGTCCATGATAAAATAAACTGAGGACTCAGGCTAACTTCCTGTGCCAAGTATCCACTCCTTTATGATTCCAGTTTTGAGTATTGACTTAGGTCAGTTAAGAACTTGTTCACTTCACTGCAGGTGAGCAGGAAAATGGTTTTTAAGTTCTTAAAGGAGATTGCAAGGAGAACAGTACCATGTGACAGCATATTAATGTACAAATAGCCCACAGCTGTAATGAACTGTATTACCACAAAGGAGCCCAGCAGAAGGAGCAAGTGTGGACAGAAATTCAGCCACAAATCTGCTCTGCAAAAGGGAGTGGTATTACATCTCTCACAGGAAAGATTTCTCTGCCAGTCTGCTCAAGGACACTCAAAAAAGCACTGTTCCTACGAGCTACATAAATACAGGAGGGATAGCTTTTATTGATTCATAAAAGACTCTATTAACTAGCAGATACCTCCTTCTTCCAAAGGCACATCTTAATGTCAGGGAAAAAGCAATTCTTGAATGGGGGAATATTAACTTTGTGATCCCATGTCTTTTAGGTCTTTTAGGATTTAAATTCACCTTTGAGAGACACAGAATTGCATATTTGTAAGTCAATTGCATGTTCAGACAGCCAAAATCTCTTGAAAACTGAGAGCAAAGGCAAAGTTATTTGTCCTGTCTGGTCCCTCCTTCAGGAGATAGCCAGCATGTGTCTGGATCACAAGAAACAGGGACATGAAAATAATAGTTCAGACCCTCTGGGAAGCTCTGAACAAATATTTCAATCCTAAGTTTAGTATGCATCATGAATCTAGAGTGTCCTTTAATTGAGATTTTGAGGAAGTAGAGATATTAGTTTTAAGAGTCAGGTCTCAAGGCTAGAGAGATGGCTCAGCAGTTAAGAGCACTTCCAGAGGTACTGGAGTTCAATTCCCAACACCCACACCTGTCTGTAATTCTAGTTCCAGACTCTTGCATAGACACAATGCAATCAAAACATCAATACATATTTAAAAATAAATTAATAATAATAATAATAATAATAATAATAATAATAATAAAGACTCAGTTCTCAGTGTGGTGCAGGAATATTACTAACTTTAAGAAAGACAATCAGAAGGAGAGAAAAAAAGAGAGGACTGAATAAATAAATAACAAATAATAAAGGGGGAAAGAAAGAAATTAAACTGATTTTCACTCATATTCTACCTATACTAGAGTTGACTATCAGCTATAATTTGGAACTTATATTTTTCAAGGGCTTTTATTACTCCCTTAGTAAGAACAGTGACTCATTGTTCACAGTGTTGTTCAAACAGTATGAGTTATGATGAATGCTTGCTTTGAAATTCTAACAGATTTGAGGTACAAGAATCTGAGGTGCCAAAACCTAGTAGAACTTGAACTCTGAGTTAATAATGACCTTCTCAAATAGATACCATTGATACATGTTTTCAAAATTCCATGTTGGAAGAACTGAATATGTTTCTCACTGTTTTGGGGAAGTACTGTTGAAATATTTTATTAAGTTCAGAATCTCTCATCATATACATTATTCCTTTGTTGATTTTGCTTTTTGACACAGGAACAGAGAGAAAGCAATAGATAAGTTTTTTATATGATGACTTAAACACTCAGCAGCTCCAAATGCCCCCACATCAAAGAATATGATCGTTTGTATTATATTTTTCTTCTCAAAGCTTTTGAGCCAGTTTACTAAAATAGTACACTTAAAATATGAACATTATCTCATATTCTTTAAATAAGAAATGTGGAAATAATAGAGTAAAACACAGTAATATATATAATAAAACATCGAGTTGATTTCTCCATATGTAGTGATAGTGTCTCGTTTTTCCTTTTCTTTCCATTTTCTTTCTTTCTCTTCCTTCCTTCCTTCCTTCCTTCCTCCCTTCCTTTCTTCCTTCCTCCCTTCCTTCCTTTTTTCCAAACTGTATTTCCCATACATTCTAAAATAAGTACATAGTACTTTTTTAATAGATGCTTTTTTCTTCTCTTCATTGATTCTTTGTGGATTTCATATCATGCATTGTAATCCCACTTATATCCCCTTACCTTTGCATCTGCTCTTTGCCCTTATAACTTCCCACAAAAAGAAAATAATAAAAAATAATAAAAAGTAAAGTAAACATTTCATCATGGTAGCTGTTGTGTACACAGTGTGTCATACAGTATACCTTTTTGTCCATACATCTTTAATTGTAAATAGATGTTTATTTTAATGAGTTATTCATCTACTTCCAGGCCTCTGGCTTATGCTACACTGTCAATACTGTATCATCACAGGACTCCTGCTGGATAGCCTGCTGTTGCCCTCTGTCATGGAGATCTTGTAGCTTTGAATCTGCATGACCAGCCTCTTCACACACTCCAGCAGTTCATAGATAGAGTAGATGTTGGGGTGGGCCAACTCCAAAACCTGTATCTGGGCCTGGGTGGTAGCAGAGTTCATCATCACACCAGGTCTTCCACACCCACACCAGCACGGCCCTGCTAGCTCACCCAATGCCACATCAGGTAAGGGGCAGGGCCAGCTCTCCAAATCTCTGACCACACCACCACCCAAAACAATTGTAACAAAATGCCAGTGCTGTGCTATAGATATCTAGCAGCCAGGACTGAGTCCTCATTTGTAGTTTCTGAGTGTAAGTCTCATTCCATTTTCCTTCTTGGTTGAATTTATTTTGCAGTTGTCAGGACTACCTAGAAAATGCCCTTTTATAAAATCAAACAAAACAAAGTTGGAGAGATACCTTAGTGATTAACAGCATTTGTTGTTCTTGTAGAGTACCCAGGTTTCCTTCCCAACACCCACATAATTGCACAGAAACATCTGAAACTCTAGTTCCAGGAGATCTGATGCCCTCTTCTTACATCTATGTACACATATATGTTACACATACATACGTACTTACAAGCAAAATAGTCATACACATAAAATAAAATTTTTAAGGAAATCAAAGATTGAGAATAGAATCTATCACACATACTGTCTATGGAATTTTATGGAAAGTATTTATAGAAATATTATTCTAACAGCAAAGGTAGAAGGCAAATAAAGTCCATCGATGAATAGATTAATGAATAGAGAGAACAATAGTACTGACATGCTTATAAAGCTATGCTATTCAATATACAAAAGAAAAATATATTAATGCATACTGTGGGATGGATAAACACTGAAAATAGTGTAAGCTAAGGAAGCCATACATAAAAAGCAGCAAAATCAGATATGTCCAAAGGAGGCAACACAACACATATAGATAAGTAACCTCAAGCAGGTGCTCTAACTTGACTGTTGAAAGACTCAAAGACCGGCCGGGCAGTGGTGGCACATGCCCTTAATCCCAGCACTCAGGAGGCAGAGGCAGGCGGATTTCTGAGTTCGAGGCCAGCCTGGTCTACAGAGTGAGTTCCAGGATAGCCAGGGCTACATAGAGAAACCCTGTCTCGAAAAACCAAAAAAAAAAAAACAAAAAACAAAAAAAAACAAAAAACAAAAAAAACAAAAAAAAACAAAAACAAAAAAACACTCAAAGACCTACATATTAAGGGATTGGTTCATAAATTATATATCAGTAGCAAAAGAAAAAAATTTTTTTTTTCTTTTTGGTTTTTCGAGACAGGGTTTCTCTGTTGTCCTGGAACTCACTTTGTAGACCAGGCTGGTCTTGAACTCAGAAATCCGCTTGTCTCTGCCTCCCGAGTGCTGGGATTAAAGGTGTGCGCCACCACTGCCCAGCAAGAAAATATTTCTAAGAAAAACAACTTCAGTAAAAATATGAAGCTTCAGAAAAGATATTCCTCTTGGCATATAATAACCAAAATACTAAACATACACAATAAAGAACAAATATTAAAAGCTGCACAAGTCACAGACCTCAACATTAAGGTTAGGCATTACTTTAGGGTAAAAAGATGGAAAAAGATATTCCAAGCAAATGGTCCTAAGAAGATGGAAGCTGTTGTCGCCATTTAAATATCTAACAAAATACACTTCTAATCAAAACTAGTTAAAAAAGACATGGAAGGATACATTCATCACAGAAAAAAAATCCACCCTGAGAACATGATTCTTAACACTTATACACCAAATACATGAGTACCCAAGTTCATAAAACAAACAAACAAAACCAACAAATAAAACACCATATATTGACCCTCACACATTGCTAGAGATTTTAATATCCTCTGTCTACAATAAACAGCTGATTCAGAAAACAAAATTAACAGAAATACTGGAGCTATCTGATGTTATAAACCAATGGACATAATAAATATTACAGAACATTTCACCCAAACACTTCAGGAAACGTTCTTGAAATATGACCACATATTTGGATACAAAGTAAATCTCAGCAGATACAAGAAAAAAATTGGAATAATAACCTTACATCATATCTGACCATCATGGAATGAAACTGGTTATCGACAACAATAAAAACACAGAAAGCTTACTAGCTCATGAAACTGAGCAAGTCACTACTCAATAAAAAAAAAAAAAGGATTAAGAGAGAAATTATGAAATTCAAGATTTTCTAGAGTTGAATAAAAATCAATACACAGCATACCCCAACTTATGAGTCACAATGAAAGTACTTCTAGGGAGAAAGTTCATAGCACTGAGTGCCTACATTAAAAATTGGAAAGATCTCATAGTAATAACAACATCATACTTGAAAGCTATGGAACAAAAAAAAAATCAAACCCAAAAGTATTAGAAATAATAGGAATAATCAATAGCAACAACAAAAACAACAACAAATACAAAGAATCAAATAAACAGCATTGGTTCTTTGAGAATTCAGTAAGATTGACAAATATTTACCCAAATTATCTAATAGGCAGAGAGAGAAGAATGTAGAATATTCTTGAACCCAGGGCACAGGAAAAGACTTTTGTACAGAACACCATTAGTGCAAGCACTGTAATACAAAGAATAATAAATAGATGGGACCTCGTGAAACTGAAAAGTTTCTATATGGCAAAGTGACCTACAGAGTGAGAAAAGATTTTTACCAACAACACATAGTTGGATATCAGCAACCTGCAAAAAACTTGACATCAAGAAAACAAATAGCCCAATTAAAAATGGGGAAGAGATCAACAAACAATTCTCAGAGAGAAAACTCAAATATCTGAGAAACACTTAAATAAATATTCTATGTCCTTAGCCATCAGTGAGATGCAAATCAAAACTGTGAGATTTCATCTTACACCTGTCAGAATGGCTAAGTTCGATAAAACAAGTGACAGCTCATGCTGGATAGAATGTGGATCAAAGACAGCACTCCTCCATTGCTGGTAGGAGTACAAACTTTTACAACCACTATGGAAATCAGTGTGGCTGTTCCTCAGAAAATGGAAATTGATCTACTACAAGACCAGGCCATATGACTCTTGGATATATAACCAAAGGAAGCTACATCGTCCCAAAGAGATACTTGTTCAACCATATACATTTATTCATAATAGACAGAAATTGGAAAAAAAACTAGCTGTCCCTCAACAGAAGAATGGTTAAAGAAAAATGTGACAGCTTTACACCATAAAATATATTACTACTCAGCCATTTTAAAATATTAAATCCTGAAATTTGACAGTAAATTTATGTTACTAAAAAGAAGTCATTCTAAGTAAGGTAACCCAGAAAGATGAATGTGGTATGTATTTTCTTATGTGTGAATATTAGTTGTTACATCATTGATAACCAAGCTATAATCTGTATAACAACCGAGGTAAGGTATAGAGTACATTTCTACTAGGTAACAGATAGATCTTGTTAGGAAAGGAAAATAGAGTAGATAGTTGTGAGTGCATGGGGGGGGGGAGGCTAGAATGAGAAACCAGTGGAGAGAGGGAAGGAAGAGGGAGATGGTGGAGGGACTATGAAGAGAGATAGCTAAAAGTAAGGACCATATGAAGGCTAGTATGAAAGCCTAACACAGTAAAAGCTCCCTCCCCACAGGACATATAAATAAGATTTCTAAATAATGTGGAAGACCCAGACCCAACTAGACATCTCTTGTCATCAAATGAGGTTTCTAGAAACAGGAAAGGGTTACATCTAACTGAGCTGTTGGTCAAAGGGTTCTTATAGTTATCTCCAAACAAAGCAGGCTGTTGCCAATAGTAAAAGTTACTCTCCCTCAACTTATGGCAAGGCCCTCTTGCTAAAGACAATGCCTATATAACTGATTGAACATGGAGAAGCTATGCTGGTGCCTGTGTAGAGCATTCAACCCTATGTTCTAGCATCTTTGTTACAGGAAGGTACTCTGCATGTCACCAAAGGAGAAATATAACCACCAACCCAACAATAAAACTTTTTATCTACAATTGTGTCTTGCTTGTATAGTATGCTAGGAAAATGATGGCACAAAGCTTTTGGGAGTAATTAACCAATATCTTATTTAACTTAAGGCCCACCCTACAATATGAAACCCATAGCTGGCACTGCTTCAGTGGCCAAGAACCTAAGACTAGATAGCCTATGTCCTTTCTCAAAACAAAATATTACTTTTCAAAAAATGCAACAATAAAATGACTCCTTATGACATTCTGCTATACTCATACCTTGCTTAGGCATTGTGCTGGTTTGAATAGGTTTGGCCCCCATACACTCATGTGTTTAAATTCTTAGCCCACAGGGATCAGCACTATTATGAGGTGTGGACTAGTTTGGGCCTTGTTGGAGGAAATGTGTCACTACATAAGTGGGCTTTGAGGTCTCCTATGTTCAGGCTCCCCTCAGTGTGGAAGGCAGTCTTCTTGATGCCTGTGGATCAAGATGTAGCACTCTCAGCTCCTTCTCCAGCACCATGTCTGCCTGTGTGCCGCCATGATGATAATGGACTAAAATGTTTTTTAACATTGTTTTGCTTTATAAGAGTTGCCATGGTCATGGTGTCTCTATATAACATTGAAACCCTAACCAAGGCAGGAATCATCAGAGGAGCTTCCTCCTGCAGCAAATAAGAACAAATACACAAATTTACAGTCAGACATTATTCAGATAGTGAGAGGCCTTGGAATATTCAGTTGTAAAAAGGTTGTTTCCAACTAATTCCT
Organism: Rhynchomys soricoides; assembly: GCA_019843965.1. Lineage (NCBI taxonomy): Eukaryota > Metazoa > Chordata > Mammalia > Rodentia > Muridae > Rhynchomys > Rhynchomys soricoides. Next base: position 1,527,449 of record JADRCH010007377.1, on the reverse strand, counting down.
CCCTTGGGGCTCAAGGAAGGGAGAGTAGAAAGAATGTGCTTTGCACATGTCATTATGCATTCCAGGTTAGTTTTTTTTTTTTTTTATGAGATTATTTAGTGGGTAAAGGAGTTGGTTTCTGTTTCTTGTCCCTTCTCTTAGACACTTTTCCTTCTATTTGTTTATCTAATTCTGATATGTTAGTTTTGCTTTATCATATTTTATCATCATTACATAAAATAGTTATCTATATGCAATATAGATATGTGTGTAAATAAATACCTATGCATGCTTAATAGCACTCATATAGTATTATCCTGAATAAAGCATATAAGTTATTGTGTAGTTTATATACTATATAGTATAATATAGTTTAATTTTTATGTATACACTCTTGTCCTTGGAAACACATTCAAATTACATGTAAAATGTTTGCTAAAGAATCTCCCCACCTTAGTTATCATTATCCACATTTCAACAATATGTCATCATAGCTTTATGACACAAGGAGATAGAATGTCATAAGCAATTTAGGACATTTGCTTCCCATGGAATTAATTATTAAAACAGTGTTCTGTCAATAAAAAAAAAAATACTTCAGAATCTACTTCTAGATTCAGGTCCTCCAAGACCAATCTAAAACCTGGCTGCTATTAGCATTAATAGACTAGGAGAAGTGTAAACAAATTATTGGAAAACTGGGGGTATATCTCAGTAGTGAATCACCTATTTAACATCCTGAAATCCTAAATTAAAATTCTGATTTTTCAAAATAGCAACAAAAGAAATCAAAGAGAAATCACAAAAACTGGCTTATTGCGTAGTTTATAGTGCAACCATTCCTGTGTCTCTGTCAGTGTTTTATATCTCAGTATCTGGGGACTTTGCAATTGATTTTCAGACAAGGAGAGAAAAAAAAAGTTGAATAGCCCCCAGCTATTTTCCCAGACAGTAGTTCTTTCTAAGACCAGCATTGTAATATATGAGGTAGAACATGTTCCCTAATTTTGAAACAATGTAGGCAGTTTATATCTGGACAAGCTTCTTCCTCCTCCCTCTTTCATTGGCTATCTGGGTCAACTGATGTACTTGAAGGTCAGGAGTAGGTGGGAATACATAGCTCTTTCTGTGACTCCAGATCAACCAACTTTTAAAATCTTGAAGAGAAGACCTGGGTCCTCACTCTTGAGGAGAGTTAGTTTACCTCAGGAGTCCAGGGGTCATATTTGGAGCCATCCATTTTGGGGAAGAGATTTTAAGACCTATCTAGTGATATTGTTAGACTGTGTACTTTTTGAAGAAACTCTTTGTTTCTGAATATTATAGATGAGAGACTTCAGTGTGTTGGACAGCACAAGGCCACCTGTGGGAAGAAGTTTATCTTGGTAAGTGGAAAAAATGGGGTTCTGTTGGTGGAGTTATTTAGCTTTCTTTGTAAGTCTGCTGTTTATTTTTAAAACATCTGTTCAATTTTACTTTTCTTATCCCCTTGTTATCTAAATTCCCATGTGTCCCTCAAAGCAAAGGTCCTTAATTTTATAAAACACCATGCCTAACTTCCCTAGTAATAGTTATTGACGTCTTCTCCCTATACTAAATGTTAAGCTATTCATGAACCTAGGGTTTGAGAGCAAAAACTTGTACTTTCTCAAATTTTAATGTTTTCCATCAAATGTAGATGTTTTGTTTTTGTGCTCTGGAATGGCAGAACATTTGTAAACAGAGGCAGAGTACAGGAGGATGGAGGCAGAAGGGATGATTCTAAGTTTGATCCCTGAACTATACAGGGAAATCTTGTCTAAGGGAAAAAAAAAATTAACAATAGCAGCAACAACTCCCCCATCTCCCCATTCAAAAAAAAAAAAACCACACAAGAAAACAAAAACAAAAATACCAAAAACCAATGGGCATGGTTCTATGGTGGTTAGGTTTATTTGTAATCTCTAAATTGAATTGAGGAGTAAGGAGTTAGCAGGGCATCAGAGCTATACATTTCATCCCAACATGAATGAGAAACTGTCTTGTTTTAAAAATAAAAAGTAAACCTATCACAATGTCAAACATTGTGGTAGCACATATGTGCATAAAACCATTATTCTGAGGGGGAGGGAGGAAAGGTTTAGGAATTGCAAGTTTAAGAACGGCCTAGAATATTTAGAGTGATATTGCCTTTAAAAAAAAATCTCATGGGGGCTTACTGGGCACCGTGTTGGCACAGGACTGTCATCCTAGTACAGAGAAATAGGACTAGACAGAGTGAACAAGAATCGTGAGATTTGAGTCTGAGCTGAGATAGATAAAGAAAATTTGCCTCGAAAGGGGGGAAAAAAAAAAAAAGCTGTAAACCTAGTCGTAAGATGGCCTGCAGTGTGGTGATGAAAGGATATTATCCCAGCACTGATTGGTGGTGACAAGAGAATTCAAAGCCCAGCACTGATTGGTGGAGACACGAGAGTACAAATATCGTGAGATCTAATATTGCTCTGGGCTGGGCTATAGATAGAGAAGTGCTCCCTGATTGGTGGAGACATGGGAGTACAACTATCGTGAGATCTGCTATTGCTCTTGGGCAATATAAAGAAACGCAAGCTCTTTCAACGGTCAAAAGTGCTCCTGAAGTTGAGGAGAGTTGTTTTTGGTATCCTGTTGGCGGTGTGCTGTAATTCCAGCCCTGTGAAGTAGAGGCCTGAGGAGACGAGAATTGTGAGTTCCAGCTTCTTTTTAACTATATAGAAAGACCTTGTCTCAGAAAGAATTAAAAGTGGAAGCGGGCGAGGTGATATGATTGGGCTTCTGTGTGGTGGGGGAAGGGCTGTAATGGCGGCACTCTGAGCAGAGTTCGAGGCTCATGTAGAAATCCGGTTTTGTTTTTTTTTTTCTCTTTTCTAAAACCTAAACCTGGCAGAGCCTGGCACAGTGACATGGCTGGCCATGGTTCATTAGATGTCCGTCATTTAACCTCAATATTGAGAACTAGAGATGAGACGGCATGAGGTTCACAAGTCTGAGCCCATCCTAGATTATAGTGTCTTACCTCAAAAGAAAAAGGAGGAAAAGAGGAAGGAGGAAAGCAGGGGGTGGCGAGGGAGAAAGGAGAGAGGAAAGGAGGAGGTTGGAGTGGAGAAAGGGAGATGTGGAGACAGACTAGATGTAGAAAATATGGCATGGTGCCTGGCATTGTGGCAGGCAGTTGGTTTGCAGAAAGAAGTGCTTGTAGTTTTGGAACTTGGAGAGGGAGGAGAAAGGAAGGAGGGGGAGCCAGGTGGCACCGGCTTAGGAGGAGAGGTGGGGGGCGCAGCCCAGCCGGAAATACTTAGTCTTGTTCCTGCAGCGAGATGGGAGTACATAAATATCGCGAGATTGAGCCCCGCCCACTGGGGTTGAGAGCTGCCTCTAGCGGTGCTACTTCTGTCCTACTCCGCGGTTTTTTGAGGTTTTCTGTTTTTGTTTTTTTCTTGAGGCAGGATTTCTCCGTGCGCCTGGTTGCCCTAGAACTCAATTTGTAGACAAATCAGAGATATGTCTTGAATTCAGAGAACTGCCTTCCTCTGCCTCCCAAGTGTTGGGATTTTAATTTAGCACCATCATGACATACGGAGAGACTGTTAATAGAAATTCAAAAGTAAACCTGGCAGTGTGAGATGGCTAGTAGTATACTGGCTGAGTCCACCAGTCTCTGCACTAGGTGGTGGAGACTCGGAATGAAAATTGTGACTTTGGGCCAAATAATAGGACTGTTAGAAATGATGATGATGTAAATCAGACATAGTGGTTTGATGAGCATTGTGCTGGTGGTTGATTATAATCCCAGCTCTGGAAGTAGAGATGGAAAGAGACTATGAGTATGACAACTTGAGTCAAGTCTGAGTTATTTATGAGATTATTAAATTAAAAAATCAAAAACCCAAACTGGTGGGCTAGCTAAGTGGGAAGTGGGCAGCCATAGTAGTGTTAACCATTGGTGGTGACAAGATGTTGCCAATATAGTGAGATTGAACCTTGCACTGGGCTGTACGGACTGTCTAAACAAGTGGTAGCAGGAGTAGGAGGTTGGGGAGCAAACTGAGCTCTGTGCCTACTGAGAGGATGGACAGCTTGTTCTTGGTGCTTTCATGAGAAACTCAAAAAGATATAAATGAATAAAAACAGGACTGGGGAGTTTAATCAGAAAGCTGGCTTGGTTGTCTGCTGGGCAGTATAGTGAATGGTGATAACAGGCCTCTAAGCCTTGGCTGTATAATGACATTGTCTCAGAAGAGAACAAAAAGAGTAGTAGGAGGAAGGAAAAGGAAGGGGAGGAATGGGGGGGTCAGAGCTGCTTTCTGTTCTGCCCTCTGTGGGAGGAAGTGGGAGGGTGTCATGATCCAGGCAGTCCTGACTTACAGGAGATGCAGGGTAAATAAAATGAAAATTGAGTTGTATTACGGATTGTTACCTTAAGTAAAAAAAGTGTAACATAAAATGGAGAGTTGTAAGGAAAAAATAATTTTTCAATATTTAGAAAGTAAATTTTTAACACTGTACAAAGTTAAATTCCAGGATAAGCCATAGCATTATACTGCACACATAATAAATATCGCAAAACTCATTAAGAAATATTTTATTTCTTTGTATTTTCCAGATTTCTTGCTTTTTAAGAGAGGATCAAATATAATTTCTGATACTCTGCTAAGTACATGGTAGGTATATCTATTTTTGTTGAATATAGCATTGACCAATTATGGAAGGATTGTAGTTACTTATCATTGACAAATAGAATAAATTTTAATTTTATTAACCATATCTCATTTGCTTGGTGACCACAGAAGTTTCACATAAAAATATCTTCTTTTTGGATTTTTATTTATATAATTTAATGTTTTACAATGGAAGATAGAAAAGAAACTGCTCTCTTTTTCAGTTTAGAGTTTAATATATTAATAATTTTACACTACTGATTATGTAGCTAGTAATTCTTATTGTACATAGGAATTTTCTTCTAGTATAAAGTTCAATCCCTCAAATCCACATAAAAATAGAGATAGGAGTCGTAAAGTCCTAAATTTACCAAGTTTCTGGTTTTTTCCTCATATCTTCTGTAGTTTTACTTCATTGAAGTTATTATTTGGTAATAAACATTCTTGTGTGTTTGTTTACATGTGTGCAGGTACAGGTTAACTTTTGTGTGTGTATATATAGATACATAGGCCAGAAGTCAACCTCAGGTGTGGTTCCTTTGGAGCTTTCCCTTTTGTTTTATGTGATGTGGCCTTTCACTGGGACCTGGACCTCACTTAACAAGGTAGGCTATCTAGCACTCAAGAAGTGGATTCAGGGATTCTCTTTTCTATCTCCCCAGGGGTTAAGTCTTCACTACCATTCTAGGGGTTTTTTTGTTTTGTTTTGTTTTTTAATGTGGATTTCTGGGATTAGTCTTTACCCACTGAACCATCTACCTAATAATGATAATAAAATTTCATGAATGCTACAGAATCATTCTGCATTTGGTGATTTAACACTAAAAATGGTCTTTTGTCTTGTGTCTTGGAGCTTGGATTTCTCTATGCTGTTCTGAGGATATTATGCTATCTTCTGCTTCCAATTTTTAATTTCCACTATCCTTAATTTTGTTTGCCTTGTACAACTTCTTTCCTTCTTTGTAATTGTATAATTTTGGGACTATGTAGAATAAAATTACTTTTGTGATGTTTTTCATATTAAAGAGAGTTGTTTTTTGCCCTGTGAGTGAGTTTTGAAAGTATTTTACATTAAGATTGGCCCCATTTAATTTATATGAAGTCTGTTTTCAATGCTTAGTTTTTTATTGCTATTTAGCTGTAAATTATATAGTCTCCATTCACACAAGCACACATGCATGCCTGCACACAGTAGAAAAGTATGCTTTTTAATTTTAGTTTTTATCTTTGTATTTGGGCTATTGTAAATAATAATTGTGTTACGTTTTCATAAATATTAATTACTTCTCTCATTGTTGTTAACCAAATACCTGAGAAAAGCAAATTAATGAAGTGGAGATTAAGAAAATGTTCAGAAAAAAAATGTCCCACTTGGCAGCGAAAGCATGGCAGCAGGAACATTCGTAACATGGATAGTCACATTGCATCTTCAGTCAGGAAGGACAGAGAGTAAGTGATAGTGTTTAGTTGACTTTCTATCCTATTACTTTTTTATTTCTTTTGTTTTTTTTTTCCTTTATTTTTAGTTTGGATGTCTAAGCATATGGTACTTATGTGTATAGGGGAGTGAATTTAGTGTGTGGGTACATGAGTCCATGTATATACATGCAGAGGCCAGTGGAAGTAACTTCCTTCGTTAGTCTTAACCTTACGTTTTCCTTTCTGATGGGATTCTCATTGAACTAGAAGCCCAATGTTGAAGATAAGCTGGCTGGTCAGCAGGTCCCTGATATTTTGTCTATCTCTGTTCTAAATACTGATATTCCTAATATTTTATATGGGTGGTATGGATTTGAATTTGTATCCTCATGCTAGAATATCAAGTGCTTGTAACAACTGAACCATCTTCCTAGCCCCATCCGTTCTACATTTTTATTCATTTTGTAACCTCAAGCCTTGGGAATGGGGCCATATATATTTAGGATAGATCTTTCTTCTTTGGTTTCTCTGGAAATGCCTTTATGGACATGCCTAGAGGTGTGTGTCCTAGGTATTTCCAAATTCAACAATGGAGATAAATGATCACGTCTCATTTACCTACTTGTCTCATTTATTTACTTTTTTTTTCTTTTTCAGAAATGTAAAACTGTGTGTCTCTGTGTAATTTTGTACACTTGAATGCAGGTGCATGTGTAGTCAAGAAGAAGGCATCAGAAACCCTGGAGATTGAGATACAGGCCGTTGTAAGCAACCTGACCTGGGAACCAAACTGATCCACTCTAAAAGCAGTAATGGGTCACTGACCCATTTTTCCAGATTAAATTTGAAGGTATTACTTTTATTATTTAACTTTGAACTTCTATTTTCTTATTGTTTGCATTTAATTTTGCTTTGTCAACATATTTATTAGCATTTATACATGAGTCATTTTTATGTAAGGGTTTTAGAGTATAATCTAGAAAACTTACTACACAGATTCTAACAAGCTATGGCAATTATCTTTTCTCCAGATTTGTTTTGTCCTTTTTGGGTTCCTGGATATTGTTGTTTTTAAATATTTAGTATTCCATCTATCCAGTTATCTATTCATATTCCTACCTCTGGATATTTTGGTCTTTAAATATTTAATATCCATCTATCCAGTTATTTATCCATATTCCTACCTTGTTACTTCCGTGCCTACTTTTAATCATTAGGCCTTGAAAGTTTTTCATGTACCTAATGAATGGAAGAAGTTTTATACATCTCTTCCATTTTCCTCTTGTCCCTCTCATTTTTCTTTTGTTTCTTTCTATCCATTCTGGTCCTAAACCCTCTTTTGCTCTCTTCTCCCTTCCCATTTCCTCCTTGTATCTCATTTCTTTTTTCTTCCTCTCCAGCCTCTGTCTTTCCTTGCCCTAAATTCTTTTTTCTTCTACCATATTCCTCCCTTCTTTCATTTCTTCCTCCTCTCCCACTGCTCCTTTCTTTTATCTCTTGTCTCCTTCCATCTCCTCCCCCTCACACTTTTCTATTGCTTCCCTCTCCCTTTCCCTGTCCTTCTTCTCCCTCCCTCTCCTCTCACCTCCCTCTGCACTTCTCCTGCCCATAATCTCTGTACATTCTCCAGATCCCCTTAAACTGTCATCTTCCTCCTGTTTCACCAACCCCCTTTTCTTCCCTATTCCATCTTCTGCCAGTCCTTTCCCCTCACCCTCATTTCCCTCACCCAGTAGTCTCACTCTACTATTCCTTTCCTTTGCTCTCTCTCTACTTCTACTCCTTTTATTTTGCTTCTGTTTCCCTTTCCACTGCCTTTTAGACCTACCCTTCCCTATACCTCAGATTTCTCTTTCCTTTCATCTTCTTTCTCTCCATATTCTACTTCCCTTTAGCTGTCCTCTTTCTTGATCTCATAAACTTTCCCTCCCTCTCTTTCTCTCTACCCTTTTATTCTTTCTCCTGTTCTAGTTCTTTTCTTTCCTGGATCACTATTTTCCTCCTCTTCTCACCCTCCCTTTCCCCTCTTTCCTTTCCTTTGCCCTCCATTTTCCTTAACATTCCTTCCTCCCATTTCTGTCCCCTTTGCTGCTTCTCTCTGCCCATCTTGCTGCCTCCTTCCTTTTGTTTTGTTTTTTTATTTTTCTTACTTTATTTACATTTCAAATGTTTCCCCCTTTCCAGATCTCCCTTTACAGACAAATGGATGGATCTTGAAAATATCAACCTGAGCGAGGTAACACAGTCACAAAAGAATGAACACGGTATGTACTCACTGTTAAGTGGTTATTGGTCCAAAAGTTTGAAATACCCAAGAGTCATTTCACAGCAATCATTGGGCTGAGCATGAGGTCCAGATGGAGGAGTTGGAGAAGGGACTGAAGGAGCTGAGGGAGTTGGCGGCCCCATGGAAGGAGCAACAGTGGCAACTGGCTTGACCCCTCGATGCTCCTGGAGACTGGACCACCAACCAAAGAATACACATGGAGTGACTCATGGTGCTGGCCACATATGTGGCAGAGGAGGGCCTTGTTAGACATCAGGGGGAGGAGAGGCCCTTGGGCCTGAGGGTGTTAGATCCCCCAGTATAGGAGAATGCCAAGGAGGGAAGACGAGAGTGTATGGGTGGGTGGGTGGGAGAATACCTTTCCTAATGATCTACATCCTCTTGTCTTCCCTTTCCTGCCTTGTCCATCACATCTCTTTGGCTTGTCCCTGTCCTGTGTCGCTCTCTTCTCCTTAGACCTTGCCAGTTCCTGCCTTACCTTTTTTTTCTCCACCTTCCTTCCCACTCCATTCCTTTCCATTTCTCTTTCTACCTTCCCTACCCTTTCTCCTGTCCCAACATTCTTCTCTTCTCCATCTCCAGTGCATTCTCTCCCACCCCTCTCACTTCTAATCTTCCACTCATTTTCCCTCCTCCTACTGAATACTCCTCTTCCACGACTCACCCTCTTCTTCCCTTTGACAACAAAATCCTTGCTTCATCTCCTCAATTCCATCACACCCCTCATTTGTTTTCCTCCTTCTCTGTTTTTACCTCTCTTAATTTCTACAGACTCTTATTTTCTTCATCTTTTTCCCATTTCTTTCCTACTCTCCATTTTTTCTCCTCTCTTCTTCTTCCCTGCATGCTTATTTCCCTTTTCTCACTCTTTACACTGTACCTTCCCTCTATTCCCCTAGATATCATTTCTTTCCCCCTCTTCCTCTGCCTTTAAAATTTACCTCTTCATTCCCTTCCCTTTTCATTTCCTTTCCTTATACCTACCCTCTTTCCTTTCCTTACCATTGTTCATCTCTTTTTTTCTCTTCCTCTTTTTTCTCAACTGTGTTCTCTCTCTCATCTTCCTCCCTTCTCTCTTCTCATTCTTGCTTTCTTCAACTTCCAGTTTCTCTTCTCCTACCTTAGCACCCTCCCCCCTTTTTTTTAAATTGTTTTATTTGTATCCCAAATGTTGCCCCCTTCACAGTCCCCCTTCCAAGATTTTTTTCCCCTATCACCCTTCCATTTTGACTGTGAGTGGGTACTTTCCCACCTACCACCCACAAACCCCTCACTCAAGCACCCCAACACCACACCTCCTGCATTCCCCTACACTGGAGCATCAAGTCTCTACAGGATCAGGTACATCCTCTTCCACTGAGGCCACACAAGGCAGTCCTCTGCTATGTATGTGCCTTGGTCCACAGACCATCATGTGTATACTCTTTGATTGATGGCTTAGTCTCTGGGAGCTCCCAGGATTCAAGGATTTTGACACTGTTGGTCTTCCTGTGGGATTGCCATCCCCTCGAGGTCCTTCAGTACTTCCCCTAACTTTTTCTTAGGGACCTGGACCTCAGTCCAATGGTTGGCTGTAAGTGTCTGCATCTGTCTTACTCAGCTGCTGGTAGAGCCTCTCAGGACAGCTGTGCTAGGGTCCTGTCTGCAAGCATAGCATGGCATGGGTAGTGTCAGGGTTTGATGCCCATCATGGGATGGATCCCAACTGGGCGGATCACTGGATAAACTTTCCTTTCATCTCTGTTCCATGTTTGTCCCTGCATTTCTCTGTTAGGAAATTTTGACTGGGTTGGTGACCCCATCCCTCTTCTGGAGGCCATGTCTATCTACTGGAGGTGGACTTTTTTGTTTTAATTCTTTAATAATCTTGTTTTACAGTCCAGACTTTATCCCCCTCCAGGTCCACCCTCTGACTGTTTTACATCCTACACCTCCCCCCCATCTTCAAGAGGATGCCCTCACCACCACCCTTACCCCAAAAGGCTTCTGCATTCCCTGGAGCCCCAAGTCTTTGGAAAGTGTGTATCTTCTCTGACTGAGTATAGACTCAGTATGTTGGGTTAGTGTGGTGAGTGTCCCTTGTCGCCCCAGGACTTGGGCCTCTGCAGGAGGTGAGATGCAGGAAGCTTGACGGCACTTGCTCCACAGCAATGCAGGGGCTGTGAAAAGCTGGGGGGACACCACCCGGGGGTGAGGGAACAAGGCCAGCAGTCCTGAGGACTGCACTGAGCCAGCTCCGTCTGGTTCTCAGGCTCTTGGGCATCTCAGGCACTGCTGAATGAGCTGAGAACAGAGTAAGGGCCCATGGGCTGGACCTAACTAGGGGTGAAGGGGTAAAGGTGGGGAGGAGCCTGGCTGTGTCCAGCCAGGGACCAAGTCTTTGCTTGTTGGCAGCTAGCTGGTTTGGTTTGGTAAAGGCCATGGCTGGAAGCCCTGAGAGGCCTTCTGTGGGAGACTAGATGTGGCTTTTTAGAAGAAGACCCGTTACATTTTTCCCCACAGTGAATTGCAATGAAGAGAGACAGTCCATGGTTCTAGGGTGTTTATTGTCATGGCAGATTTTAGTGTGAGTGAAAGCATACCCCACAACCTTAGGACAGGCCTGAGGTTAAAATACCTTTTGCAGGGAGGAGTGGCTGGGAAGGGGAGTTTATTGGCTAAACCTCTAGGTGCCTCATTAAAATGGGAATGTCTTGAGGTTATGTGACCACACCACTATCTGGAGGGGCTTGGGGCATTGGCCTTACATGACTGATGGTCACAGACCTATGGAGAGCTGAGGCCTTGTGTCAGGAGCCTGGGGCCCAGGAGCATAGCAATACCCCTACTGTCCCTTGTGCAGTTGTCCCCTGCTGGGAACCCCCTACTGTGGCTCCTGAGTTTTAAACTTTAGCTCAACCAGAATCCAGGCTGCCTTTCACCTCTAGTCCTCTGCTGTATATGTGTTGTGGGTCTCCTATCAGCTGTTGTATGCTGCCTGATTGGTGGTTCACTGTCTGACAGATCCCCAGGAACAGGTTTATTGAGATTGTGGGTCTTCCTATAGGGTCACCCTCCTCCTCAGCTTCTTCCAGCTTTTCCCTAATTCAACCACAGGGGTCAGCAGCTTTTTTCCATTGGTTAGGTATAAATATCTGCAACTGACTCTTTCAGCTTCTTATTGGGCAGTCATAATAGGCCTCTGTTTAGAAGTACACAATAGCATCAGTAATAGTTTCAGGCCTTGGGGCCTCCCCCTGAGCAGGATCTGAATTTGGGCCTTTCACTGAACCTCCTTTCCCTCAGTATCTTCTCCATGTTTGTCCCTGCAGTTCTTTCAGACAGGAACAATTCTGGGTCAGAGTTTTTGTGGGATGGCAACCCCATCCCTCCACTTAATGCCCTGTCTTTCTACTGGAGATGAGCTCTACAAGTTCTCTTTCCCCACTATAGGGGATTTCATCTAAGGTCCCTCCCTTTGAGTCCTTAGAGTCTTTCACCTCCAAGGTCTCTGGTACATTCTGGAAGGTCTCTTATCTCCTTCCTTCTGAGGTTGACTGTTTAGATTCTTTCTGCTGGCCCTTGGGGCTTTAGTCCTGTTCCCCCACTCCCAATACCTGATCATGTTCCCCTCTTCCCCTCCCTGTTGTCTTTCCCACCCAGGTCTCTCCCCCATTCTTTGATTGCTTTCTTCTCTCTCCCAAGTGAGATTACAGCATCCTTACTTGGGGTCTTCGACTTGTTAGCCTTCTTGAGTTCTGTGAATTCTATCCTGGGTGTTCTGTACTTTTTTTGGCTTATATCCATGCATATCCTTTTGGGTCTGATTTACCTCACTCAGGATGATATTTTCTAGTTCCATCCATTTGTCTGCAAACTCATGATGTCTTTGTTCTTAATAGCTGAATATTGTGCAAATGAACCACATTTTGTTGTGGAACATCTGGGTTAAATAAAGCTGCTATGAGCATAGTGGAACACATGGCCTTGTGGCATGTTGGCATCTTTCGGGTATATTCCCAAGAGTGGTATAGCTGGGTGTTCAGGTAGATCTATTTCCAATTTTCTGAGGAACCTCCAGATTGATTTGCAGAGTGCTGGTACAAGTTTGTATTCTCACCGACATGTGCTGTCCCCTGAAGTTTTGATCTTAGCCATTCTGATGGGTATGAGTTGGAATCTCAGAGTCATTTTGATTTGCATTTCCCTGATGACTAAGGACTTTGAACATTTCTTTAAGTGCTTGTTAGCCATTTGAGATTCTCCGGTGGGAATTCTGTTTAGTTCTAAACCCCGTGTTTTGATTGGGTTGTTTGGTTTGGTGCTTAGCTTCTTGTGGAGGTGGATTCTTAAAGTTCCGTCTATTCCCTGTTGGGCATTTCAGCTAAGGTCATCCCCATTGAGTCCTGGAAGCCTTTCATATCCTAGATCTCTGTTCCTTTCTTTCTTCAGGCACTTGAAGTTATTTCTTTTCATACAGACCTTTTAATTGCCTGGTTAAAGTTACACCAAGTTATTTTATATTGTTTGTGCCTAATGTCAAGTGTGTTGTTTCCCTAATTTCATTCTCAGCCCATTTATCATCTGTGTAAAAGAAAGTTACTGATTTCTTTGAGTTAATTTTATATCCAAAAACACTTTGCTGAAATTGTTTATCAGTTGTTTGAGTTCTCCAGTAGAATTTTGAGGTTGCTTATTTTTCCATTGAAAATATGGTTCTCAAAACCCACAGCACTGGATTTCTTTACTATTGAGAAAGATACTGGAAGGAACATGCCAGTACTGAAGTGATGGTCCCTCATCAGTGAGTGGGGACTTCAGCTAGTCTGTTCTGGAGGAGAGGACTGTCCAGAGAAAGGCTTCAGAATGGTATTTGCCAATTATTTTTACTTAAGCAAGCTAACGTTTTTATGTCATCTTGATTATCCATATTACTCATTAATATTTTCCAAACATTTTTGAACAACTTCTGCACATGGCTCGTGTATTTAACCTTCTTCTAAGAGTGGTATTTCTGGTGTAGAGACATGTAACTTGGCAGGCTAGTAACTTCTTCCATAACATGGGTGACGCCCACATCAGAATGGTACTGTGAATTTCTGAACACAGTAATGCTCTGTGAACATAAAGTCCTTTCAAACATAAGGCTTTTTTTTTTTTTTTTTTGGTTTTTTGAGACAGGGTTTCTCTGTGTAGCCCTGGCTGTCCTGGAACTCACTCTGTAGACCAGGCTGGCCTCGAACTCAGAAATCCGCCTGCCTCTGCCTCCCAAATGCTGGGATTAAAGACGTGCGCCACCACTGCCCGGCTGATGACCTGAGTTTAATCCCCAGGACCCACATAGTGGAATGAGGGAACCAATTAACACTTGTGTGCCACCACTACCCGGCTGGGTTTTTTTTTTTTTCCTTTGGGAGGTTTTTAATGACTGCTTCTATTTTCTTAGGGGTTATGGGACTGTTTAGTTTACCTGATCTTGATTTAATTTTGGCATGTGGTATGTGTATAGAAAAAAAACACCCATTTTGTCTAAATTTTCCAGTTTGGTGACCAGAGGCTTTTATACTACGATCTGATTCTTTGAATTTCCTCATTTTCTGATATATATTTCCCCTTTTCAGTTCTGATTTTATTAATTTGGATACTGTCTCTGCTCTTTAGTGTGCCTAAACGTATATCTATTTAGTTCACGTTCTTAAAGAACCAGCTCTTGGTTTTGTTGATGCTTTGTATTGTTTTACTTTCCTGTAATGAGTTGATTTCAACCCTGAGTTTGGCTATTTCCTGCCCTTTACTCTTGGGTGTGATTGCGTTGTTTTGTAGCTTTCAGGTATGTTGTTAAGTTTATAGTATATATAGGATCTCTCCAATTTCTTTACGAAGGCACTTAGTACTATGAATTTTCTTCTTAGCACTGGTTTCATTGTGTCCCATATGTTTGGGTATGTTGTGCCTTCGTTTTTGTTGAATTCTATAAAGATTTTAATTTCTTTTTTTCTTTCCTGACCAAGTTATAATTGAGTAGATAGTTGTTCAGATTCCATTGAGTATGTGGGCTCTCTTTTCTTTTTGTTATTGAAGTGTAGCTGACGTCCATGGTGATCTGATAGAATGCATGGGATTATTTCAATCTTATATCTGTTGAAGCTTGTCTTATGTCTGAATGTGTGGTCAATTTTGGAGAAGGTTCCATGAAGTGCTAAGAAGGTGGTATATTCCTTGGGGGGGGGATGGGAATGCTCTTTAGATATCTGTTATATCCATTTGATTCATAACTTCTGTTAGTTTTACTGTGTGTGTCTCTGTTTAGTTTCTGTTTCAATGACGTATCCATTGGTGAGAGTGGGGTGTTGAAGTCCCCCAGTATTGTGTGAGGTTGAATTAAGAGTAAGGCAGTAAGGAATGGCTTAGTATTCACTCCTCCACAAATGAGACAAAATTGAGAATCAGAAAAGCTACATTTTCCTGGGTACACATCAATGCTAGTCTTTGGAGACAACTCTGAGATTCACTGTTTGTGTACCTTCTGTGCCAGCACAATCCCCTATGATATTACTATTTGTTGAAGAAAAACTCTTTTATTTAACTGTATTCTTCCTAGAGCCTTTTTCTTTTAAAGTTATTTTAATTCCATAAATAGTACATGTATTCTCCTTGTAAAAGTGTCTATTGCTTCATTTCTGTACCCGTAGAGAGCATTGTTAAATGTTTAATCTGTCAAGAACAGTTTTCATGTCCTGAGAAACCTAAAGGATAGTGTCAAAGGCAGGGTTAAAATGATATCTGAAAATTAAAATATTACTAAAATTAGAAAGCAGTATTAGGATACATTTGGGAAGCAAGGTAGAATTTTTAACACTATTAATATAGTATTATAAGTTTGCTTTCACATACATGGTATTATACGTGGCAATCTATTCAGGGAATTACTCAGAATGCATGAGTGAAAAATTTATATTTATTACCACCCCTCATAATATTTCTTTTATTGACAATATTTTAGATAATGAATAATACATATATTTTATACATGTACTAGAATTTCTTGAGGGGTAGAACTGAATTCCCCATATTTATACTATGTATTACATAGTTTGGAGACTGATATACCAGTATTTCTGATTAGATGGAAGCCAAGGAACTATATATCTATGAGTGGAAAAGGAATCCAAGTGGAAGTGCATCCTGAGACATGGGGGTCCAGGAACCACACAGCTCTGAGGTGGGACAATGTCCTAAGGGAAGGGTATCCTGAGATATAGGAACCCAGGAACATATAGCTCTGAGAGGAAACCTCCTCAGCAGCTCCTGGGGGGTGGGGGGGTATTCCCAGCTAAGCTGAGGAGCTCCTGTTCCACAGCTCCTGCAGTAATAATTTACAAAGACTGTAGGCTGAGGCCAGAAAGGTGCACAGGTGACAGACAGCTATTGGTGAAGCATAATAGGAGATGCACCACCATGAACAGCTTTTATGATGACTGCAAGCTAAGGAGATCTCCTTCTGCCACCATTTTTGGCAACTCTTTTAGGGACATTTTACCACCATAGGCTGGGGCAGGAAGAAGGGGATGACAGCAGCTTTGATGGATTACCTCCTTATAAAAGACTGAAAGGTAATAATAATAAAAGATAGCTGCTATGAGAATATTTGTATAGATCTGGCACAAATAGTAGGCTGAATAGAATTTCTTAAATCATAGCATTGATATCAGTTCTGCTTCACTTGCTTATTAATATTTTTATAAACAAATACATGAATCCCTTTTATAGTATCAAACAAACCAGAAACTGGTTGCTCACTCACCTTCTTATCTCTCCTCTGTTTTCTATAACTTCTGTCTTCTGAGATTTTTTTCATCTTTTTCTTTTATTTACTTTTTTTCTCATTTACCTAATCAGTAGTTGTGATAACCTATTGTGTGTAGTCCATTTTCTTGGGCTGGGAGTTGCTGAAATGTACAGTTTTTCTCTAACTCATATATTCATGTACTTAACAGATACCTTCAGAAAGAAGTTATTTATTATCAAAGTGCATATGGTCCTACTTTTGTCTGAATACCTTTTTAATATAGAATTACTCTAACCATAATTGCCAAGTTGTCCACACTTCTATTTTGTTAATGATAATTTTATTTATTGCCTTGATTACAGTGATATGAATAACCAAGTGTGTCCTATGATTAAAAATATTAGAAATACTAGTTTTATTTCAATGTGATTAATCCAAGAAAAAAATTTCTCTTCCCATATATGCTATTCATAGGAGATTTTCTTGCTGAGTAACAAAGAAATTAAGCAAACAGAATTTACAGAATTGGACTTCCATTTTAATTGTTAAAGAATTTCATAAATCTGGAGCTCTCTAATGACCTAGCACAGGACAAGCAAGATGCCCACAAGAAAAATCCTCCCACATTGTCTGGTTTTGTAAATAACATCTTGTTGAAAGAACAAAGTCCATTTGTTTTTGGCATTATATCTCACTGCTTGTTGCTACAATAACAGGATAGAGGAGTGGGAACAAAGATTTCTTTGTAGATTTCAGAAGCCTAAAACAGGTATTTTCTTCCTCTTTAGAAATAGTTTGCTAATTCCCATTTTATAGAAAAAAAATCAACAATCAATAACCTTGCAATTTTTCTAGGAACACATGGTTCAGTAAACTCCCTTGTCTAGCCAGATAGATACATGTTTTCATCAAGCTATTTTTTTCTACATTTCCTTCATTTCTTACCTCTAATCCACTATCACTATCCCAGAAATTCTTATGGAAATGTTATTAATGACATTTCCTTTTTATTCAGTACTACATTTTCTGGCTTTCAGTAAATCCTATTATCATATGTCAAACAAAACTGACTTCCTCTTTCCCTAACAGGGTTCCTGAGGGTAAGTTATAGTGAGGTCCTGCTTTTATGAATTTGACTAAGCTGTATGTGTTTCCTCTCAGAATGTTCTTATTCTCTAAGTAATGTATTTTTAAACATTCTCCTCCCCTTCTTTCTCCTTTCCCCATTTCCTACCCCTTATCCAGCTCTTATGTATTCTCTTGCATTCTTGCTCTGTCTTTTGTGGTGTTGAAGATTGAATCCACGGGTATGTGTACAATAGGCACATGATCTACCACTGAACTATATCTCCAATACCTTTTGCTACTTTCTATAAAATTTGAGACAGGATTCTATGAGAGTTGCTCAGGCTGGCCTTGAACACACCCTGCACCTCAGGCTGGGTTAGAACTGGGAAGCTAGCTGATTGTTTAGATTCCTAAGTAGCTGAGATTATAGACTGTAGTCCCCAGGGCTGACTTACCTATTCTCCAAGACTCTTTAAGTAAGATCTTTCTTCTTAGCAGATAAAATCCTCCTTATTCTGAGGACCATTCTTGTGGCATATGGTTTCTACTTGCCTTATAGATGACAATCAGTGGTATTTTGTTGTCATTTCATTCTCCTGTTAACTTATATTTAAATATTTTAGCTTGATAAAAGTGCAGCAGTGGTGGCGCATGCCTTTAATCCCAGCTCTTGGGAGGCAGAGGCAAGCGGATTTCTGAGTTCGAGGCCAGCCTGATCTACAGAGTGAGTTCCAGGACAGCCAGGGCTACACAGAGAAACCCTGTCTCGAAAAACCAAAAAAAAAAAAAAAAAAAAAAAAAAAAAAAAAAAAAAAAAAAAAAAGGGTGGTATCAATGTCCTAAGCAAATAGAAGAAAAATGTCTTACTTTATTTGGAGATTCTTTAGTTACAACAGCTAGGTAGTATCTTATTCTAGACAATTAGAACACAGTGTGAGAAGTTTATTTTTGTCAGCCTAGCTATAAAAAAATCACTTCCCCAGTCCATACTTAGGAATTGCTAAGAAGAAAAATGTCACTTTAATGAGCAGATTGAATGAAACATGAGCTTTAACATTTTAAGAATTAAATGTATAGTAAAGAACATCAATCCAATCAAACATATTTTTAAAGAAATCATAGTTTCCTAGGTCTAAATCTGAACAGAATATCTTAAAAAACAAATTGGTTCATAGATGTGCTGTCAGTAAGATTCTATTTTTTTCTCACTTACACAGTGCTGTTTCTTAAGCTCAAGTTGAATACTTCACTATGGCAACATAAAATAAATTATCTTGTATCAGCCTGAAATAGAAAAATTCTAGCATATATGTGATATAATAAGCAAAGACACCAGTATATGTGTCAAAGAGAAAAGATCTTTTGTTGATTATTTGTTGTAGTCTTGTTTCTATGAAAAATAATTCTGTTGGCTTAAGACTATTCCTGCCTTTCCATCTCTTCTTTTCTTCCATCAATAAAACACCACAATGTTGGGATTTCTTTACTGTACTTCCCACATATTCCACATTACATTTATTATTTATCTTAAAATTAAAGTGGAGCTGGTCCATTATTTTATCTGGCAAACCTACCTGAAATGAAATACTTGCTAAATTCCCATTTCCTGGAGTCAGAAAAACCATGTCTCCTCTCCTGCAGCCATACATGTGTTGGAGACCACACATGTGTTGTAGACCATACATGTGTTGGAGACCACATGCTTCCCTTTGGCGCTCCTCTAATATTGTCTCCCTTTGGTGGTTACTAATATCCTAGATTGAGCCCTTATCAGTCATTGCCTAGTTCTTTGTTGTACTTTCCTCAGTGGTGTTCATGCTTCCCAAACTTGTATCCTTTATACCCTCCAAGCTTTTCTCCAGTCTTCACTACTCTTCTCTTCCTCACCTTCCCTGCACATTGTTTTCAAACCATTCTTCTCTGAACATGTTATTCTATTTCTTCTATCCTGATAACAGTAGCTTAGAATAATCAACTCTCTTGTATCTGCCTGAAATGACACTCCCACTCTACTTCACATGATCACTTACCTTTAAGACTCACAGTTCGCCAGCACCAAAACTGTTTCTTATTTGCTGCCTACTCTATCAGCTAAGGTGAATCTTAATAATGGCTTTTTTCATACTTATAACATTTCTAAGAACACTGCAGTGGGTTAGTGTTAATTTGTCAAAGGAAACCACAGTATTAAGAAGGCTTTATTGTGACACATGCTGCTTTGTCCATGTAACTAAGTTGTCACTGCCAAAGGCAGAGTACCCTTTTGCCAGGACTTTGCTTAGGAGCCAAGAGATAGTTATGGATTCAAAAAGGACAGGCTAATTTAGCAGAAGGAAGTGGATAAGAAGTTGGAGAAAAGTTTCACTCAGATTTTTATCTATTATTTACTTAGATTTTGAAAACTATACCTCTCATTTGCCAAAAAATATGAAACTGAGACAAATGTCAATCGTGTTTTAAAGTATGAAGAACACCGGAGGAAAATCGTACCAGTTTTTAAGTGATGTATGTTTATAAAATTCTGTAGAGTGCTATACGAAGAAATAGGTCAATTTACAGGGGTCAAAAGGAAAGTCATGCTTAAGATTTTAAATTTGGCTGCTTTTAATTTGAAGCATGGCTTGCTATAAAACAATAATGATTAACTTTCTACTTCTTTATATGTCCTTTACCTTTAATGCACCTTTAAATGTTTGTCTCCCTGGGCAACCTTCTCATAATGGCTCCTTTTCTGCCACATATGTTCACAAGAAGCTCAGGTGTTTAGAACAATCTGTTCCCTTGGCCAACATCAGAAATTCTCTATTCCTTTCTCTTCTATTGGTTAATAGGCTTCTGATAATCAGTTTCTTACAGAATGAATTTGTTACCCTTTAGTGAGGATATTGGAGTTGGAAGTTGAGGTAAAAATATCCTTAGTTTATAGCTAGTATATGCAGTTTTTTAGTAATAAAATTCTATTAGTAAATGCATAGATATACAGTCAGAAATAAGAATTCAGTTTTGGATTTAGTATATATTTTTTACTAATTTTTATTTTATTAAAAAAATATTTTTCTTGTCCCTTTTATCCATTCTCTTATTTATAAGATTTGTCAGTAAAATATTTATTGGTCTCCTCTCTGACATGCATATTCTAAATATTGTGAAATACAAAGATGACTCAGGCATAGTTCCTGAACTCAGGTGGCTCATAGAGTAAGTGGCTCTCCTTATTCTCCTTACTGTCCTCCTGACAATGCTGTCATTTTAGAAAATTCTTTGATTTCGTCTTTCACCTTTTCCCAAACATTAGCATCACATTTGAACTCTAATGACCATTAAGTTTTCATAACCTGGGGATGCCTTTTTCAGTTGCTTAATATTTAGCATAAGTGGCACAGATAACATTTGTATACTTCTCTACTTCTTGGCCCATCTTTCAATGTTGTTGCTGTGGCAACCAGCTGCTGGCCTCAGGGCGACTCAACTTCAATTACCTCATATACATCTACTTTCTGACAAGTGACTTGTTGCCCGGTAAAATTTGTATTTCATATAATATACTATTTTTTTAAACATGTGTGCACCAAATACTATAAGGTATGTGCTTACATTAATTAAATTTGTGGTTTGTGTCAAGTTCGTATTTAACTGTGTGCCTTCTGTTTTTACTTCTTAAATTTCAGAAATTTAATTACAAAGCTGCCACTTTAATATTCAAAAGAAGCAACTTCTGGCCATTGGAGGAAATAGCCCATTATACAGACTCACTGCTGTTGTCACTTGAGTATATTCTTCCTTTTACTGTGGTGCTGGAGATCAAACCCAAGATTTCATGGATGACAGGCAGGTGCTTTTGCAATTCAGCTACATCTCTAGTCAGGTGGGTAATTTTGTGAAAAATCCTATATAGCTTCTTAGAGGACTCCCATCTCACACAGGACTAAGCCCCTGTATACTCATGGCTATGACTTGCATGTTTAGAAAGCTTAGTCTTATTATTTTTCTTTCAGAGTGACTTTGAGAATGGCATTTAGTGTTTTGTACTTGTTTGGCACCTTCATCATTTGTGTTGTGAAGCAAATAGCACTTCCAGTGCGTGAGGCCTCATAGTTCTAGATTCTTTTTTGTGCTTTTCTTTCTTAGAAACCAGATGCTTTTGCTTTCACAATATTTATTTTCATATAACATCCTTTTAAAACAAACCAATAAATCTCCATCTCCAACAATGGATTTACCCACCTCTTGTTTTTGAGATAAGGTTTTTCCTTGTGTATCTTTTGCTGTCTTCGAACAAATTTTCTAAAATAGGCTGACAATCACTCTTGGAGATCTGCCTGGCTCTGGTTCCCAAGCACTATGATTAAAGTCATGCACCACAACCTAGCCTATATTTATACACATTTACCCTCATGAAAAAGGAAAAATCTAGACTTTCATTTCTGGAGGTTCTAAGATCCATATATGGCGGATGATTTTCTTGCTGGCAGATCCTGAAAGAGGCACAGTACATCATGTGGCAAGGCCAGGAAACACGCATTTCTTTTAGATATCGTCATCTAAAAATGCCATTAATTTTTAGTCTTGGGTCATGTCGTTTTGTTTTCAGGAACTGTTGTGAACAAATCAACCTTAATTTAATTAGCATTGTTGTTTTGGTTCAAAAGTACATTAAATTATGTATGTTCAGTATGTGTTATTTTACTTAAAGTTTAAGTTTGTAAAAAGGAAACAGGAAAAGAGAAAGAAAAAGAGGAAGAAGTGGCAGAATATCTAACACCTACTTTTTTTCTCCCTCTCAAAAATATCACCACCACCACCCAGGAGAAACAACAACATGAAATACCAAAAGACTGAAAAACAGTCAACAAAATAAATAAATCACAGTTTATTTTTTTAAGAAAACTTGGTTCAAATTTTGCCTCATATTTCTTTGTTAAGATTTTCAAAGTATTCCTAAAATCCTAACATCTATGAAATTTGGAGTATAAAAGTAAAATAATGATTGCCCTTTTGATTGATTATTTCTGAAGCAACTCCTTGATTGGAAAGTATCTTGCTTGCAGTGTGAAACATTAGTCATGGGTCATTGCATATGCTGATCATATTTTCTAGTCATGACATGTATCTTCATCTGTAGGAAAGTGATTTTCAGATCGAAATTACTGTTGACAATTTTAGCTAATATTTAGTAATTACAAATGTTCTTCTTGCAGTTTCATTAAGAGCATTCTTAGACAGACTACTTCATTAAAGGTACTAAGAAGCTGTTGTGTCCATTGTTGCACTCTATTGCAGTGAAGAGATAGAGAATTCAAAACTATAGAGGGACAAGAAGCATAAGGTGAGTTTTTGTAGAAACAAACTTAAATTTCCATATGTTTTCTCCCAATGGAATCACTTAGAATGTATCAACTTTTTCAAATGAGTGTGTGACAGTATCTATAAAATATTAGTGGTAAGAGAGACCTACTTGAACTTAGTTGTCCGAGATTTTTATTGGTGTTCAGTCACTTGGGCATGCAAACTACTCAAATATCTCAGGAACAAAGCAAAAACAGATGTACATCATAAATCAGTATGTTAAACCTTCTAAGTTATGTATCTAGAGAAGGCCTCAGGCATCTGAAAACTATTTTCAGCATGAAAATTTAAGGATTCTGGGTAAACTCTTGACACCTGTCAAGGGCCAGTACTACAAAGGAACATTTCCCAGGCATAAGCATGACATGACAAATTTGGAATGAATAATTAAATCTGCAGAAAAGCTAGTAATGTTGATGTTTTAAAGATCTTCATTTTATAAAATCTTGTGTATAGAATTTTATGTTTTGTATAGAGTTGTGTCAAGTATAAAAATATCTGAATGTCTCAGCTGCCTTAATTGGCTAAGTATGGAATTTATTTTGCAGACTATGTTATTGTGACCACTGCTATAAATCTTAGTATTCAGTTACTATTTTAATAATAATATAAGAATATGTTCAGATATCACTCCCTGAATATGATAGTATTTTGTTTTATTATGCAGATTGAAACATTACTGTGTTGTTTGTTTTTGCTTATTTATAGCAGGTTGATATTTTAGGTCAAGAGATTTAAATTTGTGATTGACACCTTATCCATCCCAGCAGATTGTATAACAATCCCTTTTGTAGCTTCTATGTAGAAAATGTATTTATTTTAGGTAATTTCTTTCCTTTTTTTTTATTTTTGCATTCTGGATGTTAAAATATCTGCATGTGTTTCTGCTGCATTCTTCTAGCTCCTGTGTGTGACTATGGAATAGTTACAAGAATACTGGTTAATTGTGAGTATGAGGAAATCTACGTAAGGTTTCGAAGTGTACTGCCATTGTGTAAGAAAACAATTTAGAAGTATAAATTCTGTTTGCTCTTGTTTCTGGTTATGTTACTTATAGCTAACTTATATCACAAGACAAAGTACTAAAAATATATTAGTGGATTTCTGCTTCATTACAATTAGCGTCTTTTTAAGGCCTATTTCTTCCTGCATATAAGTTAAATAACATAAGGATCGTGGCATACTTAAATAGTGGGAGAACGTCTCTAGTATATGGAGTGTTTTTCAGATTTTCACCCTCAATTCCATAGGCATATAAGGTTAAGGAAATAAGCATAATTGTTCTGTGTATAAATTATGATTTTTAATTTGAAGAAGGGAAATGGTTAAGTCAAGATATGTATTATAGGTGAAATGTTATGTGAATGTTGAGTATTAAATAGTTGGGAGGTAGGTTACACTTATGGATAAAGCAGGTGTTGAACATTCTTGTGCTTTGACTTTCACTAAACAGATCTGAATTATAAAGTTAGAGCACAAGAGTTACATCTCAGAATGTAAAGGAATAGAAATTTCACCTCAGAGGTCTAAGGTCTAAGGAAATCCTAAGCTGATAGGAGGAAATGGACAGCCCTTTGATCGAAGTTTACTTATGGAATTCACTAATACCAGTACAAAGTTCAGTTTTCTTTCAAAGTATGCAAAAGAAAATTAAATAGTTACTCTTATCTTCATGGGATTTTGGGGTCTTTTATCTTTTTTTCTACATATTTGGGCTAAAGTTGTTGAAAAGGATGTGATTGGTGTGATGGAAGAGTTTTTTTTATATTTCATTTAAGCTTGTGTGATTTTTCTGCCCATAATATACAATGCAGTTTAAATAGTATGTAAATGCATTGTTTGGAGAAATGGCTTAACCTTATATGTATGTGTATGTATATTCATATATATATTCAGAATTCATATGTACACGTTCACATATGTGAGTTATGTTATATAATATATATTTATAATATATAAAATACATGTAATAATCATAAAAGCATATGAATAATGGAGAGGTGGCTCTATTGTGTTTAGGGAAGGAGATCAATATACAAAGATGATGAAAGGGATAAATGCTTGGAGTGTTTTCTTGAAACATAAATCATTGCCTTTTCCGGTGTTCTGAAGAAATGAATGTTTTCTTTTAGCATTTTCACAGGTTGATTACTTAAATTTAAATATTTTGTCCATTTTTGCTAGTATTTGTAGCTGGTAAGAAATAAAATTCTAATTTGTATTTTTTGCATGTGGATGATCATTTTCTTGGTACAAATTTATTGAGAAACATTGTCATTTTGCAATACCAGTTACCTTTATTAGAAATCAGTTGTACCTATTTCTATCCTATTTATTGTGTTCTGTTGGTCTGTATGTTTGCTTTTATGCCAGCACTGTGTTACTTGGATTATTAGATCTGTATAATATGTTTTTGGTCACATAAGATCTCTTAATCTGTTGATTTTGTTAATTGAATTAATTGATGAAAAATTGATAATTTATTGTTTTGGCTATTTAATTCTGTGATTTAATATAAATTTTAATAATGATTTATTTCTTGAACTTAAGTGATGATTTATTATATTGACACTGAATCTGTAAAAAACTTTGGCTTATGAAGGTCATAATAAAATTGATTGCTCTAGTTCATCAACACATCAATTCCTGTTTTATAGCTATATAGAATAACATGCATATCAACATGTGTATTTTGCATCTATACAGAATATCATGCATATCAACATAAATGTTGAGGCATCTTGTATATTTAGGATGAATCCTACTTATTCATAGCCTATGTTTTTTGTTTGGCAAGTCAAGTGCATGGCTTTACACATGGTAAGCACATCTTATGACAAAGAGCTATGTTCCTGTGCCTTCAGTAATCTTTGTGTTCTTGAATTCAGTTTGTTATAAAAATATCTTCAGTATTATGTTATACTGAAGATATTTTAATATCATTAATAAATTCTAGGTTTTATGGCTTTTCCTTTGACTTTGGAATTCTAGTAAGGATAATCCAAATACAGTACATTTAGAATGCTTTTCTATTTTTATAATAACTGAAGGAGAATTGATAGCTTTTAGTATATTGGTCCAATATAGTGTTAGCCCTGTGGTTCATGGCATTTCCTTGATGTGAAACATTTTGTTACTAATTAAATTTTATTTTGTTATTAGACTTTGTTTTTTATTTATCATTATTCAGTCTTGTTAAAGTATATGTGACAGGAACTTGTTTAGTCATCAGAGTATTATTAAATGGTGTTATACTTGTAATGAATCCTCCTTTGGCTCCTTTTGGCTATTTTGTTTATATTTTAAATCAATATCTGTTTTCTTTAGCTTTTGTATTGTGAATTTGTCTTTATTTGGTGTATTTATGCTTGAGCTTTATTCTTTCCTCCAGTAAATTATGCTGTTTGATTGTCCTTTGTATTGTTGTGCTTTTGGATTCAGGATGGGCTGGTGCTTTGAGACCTTTTTTCTTTCTGATTTTTACATTTGAGACTTGATTTGCTATATGATTCCTACTGCACTGATCTTGATGAATCATGCATGTGTGCTGTGTTGTGTCCATTTTCGTTTCTTTCAAACACTTTACTTAATTTTTGTTTTAATACATTGGTTTTTCAAAACTAACTTTATTATTTTGCCTACAATTTTTCAGCTAAACAGGCCTTATTCTGCCTCTACCTTCTAAAGTATATATGATGATGGGTTCTGAAACCACCATTACCAAATTTATGGTTTTTTTTTTTAAGTCTTCCTGTGTAGGTTAGACTAGCCAAGAATTCTTAATCCTCCTGTTATGCTGAAGTTATAGGTATGTCAGGTTTACATTTTGATTATGTTGTGTATCATTGCTGCATTTCAGTATGATGTATCTCTCAGGATTTTAAATTCATTATGTTTTTTATGTTTTCTGTTTTTATTAAAGATTCATTTGGTTAATATATGGTTCTAACATACCATTCTGAATTAGTGTAATCTCTTACCAGTGATTATAATATAATTTTGTGTTTTCTTAGTTTTATGAAACTCTTTTAGAATCTCTTACAAGACATACTTGGGGAAGAACGATATGTTAGGTTGTACTTACCTGAGAGTGTTTTTGTCCTTTCAGTTCTAAAGCAAAGCTTTGTTACTTTAAGCATTTTTATTTATAATTAAGCTATATTTTAAGTATGTTACTTACACACTCCTTGCTGTGCTGGTATCCAGATAATTGTGCTGGTGTTATAGTTGTAAGCAAATGGGAGATACATATCTGTAATGTCACAAGACCTCTCTGAGAAGACACAGTGCATGTGTAAACACTTCAGATAGGGAACCCACAACATACCACAGTATAGAAACCACCAGAGTCCAACTTGGTGAATCAGTGAATTTATTCGAGTTACTTACCAGTAGTAAGGGTGAGTGATTACTTATAGGAGCAGAAATGACTCAAAGACAGCTGCATCACCAAAACCTACCCCAGCACCGGTGACAACTCACAAAAGCTGGGAACCTGAAGCATACTGCACAGCCTGCAGGCAGCTCATCTGGTAAGAAAATACCTTTTCCAACTGAGTCAGTTGGATAAATCATGACAGTTATATGAACAGAAACTTAACTATAAAATCCAGAGGGAAAAATGTAAGGTCAAGGAAAGCATAGCAGAGTTGTCTTAAATTTAAGAAATAATTGTGATTTGTGTTTACTTTTTTTCTTTCACTGCATGTTGAGAAGTGATGAAAGTGTCACTGGGCCTGGTAGAGACAAAGCCCATGTTAACATTGCTGTGGGCAGTGGTACTCAAATTAGCAATGGTCTGAGGTTTGTGTGTGTGATACGTGCGTGTGTGTGTGCGCACAGTCTTCTTGACAGTAAGTAAATCTCCTGAGTTCATTGTTTACTGTAGCTTTTGCATGGTGATGATAGTACAGCATTAAGAACTCATGAGATGCTTTCCATTATATAGTATGAGCTGTTGAGGCTGGTAAAGTGATTCATAGAGTGATTTATGTTGTTCTTTCACCCATATATATTGAAAGAGATTACTTTATCCTATTGCAGGGGGAAACAAATAAAAGGTTAACCCATGTAGTTCACAGGATTCAAGGGAGTGATCAAGGTAAAATTCAATGTAGCTACATGCTGGCCCTCAAAGTTATGAGCAAGTAATTTTAGAATTTGAATAACAGTGCCATTAGACGATTGATTAAAACTGCAGGGCATGATAGGAATAGATTGGAGCTCAAGTCTGTATAATCTGTCTTCTTGCAATGCACACCCTGCTTTTAAGTAACTCAGTTCTATATGGGAAAAGGAAAGCCACTAAATGTAAATTTTGATAAGGTTCAATATACACTGGGTGTGAAGAGAATTGTTAATTGTAATCATCTAAGTTAGAAAATTGTTTAATAATGTTAAGAGCTCTTCTACTACAAAAGAAAAAAATAATACAATGTTATGTTCATGACCAGTTCACCTATCCACAAAGAAACAGAACACTGAATAGGGTCTACAGTGAGAGAAATTGCTGGTAAAGGACTATGCATTAGTTAAACTGTAGGACACACAAAGGAATTAGGTGAGAGTGCACACATCCTTTTTACTCTATAATAACCAAATTTGTCAGGAATATAAATGCTCCGTCTGCATCCATTCCCTATAAAGTATGTGGTGTGCAGTGCTCTATTCAGACTGACGTCTGGCACGTAATACATATGTGTAAGGCATCATTTTGAGTACATTAAGGCTCACCTTGTTCCGCAATTTATTGGCATCAAGCTCATCAGAGTGTATCAGTTAATTTTATTGTAGTTAAGATTAACATGCAGATATTGGATATCATGTTATTTTGAACAAAAGGGTGTTTTAATATATTTTCTTCCCTATCACCCTGCTACCAATGTAGTTTTGT
Organism: Rhynchomys soricoides; assembly: GCA_019843965.1. Taxonomy (NCBI): domain Eukaryota; kingdom Metazoa; phylum Chordata; class Mammalia; order Rodentia; family Muridae; genus Rhynchomys; species Rhynchomys soricoides. Next base: position 1,499,013 of record JADRCH010007377.1, on the reverse strand, counting down.
GTGTGTGTCACACATTCATTTTCTATACCCTGTTTTCCCTTCTTCATCTATTTTACACTGTCTTTTCTGTTTTAAATTTTTAGGCTTTTCAATCATTAGATGCATGTATGCATATGTGCATATACATTTCATGCAAGCATCCATCCTTGAGAGTGCACATTCCAGATTTTGACCTTTTTCTTGCAAGTCTGTTACTTCACTTAATCTATACCTGCCCATTTTTCTTCAAATTTCATTTTTAACAGTTTAATAAATTTAACTTTTATATAGGTGCCATGTTTTCATTACCTTTTCATTTTGTCTAATATTTATGCTGATTTAATTTCTAATTATTTTTTTAATATTTATGCTGATTTAATTTGTTTTAGAAAAAGAAAAAAGGAAATAAACATGAGATTATGGTATAGGTATTGCCTTATGTTGTATAGCTTTTCATGGGGATACATTAATATGTCTATTCAGGAAGCCAACAGACATAAGAAATGTCTGTAACCAAGTCTGTCTTGACTTGGAGGTAGCAGGAAGGTCAGAGAATTTTCCTTCCACTCATTGTTACTGCTTAAATTACCTTCTGAAGAGGTCTTCAGAATCTTGTAAGTTTAAGGAATGAGATTTGTAAGTTTGGTTACTAAGTGAGTCACAATTGTACTCTCTCTAAGACAGCATGTTAAGTACAATACTATAAAGCAATACAATACAATTACACAGAAAATAGTACAGATGAGTGACAGGTGGAAGCTAAGGTACACTGTAGTTGACAGTTTTCTATCATCTGTGAATGGTGATACTTTGGCTTATTTTTAAGTTAGTATCCCTTTAGTCTTTTTTAGTTGTCCTTTTGTTCTTGCTAGAATTTCAGAAACTATTTTGGAGAGGGAGAGAGAGCACGTGCACATGCAGACAGCTTTGTCTTATCCTTGATTTTAATGGTAATCTTCTCTCCATAAGTTTCTTTCCATTTAATTTGATGTTGTCTATTTCCTTGCTGTATATTGCCTTCAGTGTGTTTAGGTATGTGCCTTTCATTCCTGATCTCTCTGGGACTTATAACATGAAGGAATGTTGGATTTTTTTCAAAGTCTATTTTAACATCTAATGGGATGATCATGTTTTTGTTTTGCTTTGTTTTCGTTTGTTTATGTGGTACATTACTTTGAATTTTCATATATTGAACATTCTTGTGAATGTAGTTTTTGGAATATTAAGATTTTGGATTTGATTTGTTAAGTGTTCTATCCAGAATGTGTTTTCATCAATATTCATACGAGAAATTGGTCTGAAATTATCTTTATATGTTGAATCTTTGTTTGGTTTAGGTATCAGGGTGACCATAGCCTCATAGAATGTGTTTGGTAGTATTTCTTCTTGTTTCTATTTTGTGGAATAGTTTGAGGAGCTTTGGAATTTGCTGTGCTCTGAAAGTCTGGTAGAATTCTGCAATAAAGCCATCTTGTCCTGGGCTTTTTTGGTGTTGGTGATGTTAGAGAGAGAAAGTATCTGTGTAAATGACTGAGTGTGTGAGTGTGAGCATGTGTGTGTGTTTGTGTGTGTGTGTGTCTGTATGTGATTCTATTTTTGGTTTTACTTGTGTGAAATTAGGTATTTTTGTATGTTTTCTTGTGTATAGTTTAATTAAATTGGAGTTTTCTATCTAGTGTCCTTTGTAGGGCTGGATTAGTAGAAAGATACTTTTTGAATTTTGTTTTTTTCTTCATTGACTATCTTGCTTTCTTCATATCTGGTGAGTGAAATTTTGCTGGCTATACTAGTCTGGGCTGATATCTGTGGCTTACTTGATTTGCAAGACACCTGTATAGATATGACTGGCTTTTAGAGTCTCTGTTGAGATGTCAGGTATGGTTCTGATAGGTCTGCCTTTATATGTTACTTGGCATTTTCCACTTAAAAATTTTAATATTATTTCATTGTTTTGTGATTTTTTGATAGGGTTATTTGGGTCTCTGGCGTCTAGCTTCTTGAGTTCTTTGTATACTTTGGATATTAGCCCTCTATCAGATGTAGGATTGGTAAAGATCTTTTCCCAATCTGTAGGTTGCCGTTTGCACTATTCAGTGTCCTTTGCCTTACAGAAGCTTTGTAATTTTATGAGGTCCCATCTGTCAATTCTTGATCTTAGAGCACAAGCCATTGGTGTTCTGTTCAGGAACAATTCCCCTGTGCCCAAGTGTTCGAGATTCTTCCCCAATTTCTCTTTTATTAGATTCAGTGTATCTGGTTTTATGTGGAGGTCCTTGATCTACTTGGACTTGAACTTTGTACAGGGAGATAGGAATGGATCAATTTGCAATCTTCTACATGTAGACTGCCAGTTGATCCAGCACCATTTGTTGAATTCAGAAGCACTTCTTGGCATCTGCAATAGTGTCTGGGTTTGGAGTCTGTTTATGGAATGGATCAAGCCAGCAAATGTAACAAGACCAGCTTTGGCTACAAAGAAAGTTCAAAGGTATTCTTGGAAGTGTATGGAGACCATCTCAAATGAAACTGTGGGCATGGTCTGGTCTATAGCTAGATGTGTTGAAATGTATGGTTGAAGCACTTGTTAGCATGTTAGTGGATTAATGAGGCAACATTTACGACAATGCATTTGATTCCATGTATGATATGAATTTTAAAAGTCATTTTTGAAATGAATTACAAATCAGGTGAAAGATCTTGGTCTGAGAAATGCAAGTTACCATCTAAGATCATTGAATAAATTATGTCACACTAGATGTCTCATGCATTTTCAAACTGAGATGAATGTTTAACGTATAAAGAAGACTTGGATTCCAGCGAGTTGTGTGCCGTGCTATACTCAGAATAGTGTCACTCCAGGAAATAAATAATGTATGGCGCTCTTCTGAGTAGAATAAGGTTCACTCTATTCTCAATTTGATGAGACATTTGGTGATAATGGTGTTATTTATACAGTCAACCTTGACAACCTATCGTCATTTGGTGCACTGCTACATACTGGGATGTCTTTCTTGGTCATGGTTTCTGTTGTTTAATCTTTATCTCATGTATAATTGCGTGTAAAAAAAGTCAAGAGACTTTCTGAGTGATATGAAAAAAAAACCAAACAAACAATACAGCCATTCATCTTGTGTTTCATTGAACAGACAGGATATCAGAGCTAATATCACAACTTAGCTACAAAGTGATATACAGGGTAGTCTGGATGCTGCAGGTATAAAATCTCAACTTCTTGGGACACCATAACAAAAAAACATAGTCTAGAAGAACATAGTCTACAAAGCAAGTTTAAAGATATCATTAGCAATGTCTAAAGACCATTTCAAAAGTAAGCATCAGCACATTGACATTCATCCTGTTGAGTGCACTGTTCTATGCAGTCATATTTTGGGTGATTGGATTGGGTATAACAGGTGTTTCTCTATACAGAATAATCAAGAAGTATAGTAGGTTTTGTTGATATTTCAATGACAGTGCTGTTTATAATTATTATAATTGTTAAGTAATATCTTCTCAATAACACATTGTAAAGCATATCCTAGTAGCTCACTATTTTTTGTTTTTATTTCTTTATATGTGTAAGTGTTTTACCTGAATATCTATTATGTATGACATATGCAGGCTGGTGTCCATGTAGGAGAGAAAAGAGCATCTGTTTTTCTGGAACTGAAATGCTGGATGGTTATAAGCCAACATGTGGCTTTGAAACAAAATCAGGTCTTCTGCAAGAGCACTAACAACTGAAATGTGGGCTATCACCAATGCTGTTTCCTGCCCATGAAATCCATACGCCTAACTGGCTGCCTATTCTGGCCTCAGTCAGAGAGGAAATGCCTAACCCTGCAGAGAGTTGGTGCACTTGGGTAGGATGTTAACCAGCACCCCCTACCCCAGGGAAGAGGGGTGGGAAGGATTGGGGTGGCATTGTTAGGGATGTAAACTGAATAAATAAAAATAGGCAGACAGATAAAATGTACTTATAATGGCCTTTCTGCTCACAGAAAATATCACAGATCACCTCGTTTACTTATTTTGACTATTGCCTATTATTGAATATTGAGTTTTTTCAAATGAAGTAATTTGATTAAAAGTTTGATAAATTTGGTAAAGTCATTCTAGTACAAAACATGTAAAACAACTCTTGACAGGAAGATAGGATCCATGAAAATCTCTTCTGAGAATTCCAGGTGAAAAACTGGGTTTGTTGTCTTTGGCTCATAAATAGCTCTAGGTTAAATAGCATGAGCAATACTCTTCGTTGGGCTATAAAAATTGTAAGTATGAATAAAGCTGGGGCTTTGACAAATCTATTGTGTGAGTTGTGTGCAGTGCTCTATTCAGATTGGTGCCTGTCATGTGAAATACATATGACTGGCACCATACTGGATAATGTAATGCTCACAATATTCTTCATGTAATTTGGCCTTGATTTTCATAGTAGTATAATTTGAAGCATGTCACATTACCTTCTATAAATTCAGTTTGTCATTTGATGTCTGTGGCATCTATAATTACAGAAGATTTTTTCTTTTTTAGAAATAACACCTCAGGGCCACTTACAGATCATAGAAGATAAAATTGGAGGACAATAAGTACCTTTCTACTACAGGTAAAAACTTGAAATTAATACAATTTTATACACTTAATTTTGACAATTAGCCAGACAAATGAGTCTAGAGCATCCAGAGAGAAAAAGTGTTTGTTTTCTTGTAGTAAGTGTGTGGGAGTGTGTGATTCTTCTCTAAGCAAAGTAAGGATCGGCAAGTCTAATTTTTACTATAGCAGATCAGTCATGGTTGTGATACTTTTTTTGGTACCTTAGAAAATATGTTGATCCCAGTTTTTCCTTCTTCACTACCTGACTATGAGTAATTTTCAAAGTTAATTCAGTAAGTCAGTGAATAATTCTTAATGTTATTACCAGTAAGTGTGATTAGAAAATAAAAAAGGATATATTAGAAAATGAAGAAATACATTCATATAATTAATGTAGTAATAAAGGAAATCACATATCTTGGTTCCCAGTAGTGACACAGTCATTCACATATAGAATGAAAGTCTATCGTGAGAGAGAATATCTTGTTATCTCTGAAATTGTGAATAAGTTGTAAGTTGGTACAGGTTTATTGGGTTTTTTGGTGCTGTGATAAAAGATGAACAGAAAGAAATTCCTGGTATACCAAATACACGTTGTCTTTTGTGTAGATTTTTTTCCCCACAGTGGGGCTATTCAAATGAACTGCAGGTATACATATAGTAGCCCTCTGGATCCCAATTTGGACCTATCACTGGACCTCCTTTTCCTCAGGTTCTTTTCCGTTTTTGTTCCTGCAGTTCTTTCAGACAGGAACAATTCTGGGTCACAGCTTTTGACTGTGGGATGGCAACCCCATCCCTCCACTTGATGTCCTGTCTTTTTACTGGAGGTGGACTCTACACTGTAGGGCATTTTATCTAAGGTCCCTCTCAGGTCTCTGGGATCTAAAGGGTCCCCCACCTCCTACCTCCAGAGGTTGCCTGTTTTTATTTTTTCTGGTGGCTCTCAGGGCTTCAGTCCTGTCTCTCCACACTCTAATACCTGATCATGTTCCCCTCTTCTCCTCCCTGTTGCCTTTCCAACCCTGGTTCCTCTCCCTCCTCCCTTCCTCCTATGATTGCTTTCTTCTCTCTCCCAAGTGGGATTGAGGTATCCTCACTTGGGCCCTTCAGCTTGAGAGCCTTCTTCAGTTCTGTGGACTGTATCCTGGGAATTCTGTACATTTTTGGCTATTATCTACTTATTAGTGAGTACATAACATGCATATCGTTTTGGGTCTAAGTTACCTCACTCAGGATGCTATTTTCTAGTTCCTTCTTGTTTTTAGATTATACATTAAACTGGTTTATACATTAGTTATGATTTTGGTACCTGTGTTACGAAGTCAGTTTTAGATGATTTGGGTTGTTCTTTGTCACCTCAGTGAATCTATACATATACATTTGCTAATGTGAAAAAGTGAAATAATCACGTGAAACATGAAGCAAAAGGAAGGGGGTCAATACACTCTGAAAGGAGATGGAAACTGCTTATAAGTTAAAGGCATTACTTACTTACAGATAAAGAGGTGTATTTCTCATGAAATACTTTCTTATGAACTGATTATGAGTTGTAGAAGGGATTGAAGGAGCTGAGGGAGTTAGCAGCCCCATGGAAGGAGCAACAGTGTCCATTGGCCTGACCTCCCGATGCTCCCGGAGACTGGACTACCAACCAAAGAATACACATGGAGGGACCCATGGTGCTGGCCTACATATGTGGCAGAGGAGGGTCTTGTTAGCCATCAGGGGGAGCAGAGGTTCTTGGGCCTGAGGGTGATAGATCCCCCAGTAGTGGAGAATGACAAGGATGGAAGACAAGAGTGGGTGGGCAGGTGGGTGGGTGGGTGGGGGAAATACCCCCGTAGAGGCAGGGAAAGTGGGGAGGGGATGGGGGATTCCAAAGGAGAGATCTGGAAAGGGAGAAACATTTGAAATGTAAATAAAGTATCAAAAAAGAAAAAAAAAAGAAAAGCTTCTAAAATGTATTAAGACTTAATTATACCAAAACATTCCCCTTCAAATATATGTGTAAACTATATGTTCCTAATGATATAGATGCATATGCACAGGAGTTCCGTAGAGATACTGTGGCCAACATCATAACAAATATCCTCAAAAGGGGTTAAGTGTCACATCCTTAATTATGTTAACTAAATGTTAAAGAAAAAATTAGAGAAAATCATTATAGGACATCCTAATAAACAAGAATTTTTTTTTCTTTTGCAGTGAGAGGTTATGTAGTAAAAGTCAATCACAGGAAGAGAACACAAATGAAAGAACATACTTAAGAACACATGTCTGCAGAAGGTGAGTGACTAGTTATTCTCTAAGACTACTGACTAAATTATGTCAGAATACAGGTCTCATATGTACTTGATGCTCTGAAAGTTTGACTTTTCTAGTCCAGAAATATTGGAAATTCATTTGAGTGCAGTGCTTTAGCTAGTTGGATGGTAGTCAGGTGAGATTAAAGAACATAATGCCTCACAATATTCTTCAGTTGTGTTCATGGATAGTAATGTTGATGTACATTCAGTTTCAGTAAGAGACAGATGAATGTTCTAGTGGTGTTATAGTAACCAGAATCATCACCTTTAAATTCAGCAAAGTTGTTCTCTTGTCAATGCCCATATGTCAGTGTCTTTTGTGCATAGTGTAAGGCTTAGAAAATAGCACCCTGTCTCAGGGATGATCACTTGGTGTACCCAGTCTATTCAGAATCATGATCATCCAAAATTTTAATACAGTCGTATATTACAAGATAGTGGAAACAGACTTCATGATAATTTTTATTCTTACTCTTAATCATTAATTGTCTTAGATTATGAAAAACAAAGGACAGGATTAAATATGTGCTCTATAAAAATAAACAAACTAGATAAAGGCTATATTATTGATTCTCCAAAATATCTAGTTTGTAAGAATGTAAGTCAGAAGGCCTGCATATGAACGGGAATGAGATTTTTTAATATTTGGTCATAGTAACATTCACATTAACAATTTTTGTATGATATAATATGAAAGGTTCTGGTGTTTGGGACAGTCTGATGCTTTGCCTCATACTCATTGACCAAATTGTGTGCAATACAATATTCAGAGATATGACAGTCACTTTATTCTAATGTAACTGTGGCATTTCTGAATAGAGTAATGTTCACCAAATCCAGCCTTTGTGGTATACTCACTGAAGATCCCAGGAGGCACTGTATCCACTATCATGACACGCATCCTCAAGATTGATACAGTGGTTACTTTAATGGACATTTCTACAGGTTTAAAAAAGACACATTTTGTGGTCATTTTATACAAAAATGGAATGTTTATTTTTCTGGGTAGTATAAACTCTTAACTAAAAGGGAAAGTTAGTCAAAAGACATGCTCTAAGAAAAGTGTGGTGAAAGAGTGACAAAATACTCTGAAAAGTGGATGAACAAATTATATCAAAGTGTAGTTGTCATGTTTATTTAATTTAGGCTCTGATAAAAGCTGAAGTGTATAATAGAGGCTGCATGTACAGCAAATTAATATAAAGTGTGTTGTGTGCAGTGCTTTATCTAGTTGGATGTCAGTCACGTGAAACTGAAGTGCATGACACCACACTGGGTAGAGGAGGGCTCACGTTGTTCTTCATTTGTTGTGGGCTTGGGTAGTCCCAGTGGTGATGCATAAATGCTGCTGTTTGGCTGCAAAGAAATAGAAGCATGCTCATTGTGTTTCCAGGTGTGTTTATATTGCTGCCTTTAGATAAAGAACACTACGTTAGGGTCAGTAAGAATCTCTTTAAGTCAGAAAGAAAATATTAAAGTATGTTAACACATTTTCCAGTACCTGAATATATTTATAAAACCTCTACTGTTTGTCTTGACAATCATTTCCCTTAGGAAGCATACAAAAGGGTTTATGGTGTGAGAAACACTAAAGGTCTATGGTATGATTTTAAGCCTAAATTATCAATCATTATGGTTTGGTGACTATGTAATAAAAGTACAGGAGGTGAAGGAAGCTTTTGTGACAGTGTCTCCTTAAATACAGTTATGTTTAGTTTTGTATTAGCATTGGTACTGGTGAGATGAAGTCCTTATGACCATGGCTTTTCTTAACGGAAGGTTCAGCAAATAACTCATATAATGGCCTCTGTATGTAACCAAGTTAACTTGAGGTTCCTATTATGCAAGAAATTTTGGTATCTGATGGTTTAGACTCTCTTAACGTATTTTGGACTGACCTCATAACCCTCATGTTAAAGAATGTAAAGAAAGGTGCTAACATAAGGTACTTTTAGTAGTGCATACATGTGTAAGTTAAATACTGTAGATCATAGAATCTGAAGAGAAGTGGAAGTTAAAGTGCAGTATAGTAGTCCTTCCTTTAAATCCATGAATTAAAAAAAAAAACTATTGTTGACGTATCTAACTGTACTTAGATAATTTCTGAAAGACATTTAAGATAATGGGATCAAGCTGAGATACAGGACATCATTGAACAAGCTATGTGCACTGCAATGCTCAGATTGGTATCAGTCACTTCCTATTACATTACTCCATCCTCTCTGAGTAAAGTAAGGCACACCAAACACATTTTGTCTTGCTTCCTGTAAGTGTCTTGTGTATGGATATGCTAATGTTGATACATGCATACATATTAGATGTGTTTTTCCATCTCCAGCTTCAATGTATTATACTTTACCTTAGACAGCTTGGATGAGTGAACAGGTTACAAGAGGATGAAAAAGATCTTTATGGGAAATACTACTATTCAGAGAAAATAGCATTCAGCTTACTGAACTGAATGGAGTTCACTAAGGTGAAATATCTGTATTTACTACGTTGTTTACGTATTCCACTCAGATCTGTGCCAGTCATGTTTTATATTTTTAATTGTGCTCTTTAACAAGAGTAAAATATATTATCAAATATATGTCATTTGTTGTCTAGATTCTGGTACACCAAACTGGATTGAATTGTCAGAATTATTATGATAGGTTTTCAGTAAGAATTTAGGTTAGAAAACATAAACATGTAATGGATATTAATGTTCTTCTTGATATAAGGAAATGTTGGAAAAGTTTGTGTCTTTGTTTCAATTATTGTTTCCATTGTATAAGGGTAAATGAGAAGAAACTGAGAAATGCATGAAGAAAGAAATGAAGTCAGTAGTTTCAAGATCTTATGCCTAAACTTACATAAAGGTGCAAAAATACAGTTTTTGTGGGTATTATACAATATGCAGTGGTGAGGAAAGTTTCTGGCAATATCTTTATGAAGAAGGTGATGTGTTAGGATCTACTTAGATTAGTGCCAGTGAGATCATCTTATAAAGGAAGGTCCAACAATAGAGTGGATCTGAGAAGAGTTGTGGTAGGTGAAAGCATGATTAGAATATATTTTAAGGGGAAAATACTTTCAGTAAGTAAAAAGTATTCGCTGTATTAATTTGAAAAAAAAAAGAAACCTGATTATCAGCTTACTGAATTGGTATTGTAAACTATTTATAGAAATGGTGACTGTTAAGGGGATAGTATGTGAAAGAAAATCCTGGTAAAGTAGAACTGGTACATATTCAAATTATTACTATATGAGGTGAGGATGCAAGAATTGTGGAGTTATGATTCCTAATTGAAGGTGAAATTGTTGCAGACCTTTCTATCAGAAGTATATTAAATTTCTCATGTGCATTGTTCTACATAGATTGGTACCTATCATGTAAAATAATTGTTAAAGATGCCATGCTGCGTAGATTAAAGCTCATCACGTCCCTCATTGTTTGTAGTCTTGGAAAGTTATGATAGTGTAAGTATAGTTACATCTGATATGTTTCCTAATCTTTTTTGGGACCTTGTGCCTTCGAAAACTATATCTTTAAGGATGAATTAATTTAAACCTTAAGAACACATTGGGACATGTTAATACAAATATGAACATTACTAATTTTATTCTTAATATGAACAAATAAAATGAATATATATAGTCTTATATTTTGTTTTATTAAATTTCTAGATAAGCAAGAGGGCATGACATCCAGACATGACAAGAAGAAGATGCTTAATAAACTTCTTGTTTGCCTCCTTATACTGTGATGGCGACTTGATTTAAATGAGAACAGTTTCATTCTACAGGTACTGTAAGTTTCATCCTATATCATAATTTTTTAATAGTGATGTTTATATTCATTTTAGATGTTCTTTAGTGATCTTTTATGAGGTTAGCTGTTCCTTGAATTCTTACAGCAAACATTAAGAATATTAGCATTTGTATTCTCACTTTTGAAATTTTTTAAATTAAAATATAAAATAAATTACTCCCTTTCCTTTTCACTCTCCAACCTCCCAATGACCCCCTTTCTCTTTCCAATTCTTGGATTCTTTATCATTAGTTGTTATCTTTTTACACATACAAACACACAGTGTGTGTGTACGTATGTGCATGCACATAAATATGTGAGTCATTTTAGTGTTATTGTATGTATCTGATTTCATGGCTGACTACTTGGTATTAAATAACTAATTTGCTGGCTTATCCCTGTGCAAAGCCACTTATTTCACTCAGCATTGATTGTAGTTTAGTTTTACTTTGTTTGTTTGTTTTTGGTCTTGTTGGGTTTTTTGGTTCTGTTTTGTTTTTTACATTTATTTATTCATTCGTCTAGGGTTTAGGGCTCAAGAAGCCAATGAGTAGTTCTAGGTGATGGTATGATGACTAATCATTGCTCTTAGCTTGACTGATTTTCGAGTCAACTAATAGATATGCCACAGAGGACAGGGTCAGATTATTTGAAATGAGAAGAGCTACCCTAAATACGGACAGCACCCTCTAGTGGCATCCTAGCTAGATAAAAATGATACAATAGGATTTTTTTTTCCTTTGTTAGATTTCCTACAAAGCTTTTCATATTCATTCTTGCTCTTTCCAAATTTACAGTCTCTTTTTTCATTAATTGCTACAAACTATTCCCTCCCAGAGAGATCCATATATAATTTCCTAGTCCCCTCCTCTATCTCTAACACCTCTGGGTAAAGAAATTGTAGGTTGATTATCATTTATTTAAAAGTTAGTATCCACATAGAAGTAAATGCATACCATATGTATCTATCTGGGTCTTTTTAAACTCAGAATGACTTTTTTTTTTCTAGCTACGTCTATTTCCATGAAAATCTCATGATGTCATTTTTAACAGGTGAGTAATACTCCATTGTGTAAATGTACCACAGTTTCTTTATCCATTCTTTTTTGAGGGACATCAAAAAAAAAATCAATTGTTTCCAAATTTTGACTATTTTGAATAGATTGGCAATGAACATGGTTGAGCATGTGTCCTTGTGGTAGGATGAAGCATCCTTTAGGTATGTCCAGGAGAAGTATAGCTGGATCTTGAGATAAATCAACTCCTAACTTTCTAAGGAACCACCATATTAATTTCTATAATAGATGTATTAAGTTTGCAGTCCCACCAGCAATGGAGGAGTGCTTCCTTTGCTCCACATCCTCTCCAACACAAGCTGTCACTTGTTGATCTTAGCCTTTTTGACAGGTGTAAAGTGGAATATTAAAGTAATTTTGATTTGCATTTACCTGATGGCCAAAGATTTTGTACACTTCTTTCAGTGTTTTTCAGTCACTTGAGTTTCCTTTATTGTGAATTTTCTCTTTAGATCTATACCCTATTTTAATTGGATTTTTATATCTAATTTCTTAAATTCTTTATATATTTTGCATAATAGTCTTCTGTCAGATAATGGATTTTGTAAAAATCTTTTCTTCTCTAGGCTGCCACTGGCTGAGTGATTTAATATTTTGGCATCTCAAGAGTTAAAAAATATGTACACAGGTTCATGTATTGTGTGTAGTGAAGATTGATAGATGTCACAGAAGTTGGTAAGTAACGAAAAATTATACATTTAAGATACTGATGGTAATCTCTGCTTAGAAAAGTGCAAGTTTATTTTTTCTCTAAGTTAATGTAAGCCTCACCAACTTCAGTTTGTAGATGCTCCTTTGTGGTGATGTGGTTGTAGGTGCGGTTGTCCTCAACTCATGCGCTTTGGTCCTAAGAGTGCTTAGTTAGATATATTATGTGATACACACTTTATCACTCCAGTATTATCCTAGCATGAATATTTTTCTATTAGAGGAATAAAAAGAAATTGAGAACATTAGAGAACTTGTTCATATAAGAGAGCATGGTACAAATCTTATTTTCTTCTTTTTGACAATCCTTTTTGAGAAATGCAAAGAGAAATTAAATGGTATGGATAGCATGATCTTCATAATAACTTTTAATTGTTTAGTTATTGTACTACATTTATAATATGATAAAAATTTGAAGACTTTTGCCAGGTTATTGTTAAAATTGGTTAACTAACATTTTGGAGTCAGTCTGGTACTGATTACTGGGACTACATGTAACCAGGTTATCTCTGAATTACTAAATTTCATCATGTTTATCACTTGATCATCTTAGAGGGTGGTGACTTTTCACTCCAGGTAATATTGAGGACACATTCATATTGGTAGATGAACTAGGTTACTTGATATATTTTGTATTGTCAATTCTCCTTGTGAATGTACATAGATGAAGAAGCACAAAAGAAGGAGCTTCTAGATGCAATCTACATAAAACAATGTAAAAGGAGGGTGAAGGTAAGAGGTAGTATAATATCCTTTCATGAGAATATTAAAGAAATTTACTATTAATATATCCTGTTATCCTGGAAGAATTCAAACATGTCTTCATACATGTCTTTGGGGATTATTTCTTTAACAAGTTGTGGAATGAGTTGGAAATGGGATTGGGATAATATGCTATTCTTTTAAAAACAAATTTTTAGATAAAAATTTAAAAATCAAAACATGAAGAGCTTTCAGTGACACCATAATCTGAAAAAGAAAATGTCAACAAGTTTACATTTAAAACTATTCATTGACAAAAAATAAATGAGAGGGCACCCTTTTACACTGTATGGTAAAAGACATTAGGTACTATATTTAAAACTTATGAATAAGTTAGGTTATGTTGCAAGTCCCCTGTAGTTGTATGCATATCTTGAAATGAATGCTCAAGATGAAGTGAAGTCTGTTGCCATCAAAAATTTTTAAGTACCTTATGGGCAGTACTGTATTTACCTTGGTGTTTATCAAATGAATGAGTATGAAAACCACCATGGTAGGTAAAGTAAGGTTCATAATATTCCTCACTTGTTGTGACTTACATGGTCAGAATACATAACTGCATTTATCCTTCACATGCCTTTCTGTTACATGTTGGAAATATGTGCCTCCAGATAATGTAGTTCCAAGTAGGTCTTAATTTTATAATATTCATATCATGAGTGCAAGACTTCATTCAACAATTCATACATTATTCATAAGTCACTCTTCCATGTGTAACATGCACTAGATACAATTTTGCAGAGGTACCCTGTGGACTTTATGGCAGACACGTACACAAACCAAATTGTCACTTTATGACAAAGCACTATAGTTACTGTCATAGCAAACATATTTAAGATGTGTTCATAGCATAATACTTTCTTTAATTTTCTGTGGCTATCAAGAACCTAAAGGAGTGCACTAACATAAGGAAGAGAAATTAGGAATCAGCATTATATCTTATAAATGAGAACGATTATCATAAACAGAAGACAAGTTGGAGGACATGATCTTACAGGGATGTGTAGTGTTTTATAATAGTTATTCTTAGATTGAATAATAAATTAGGCAAGTATTCAGATAACATGTATTATGAGTGGTCCAGTAAATGACATAGGCTACATTTGCTGTGTGTTTATATGAAGAATATTGTGAGCAGTGCTTTACGTAGTATAGTGCTTTTCACATTAAACAAAAAGTGAAAGGTGCCATACTATGTATAGGAAGGCTTATCATGCTCTTCAATTGTTGTGCTTTATTCCATATGTTTTAAGTGTATACCTTTGCTATGGTTTCCTGGTTGTAGTTGAGCATTTCTTCATCTAGGCTTTATGTTTTCTGAGGATAATTTAATTTCTCCAATATTCCCTTGAGGAACAACATACGGATTTGCAAACATAAAAATCTAGAAGACCCATTTCACTTTTAATCTCAACAAATAACATTAATATGTTGTTGGTTTTATTTTTGGGATGTGTCTTCTCAACTGGGGTCCTCTCCTTTCAGATAGCTCTATTATGTCAAGTTACATAGGACTATCCAGCACAATATGTTTCTTATAGTGAAAAGATGGAACCTGTTGACAAGCCCAAGCTATTAGTATCCTTTCATTGGGGAATTTAGATAACTCATGTTAAAACTTTTCAGTGATCAGTATTTCTTCTTTATTCTTATTTTGTTGTCAAGGTGTGGGTTTCCCTTCCTCTTCTGATTTGCTGGTCTTAGATAATTTATTTCTGGTGTTTTCGTATATATGGTTAACCTCTGTGAGTTGAAGATTTTCTTCTGGCACATCTCTACAAAGATAAAAATGCTTAAATTTGGTTTTATTGTGTAGTTTTTGTTTTTATTTACATCTCAAATGTTGCCTCCCTCACAGTTGCCTTTCACAGAGTCCCTTTTACCATCTCCCCTCCCCTTCATATCTGTGACAGCCCGCTGTGTAACCCCCTCATCCTGGTCCATCAAGTCTGCAGGATTAGGGGAATCCTCCCAGTGAGGCAGGACAAGGCAGCCCTCTGCCGGGGGGTTTCATCCAGCCCATGTATGTTCTTTAGTTGGTGGAGAAGTCTCCAATAGCTTCCACGGGTACAGGTTAGTATAAAAAGTTGGTCATCTTGTGGGGTTCCTGTTGCCTTCACGGCCTTCAGACCTTCTTCCAACTTTTCTATAAGGGGTCCCCGACCTCTGCTCATTGTTTGGTTGTGGGTCTCTGCATCTATTCACTTAGCTTCTGGGTGGAGCTTCGCAAAGGACACCAGGCTCCTATTTGCAAGCATAACAGAGTATCATTAATAGTGTAAGAGTTTGGTGCTGTCCAATGTGATGGATCTCACCTTTGGATAAGTTATTGGTTGGCCATTCCTTCAGTCTCTGCTCTATCTTTGTCCCTGCATTTCTTTTAGACAGGATATATTTTGAGATTCCACCTTACACAAATCAGAATAACTGAGATCAAAAACTCAAGCAACAGCATGTGCTGGCAAGCATGTGGAGAAGAAAGAGGAATATTCCTCCATTGCTTGTGGGATTGCAAACTTGTAGAACCTGGAAATCAATCTGGTGGGCTTTTTTTCCCTGAAAATTGGAAATAGTTTTACCTGAATATTCAGTAATACGGCAACCCAGATGTCCCTCAACTGAAGAATAGACAAGGAAAATGTGGTCCATTTACACAATGGAATACTATACAGCTATTAATAGGACATCATAAATTTTATACGCCAATAAATGGAACTAGAAAATATCATCCTGAGTGAGGTAACCCAGACATAACAGAACATGCATGGTATGTACTCACTGATAAGTGGATATTAGCCATAAAATACATTACTCATAATATACCACCACAGACTCCAAAAGGAAAGGCCCAAATGAAGATGCTTGAATCACACTTAGAAAGGGGAACAATATTGTCATGGGAGGCAGAGAGAGGGAGGAATGTGGGTGGGAGAGGGGAGAAGAGGGGAATATATATGTGCAGGATCAGGTGTGGGAAGAGAAAGGAAAGAGGCCCATAGGGACAGGAGAATGAATCTACATCTTGCAGGGAATTTAGGGGTCGGGGTAATAGCTAAGCAGACCCCAAGACCTCAGATAGGAAAGGCTCCCAGGAGTCAGTGTGACCTTAGCTGAGATGTCTAACAATGCAGACATGTAACCTGAAGAGGCCACATCCTGTAAACAAGAAGGACCCCCCAGTGAAGGGACACCAACCCACCCATAAAAATTTTGATCCAAAATCTGTGTTTCTTTTTAAGTAATATTTTTATTAATCCTTTATAATTTCATACCGTTTGTTTTGGTCATAATTTTAATCAAGTATGGTAAAAGAATGTATTTTTTGTTGTTGTGATCATTATTCCTCTTAAGTTAGGGTGTGAAATATATTCCTCTGGGTTGTTTTCAGCTTCTGGCTCTTATAAATATGTCTGCTATGAACATAGTGGAACATGTGTCTTTATTACATGTTGGGGCATCTTCTGGGTATATGCCCAGGAGTGGAATAGCTGGGTCCTCAGGTAGTATTCTGTTCATTTTTCTGAGGGTCGGCCAAACCGATTTCCATAGAGGTTGTATCAGATTGCATTCCCACCAGCAATGGAGGTGTGTTCCTCTTTCTCCACATCAGGCAACATCTTCTGTCACCTGAGTTTTTGAACTTAGCCATTCTGAGTGGTGTGAGGTGGAATCTCAAGGTTGTTTTGATTTGCATTTCCCTGATGACTAAGGATGTTGAACATTTCTTTAGGTGCTTCTCGGCCATTCGAGTTTCCTCAGTTGAGAATTCTCTGTTTAGTTCTCTTCCCCATTTTTTGATAGGGCTGGTTGGATCTCTGGAGTCTAGCCTCTTGAGTTCTTTGTATACATTGGATATTAGCCCTCTGTCGGATGTAGGATAGGTAAAGATCTTTTCCCAGTCTTTATGTTGCCGTTTTGCCCTATTTACAATGTCATATGTCCCTCCACAGAGGAATGGATACAGAAAATGTGTTACATTTACACAATGGAATACTACTCAGATATTAAAAACAATGACTTCATGAAATTCGCAGACAAATGGATGGATCTTGAAAATATCATCCTGAGCGAAGTAACGCAGTCACAAAAGAATGAACATGGTATGTACTCACAGTTAAGTGGTTGTTAGCTCAAAAGTTCAATATACCCAAAAGTCACTTCACAGCAACAGTAGAGCTGAGTGTGAGGTCCCCAGATGGAGGACTTGGAGAAAGCACTGAAGGAGCTGAGAGAGTGTGCAGCCCCAGGGAGGTAGCAACAGTGGCAACTGGCCTGACCCCCGATACTCCTGGAAACTGATCCACCAACCAAAGAATACACATGGAGGGACCCATGGTGCTGGCCACAAATGCGGCAGAGGAGGGTCTTGTTATCCATTGGGGAGAGGAGAGGTCCTTGGGCCTGAGGGTGTTAGATCCCCCAGTATGGGAGAATGACAAGGAGGGAAGACGAGAGTGGGTGGGTGGGTGGGTGGGTGGATGGTTTGGAGAGTTGGAGAATATACCCATAGTGGCAGGGGGAGGGTGGAGGGAATGGGGAGGTTCCAAAGGGGAGATTTGGAAAGGGGGAAACATTTGAAATGTAAATTAAATATGTAAAAAATAAAGAAGCAAATACCCATTTTAAAAAAAAAGAGAGAAGAAATGTATTCCTCTTAAGTTAGGGTAGTAACAGGTTTTACTTTGTGTGAAATGTATATGGAAAATCAACCTGGATGTTGAATATCATCATCTTTAGTATAAAATCAAACATTATAGATATTATTTAGTGGGGGTGTGATTAAATGTGAAGAGTATAATTCAGACTTTTTAGCCATGTATCTATAAAAGCTGTTTGATACCAGTCCTGAATCAAATTATTGTTGTTAAGATGACGTACTAGATCAGCCTATGCTACCTCATAGTATAGATTAATACATACTGAAATCTTCATTTGATATATTCTTTTGATGTTGATGACTAAATCATTGCAGATATCTTGAGGTCCTGCCTTGTTCATTTGTTAGTCTTTGGTGTCACCTGACTTATGTTTTCATAAGATGATTTTGCTTGTTAATTCTTCACCTCATGAATTCATACAGATTTGAGGAGTGTCAAGAAGGAAGAAGCAACTCTGATACCATGAAATGGAGATGGAAAATATTGGAAAATATGATTGTACTTCCTGAGGAATTATGTGTAAAGAAATACATTGCATTCATCACGTGTTATGCTGAGAGGAATCATGAAAGTTACTTTTGAAGTCAGCTGAAACAGTGACCTCACATCTATTAATTTGTGTGCACTATAATGCTGAGAGAAGTAGCAGTTGCTTTGTTCTATGAGTAACTGCAACATCTCTCAGTATTGGAAGGCTCAACAAATGCAGGGGTGGTAGCCACATGGACATGGTCATATTATGCCTCCATAGAGAAAATAAATGTACTGGATTATACTTCATCTTCGTATCTGACTTCAGAATATATTCAGTTCTATGACTTATAGATGGAAATGTTGGGGAACTTGGAAGTACACTAAGAAAAATCCTAATGGTGGAATGTGAGAGGACAGCTTCCAAGAGCAATGTGTAGTAAAAGAAAGTAATTATTGTTTAGGACTCACAGGTTCAATGTTCCAGTTCTTCTTATTTCAAATGTTGAAATAAATACTGCAGATATGGTGGTTCTAGAGTGCCTGGGCAGTGCTGTACTCACATGGGGGCTAATCACGTGAAATATAAGTGAAAGCCTCCATGTTGGGTAGAGTAAAGCTCATCATCTTCCTCAGTCTTTGTGGCCTTGGGTAGTAAAGTTGAAGAAACTGTACATCCTTAATGTCTCCACAATCTGCTTCCTTGTTTCTGAAGAAACCATGCTCTCTAAGGGAATTTTTTTCCTTTCTTTCGTTTTTTTCTTTTTTTTATGTTTCAATGTTGCAGAAATTAGCATTATTTATTCTAGCTTGTACAGTACCCAAATTATACAAATATAAGAACAGAAAATTGCATGCCAGTGTCACCAGGGATCATGACTATAAATGTCAGAAATAAAACCAATCAATGATTTCAGGCTCTTCTGAATTTATCATTCAACTGTAGTGAATTCATATATACAGTTGAAATACAGGGTTATTTATACCTACTTAGTGTGTTCCAAATAGCTTTTGACAACTTAGATGAGGAGTGCACAAAAAGTGGACTGAAAAGCTAGATGTTTTAAGACTGAATGAGGCCTCAGTAAAACTCCTGGATACAAGCAAATTGTACATTCTGTCTTCAACAGTATATTTAGTGAGTTTAATTAAAATACATATTAATGTAAGCAGTGGTATATAGTAATACATGTTAATGAGATATTAATGTAACATTTGGTAGGTGCTATTATACAAAACATATTTACTTCTTTATTCCAATATTATACCTATCTTCTCTTGCCATATGTCTCTACCAGTTTTCCATGAGATTTTAACTGTCTCTTGTTCTCTTGTTCTGTTCTAGGACTGTAACATACCTCAGATAGAAATTTCTCCTTTAACTTGGATCCTCAAATAATAAAAACACACAGAAAAAGCTAAACTTAGTGCCAAAGTAGAGTTGAAGCTGACCTCAAAATCAGGTATAAGAAATAAAAGTGTTTCTTTTGCAAACCATGGAGCTACCAGGGTATGTTTCACCACAATGGCTAATTAACATACGACTTTGCCAAAACTAAGCAAATAAACACAAAAATCTTTCTCCAACAGAACACTGTAGCTGTAAAATCTATTCTAGATCTATGGAGAGACACTATACCTATTGATTTGGTTATATCCATGCCCCTTACTGTATCTGGGATTAAGAAAACATGGATTTGGAAAACTTAAGCGATTCCTTTAGCATTAAGAGTAGGCTACCTTTGGTAACATTGGTGTTTGATTGCCTCCTATTCAACAGAATAGACATGAAAGAAAATTGACAGGAGAAAAAAGGTGATATTAGAAACATGTGGTGTAGCTAAACCCCAAGTACCACTATCACTTATATCTAATTCCCTTTATGTTCATTTATTTGTGCCTATAATACTTCAAAATACAAATAACTTAAATTTTTAACCAGACTAAAGTCTGGTTGCCTGTTATTTTTCTGGGTAATCATTGACATTTCTTGATTCTATTTTAGAATTTGGTTCTGTTTCACTTAGGGCCATATTTATAAAGGGAAAGGGCAAAAAGAGGGCTTTCCCTGCCACCCTGCAAGTTTGACTGCTGTAATCTACGGAGTTAATTGAATCCCCCTATATGAAATTTAAAAATGCTGTTGAATCCATTGATTTCACCAACCCCAACATTCTTAGGCGACTAAGGAAAAATTTCTTGCTCATGTAAGTACTGAAGGAGCACTTATAGGTTACCCAGAGGGCCTGAGGATCATTTACATGTATTCAATTTTCTGCTGATGCAGCTGAGAACAGGGTTTTTCTCATAAGCTTGGCATGGGGGTGAAGATGGGAGAAGGGAAAAAGGGGCTTTAAAGTCATAAATAACTCTTTCATGTCCTTTCATGTCCAACCTTAGTGACAGTTCTTTACTCCAAATACAGTGGTTCTCAACCTTCCTAACATTGACCCTTTGATTTAGGTCCTCATGTTTTGGTGACCCCAGCCATAGAATAATTTTAATGCTACTTTATAACTAATTTTGTTACTATTATGAATTGTAGTATAAATATTTGTTTTTTCATTTTTATTATTCTGTTTTTTGACAAGCATTCCCTTCAGAAATACATATAGATATGGGAACATAGAAGTTAGAGAATAACATTCATTCTTTATGTAAATAAATCAAATTACTACATGCTTATCTGTAGTATTAATAATCCAGATAAACAACAAGTTATATTATTGGGGTAGAAAATGTAAAATGAATGACAGTTGCGGGTACATTTACAAGAAAATATAGATAAACACAATGAGGATTCTCATTTCATACCATTTGAGTAATATAGACTATGTGATGTATGGGTTCAGACATAAACTATCAAAGATCTTGTTTGAAATATTCTACTATGATGGTATCAGTGATTTGAATTTAAATGGGCCATGTTCCTAACTTTGTATTCTACATGTTTCAATGGTAATTGGACAGTAATATACAGTAATATACAAGGTACAATTGTGTTGTATTCTCATCCCATGCTACCAATATTCTGATTCCAATATTCAGATTTTCATTACCTAGTTTTTAAAAGTCATTTGCTAAATATATCACTGATTCTTAGAGTCATACAAGCTATCTGAGTATAGGTCAAGAGGTCTTACTTTATCATGTAAGGTGACAGTGTATATTGTATTCTTTAACAGTTAAGAGTAAAATCAATGTTAGTATGTCATGCTGCAATTGGTGAAGTGATAAAAACTGTTTGGGATGATCAGGCCACATGGATGACACCTCCATATCTTCATGCTTTCTGCTATGTCTCACTCATGATGCTGTTAGACATTTGGATGCCTACAAATATGCCAGGTAAAGTAATGCTCATTAATTCAGTGGTTTTGATAGCTTCTAGGTAGTATTAGTGCTTTCCATGTAAGACAATGGTTTCATGATAATCACAAAGCCTTGATATATAATTGTATGCATGTATCATTCATCTTTTTAATCACTTTGATGGGGCAGCATTCAAGCATATATGTTAGGTATGGAAAAGGATAACAAGGTACTAAAATTAAGAATTATGCTTTCATAAAAAGAATGAAGTACACTGTTCAGAATGAAAGACTAAATGTGGCAATGGTTTGAGTCTTTTGTTGCCCCATATCCTGGCTTTCTTAAGATATTGTAGACATGGATACTTTCAAAATAAAGAAATTAAAGAAAAAAGATAATCTAAAAAAAAAAAAAAAAAACAATTTCCTTCTCAGTAGTTAGATTAAATAAAGTTAGAGGACTGTTGTTTTTTTTTTTTTCTCACTGATCCAGAAGTAGTAGAGATAGAAAGAGAAAGAGAATATATGTATTCCCCAGGAATTGACTTGAGGACTCCTGAAACTTCTTGGTAATATAAGAGTCAGATGAGACAATATGTCTCCATTCACTTTGGTGTGTGCATTGTGATACAGAGATAGGTACCAGCCATTTTCTACTGAGAGTAACTGCAGTCTCTCTCAGTATACTCATAAAATGCTGTCATTGTAAATGTAAGGACGTGCAGAGAGGCTATTTTTTCTCCTGATCCTACAATATATTATAGCCACATTCACAGGACATCCTTTAGAGGGAGATATAGGAGGAACCTTAACATTTAAGTCCTAATTATCTGTCAGAAGTGAAAAAAAATAATAAAAATTAGAGACATGGCACTACGGAAAACAAAATTAGTAACAAATTTAGTTTCATTTTAATTTTTAAGTTTTTTTAAATTAAAATACTTAATAATTCTCTCCTTCCCTTTCTTCCCTTCAACCACTCTAATCAACCTAACCCCTTTGTTCTCTCTTATTCATGCTGTGCTCAGTCCATATGATGAAAGTTGTATATATGTTATTTCAGTGCTGACCGTGGAAAATCAATTGGTGGGCTCTTCTCTGCTGAGTACTATTTCTCCTGTTGTTCACATTCCTAGTTTACTTGCATTTCTCTAGGGTTGGGGCTCCATAGGATTTCTCCCTTCCATATTAGTATGGCTATTGGTGTCATTCATTTCTGATCTTTTTTTAGGCAGCCATGTTGTTGAGACTTCATGGAATGGACTTTCTAGGAGACAAACGTCTAGTTCCTCTGGCTCTTAAAGTCCCACTGAAGCAACAAAAAGAATTATGGTGTGATTTCTTATAGAGAGCTTGAAATATGTTCACATATGTTTCCTCTAGTCCTACTGACCATAGTAATCTTATAATTTAGGCATGTGAGTTTTCTAAGGGAATTTTTATGCATTTATTGAGATGCAGGATTTTTCTTTAATGCTATTTTTGTTTCTGTACTTCTCCCATATTTGAACTGACTCCCCTGTTTCCCTCCTCCTCCTGTCTCCCTCTACTTCCCACAGATTATTCTCTTGCCCCTCCTGAGTACTGCTGTAGCATCCGCACTTTGGTGTGATCTTCATTCTTTTTGTATCATGGATATTCTGAGTGAGTACATACCATGTTTGTTCTTTTGTGACTGAGTTACCTCAGGATGATATTTTCAAGTTCCATCCATTTGCCTGCAAATTTCATGAAGTCATTGTTTTTAATAGCTGAGTAGTATTCCATTGTGTAAATGTACCACATTTTCTGTATCCATTCCTCTGTGGAGGGACATCTGGGTTGTTTCCAGTTTCTGGCTATTACAAATATGGCTGCTATGAACATAGTGGAACATGTGTCTTTATTACCTGTTGGAGAATCTTCTGGGTATATGCCCAGGAGTGGTATAGCTGGGTCCTCAGATAGTATTATGTTCATTTTTCTGAGTGTCCCACAAACTGATTTCCAGAGTGGATGTACCAGCTTGCAAACCCACCAGCAATGGAGGAGTGTTCCTCTTTCTCCACATCCTTACCAACATCTGCTGTCACCTAAGTTTTTGATCTTAGCCATGCTGACTGGCGTGAGGTGGAATCTCAGGGTTGTTTTGATTTGCATTTCCCTGATGAATAAGGATATTGAACATTTCTTTAGGTGCTTCTTGGCCATTTGAGATTCCCCAGTTGAAAATTCTGTTTAGCTCTGTACATGATAACTCATAGATTCTTTGTTCTATTGCTGGAGGCTGCAAGAATATGATGGCATTCACAAAGGTTTCAAGTCCAAACTAAAGATACTACCATGTACATATATCCCAGTAATACCTAGTCACTAACATAAACTAGCTGTACTAAAAACCACTATAGTGATGTATTCTAAGCAGGGACACCTTTATGTTAGAGAGCAAAAATATAAGGAACATTTTGATAATTGTCTATTTTATCTCCTTTGTGACAACCATTTATCTTAGTGAAGTGACACGACTGTGGAAAGTAAATGTGATAGTAATATAGTCTTTGAAATAAATTACATAAGGGCAATAAACACTTGAAGATATGCGACTTGGTTTGTGTAGGCTTCTGAGGCAATATATGTTCAACATCTTTTTAGTGTCAATCCCTATACACATTGATGCCAGTGAGATTTAAGTACATGTACATATGGTCTCTCTGTATGAGTAATGCTCAACAAGCTCCTCACTTTGTATACCTTGGACCTTATACTTAAATAGTCTTCAAAGGCATCCTTGAGGTTACTACCAGTTTCATCACTTCTCATTTACTGCCCCATTTTTAGAGTTAAAATATGCTTAAAGTTGTACACACCTAAAGTTGTACCTCACCTAAAAATAGTTAGAAAATGTAAATTATAAAGGTAATGCATTTATTATTAATGGATATTTAATATTAGCAAAATGAGATAAAAAGGAATATTGGATCCCAGCATTCAAAAGGAGAGATAGAAGGTGAAGGCCAATTTTTTGTCATTTCCCAGACCTACGAATAATGAAATCTATTGTTCACCTATCACACTATACTACAAGAATTGAAGAAAGCTAATGAAAAACTAGTATATACTCTAGCCATCTTCGCAGCATACATCCTCAAGATGGATTTAGACAGGGATCCTCAAATATGATGCCATGCTGATGCAAAGTGTAAAACCAGTACTTAGCTTATTGTCCAGGTCACTGAAATAGGAGTGGGAAAGGGCAGTATAATTGAAGAATATATGATAAGCAATAGTAGCTATTTGTTATCTAGAACTTGCTACTAAATTATGCTAGGTTTCAAGTTACTGTATACAGAGTATTACAGAGTCTGAATTCTTAAGAATCATCTAAAGTATTTTGTGTGCAGTGCTTTGTTCAGAATGGTGTCCATCATGTAAAATATTTGTGAAAGACATCATGCTGAATAGAGTAAGGCTCATGCTATTCTTCTTCTATTGTGCCTCAAATTGTCAGAGTGGTGCAGTACAGTTAAACTTGACATGGATCCCTCATTGCAATTATTCATATGTAACCTCAGGATCCATATTATCCAGAGTATAATTTTAGATGTTCAAGTTTTACGGGATTATAACATGTAGGTTAACGAAAAAAATACCTAGAAAAAACTAAATCCACAAACAAATGAAACACCTTTTATCTGTGTAGTTTTGAGAATTGATACTGTAAATAGAGACCAGTATGTACTGTGGATTACTAGAAGACCATAGCCTACTGTGGGAATGTTTTCTATGATAGAAACAGAAACAGAAGTGAGCTTTCACATTGAGTGATGCAGAATGATTTGTGTCACATGTAGGTGAAGGATTTGGGGGAGAGCATCCACATTAAAGTTCTTGTATGCAGTGCTGTATTCAGATTGGTGCCTGTCATGTTTATAAGAATGAATGAAAGACACCAATCTGAGTAGAGTGGGGCTCATTGTGTTCTTCATTGTGGGTGCTCTTATGTGGTCAGTGTGTTTTAGGTGTAGTTACACAAAATGTAACCACCCAGTGTTACTTGGGTAATTAATGACTCCAGAAATAATCCATTACATAAGCATAATTTTGAGTCCAATATTAACTTTATAGCACATATAGATTGGATAATTAACATAAATGTTGGCAGTCAACCATATAGATAGGGAGTAGGACATAGTATGTTGTATGTACAATGAATATTTCCTAAGATAGGAATAAATATGATCTATGTTCAGGATACACACTCATTAAGTCATATTGTTAAGTGGGATGCTGTGAGGACATGATTAGGGCCAGCCCTCCATGTTAACATTCTGTACAGAGCAAAATTTGCTTAAACTGTGACCAATTCTCCTGTATGAGTAAAGTCTAACCAGTTGTCTCATTTATTACTTTTCACATAGTGATTTTTGTGTAACTGCAAATGTCCTAGCATCACGATCATTTCTGATTATGGTGTCCTTTGACATTTCCAGGACCTAGCACACCATCAGGTTTGATTTTTATTTTTTTTTATTATTATTATTATTATTATTATTATTATTATTATTATTTCCAAAATTTCACATAGGTAAGATAAAATATAGAAGGGAAGTTAAAATGATTTTATATTAAAAAATAATTTTAAGAGCTTAAAGCACAGTCTTTAGAATGATGAGATTACATGCTTGAGGCACTGAGTTTGACACACAGCCTGGCAAAAATGAATATATTAAACTGAGAGTGATGATCAATTACTTGTATTCAAAATTATTCATCTTATTGGAATGCAGGAAGACTTCGAATTACATATGCAAGGTGATGTACAATGAGTTTTTATTCCCTAGGTATGTTCAGAGTTCAGGCATTTTTCTTGATGTCATCACTTGGACAAGTGATGAATATTATTGGAGGTTATAGAGTTGATAGAGTCAGCACTTCCACATTTGCTTTGTTTCTTTTTTTTTTCTGAAAATGCATAAGATAGATCATGATCACAATTTCACATCTCCATCTTCTCTGAGATACTCCCACCTTCACTTCCAGGTTTTTCTTTCGAAAAATCAGCAAGATAAAAAAGTAAATGAATGCAGAATAATTAAAATGCCCAAGAAACACCACACACACACACACACAGAGAGAGACAGACAGACAGACAGACAGACAGACAGAATACACCTACAAAATATAATTGAATTCATACTGTGTTAGCTGTATACTTCTTGGCATGTGGTTTCTGTTCCCAGTGAGATAAAATTGAAGAAAACATTTTCCTTTGCAAGTGGCTATCAATTGGAAATAATTTATTGGTTAATCCATTTGTCTGCAAATTTCATGAAGTCATTGTTTTTAATTGCTGAGTAGTATTCCATTGTGTAAATGTACCACATTTTCTGTGGTCCATTCCTCTGTTGAGGAACATCTGGGTTGTTTCCAGCTTCTGGCTATTATAAATATGGCTGCTATGAACATAGTGGAGCATGTGTCTTTATTACATGTTGGAGCATCTTCTGGGTATATGTCCAGGAGTGGAATAGCTGGGTCCTCAGGTAGTATTATGTTCATTTTTCTGAGGGTCGGCCAAACTGATTTCCAAAGAGGTTGTATCAACTTGCATTCCCATCAGCAATGGAGGAGTGTTCCTCTTTCTCCACATCCTCACCAACATCTGCTGTCACCTGAGTTTTTGATCTTAGCCGTTCTGACTGGTGTGAGGTGAAATACCAGCATGGATAAGGGTGTGGTAATGTTTATATATTAATGTATTTTTGAATAATTTATAATCTTTCTATTTTATGTGAAATATACATGGTCTTAATAACTCATGGGTATAAATGAAATAAAATTCCCTCGGTGCATGAATAAGGCATGTTTGCTTTATTTTTAAATCTGTTAAATCAGTGTCCTCACCAGAAAATTTTTTTTTATTTCTAAAGACTTCAGCTGATTAGATAAGGTCCACTTAATAGAATGGAAAATAATCTGCAATACTTAAAGTCCATTAATATAAAGGATAGTTGTATCTAAAAATTACATTTACAGCAGCATCTATAACTAAGCATCATAGCCTATAAAACTCATCGAAATAACCATTACCCTTAAAAAGAACCTAAGGAACTTAAATCCTGGTTAGTTATATGAGGAAATGCTAAATAGGATTTTTATATACTTGTTCTACAAAACCATGAATTGTGATGTACAGAACATAATTTTGCCTTTAAAAAACAGGTTTTTAGCTTCTGACTTTTTTTAGATCACCAGACTATTTCTCCTTTAGCTCATTTATTTGACTCTTATGACGAGTCGGAAATGCAAGAAAAGTTTGTACCATGAGTTTTTTCCAGGCTTCATTTACATGGAAGCAATTACAATCTGATAACATGGCAAATATACATACAAATATATAAAATAAATTACCATTTAATTTCATTATCATTAGTACTAAACACATTTTTCTACTTTCCAAAAGGGAAATTTTGAGAATGTGCTCACTATTAAGTAATGTGATAACTGCAGAAATCAATGAATTGTTATTTAGTTTAAAAATTTTTACTTTTATGCCTGCAGAAATATTAGTTATTTAAAGCAAGATATAGAGACAGACAGACAATGACATGTGTTACTCTTTCCTACAATGTGTATACTGTACTGTTTCAGTGTTAAAATTTAAAACTTAAAAGAACTTGGTATTACCAATTTAGAGATACTAAGAATATGTAAAAGCTAGGAACTATTTAGATACATTTTCAAAAGAAATCCAGCATACTATTAAGTTTTCAAATACATACTAAATATATGTTTATAATAACATGTATCCTTTTTCTCTGTAAAGTTTTCATTACTACACAGTTTTTCACATATGTTCGCTCATTTGGTTTCACTTTTGTGTTGCTGTTGTTTTCCTGGTAGTGCTAGAGATCAAACCCAGGGTCTTGAGCATTCATGTTAGGCAAGAGCTATATCCCCAACTGTAATACATCAACTTATTTGATCTTCAGAAATTACAACATATAACATGATCTCCTTCTTAAGATTTAAATAAATTAGTTTTTTCTTAGCAATGTTATTTTCCATGTTATCTATTATCATAGTATTTGCCTAAAACTGCTTACTGTTTAAACTCCCTTAGGTAAATCAGACTACCTTTGTCTTGGAAAACTTATGTAAACAGTTAAAATAACCAACAAACAGCAATGTTTCCTTTAAAAATATTTTATTTTTAAGTGTAACATTACACGGACAGTAAAATCTATTCTGCTAAAGCTGTTCCCACCATTCTGCCTTAATGTTAAATGAACCAAGAGCAGACATCCATGTCCCCCATGCTAAAACAAATGCATAATCAGTCTAGTGAGAAGCAGAGAAAAGAGTATTTGAATATTGTTTTCTTTTCTAGAAAGTATCACATTAAACTGCTTTCTCCATAGCAGGCTTTCCTCACAGAATTATATAAAATAACTATTTTTTTTTTGTTTTGTGTGGTTTGTGCTCACAAATTCAGCCCATCAACAACATAGAATTATAATTAAAAAGTTAAATTTCATCTTTGTTTGCAAACCACAGAGGCTAAATTTTGCAAATGTCATTTGAATGATCAACTTACATCTATAATTTTGAATCATTGCTAATTTATTTTAATATTCCGGGCAAGGGGAGCACTCTTCCATTGCTGGTGGGATTACAAACTTGCACAATCACTCTGGAAATCAATCTGGTATTTTCTCAGAAAATTGGAAATGACTCTACCTGAAAAACCAGCTATACCTCTCTTAGGCATATACCCAAAAGATGCTCCACCATACCACAAGGACACGTGCTCCACTATGTTCATAGCAGCTTTATTTGTAATAAGCAGAAATTGGACGCAACACAGATGTCCCTCTACCGAAGAATGGATTAAAAAAAAAAAAATATGTGCTACATCAACCCAATGGAATACTATCCACCTATTAAAACAAGGACATCATGAATTTTGCAATCAAATGGATAGAACTAGAAAATACTATCCTGAGTAAGCTAACCCAGACCCAAAAGGATAAACATGGTATGTATTCCCTGATAAATGGATATTAGCCAAAAGTACTGAATACCCAACATATACCCCACAGACCCAAAGAAGGTAAATAAGATGGAAGGCCCAAGTGAGGATGCTTCAATCTCACTTAGAAAGGGAAACAAAATAGTCATAAGATGTTGAGAGAAGGAGGGATGTGGGTGGGGGAGCAGAGGGGTGGGGGAACGGAATAGGGGGACAGAACCAGATATGGGAAGACACAGGAAAGAAGCCCATAAGGCCAGGAGAATGAGTGAAAATATGCAGCTCCCAGGAGTTTAGGGAAACTCTAGTAACTCCCAGAGACCCAGGATGCTGAGGCTCCCAGACCTGAATGTGAATTACCTCAGCCAAAATGCCCAACAGTGGGAATACGGAACCTCAAGCAACCACCTCCAATAGCAGACAGGACCCCCAGTGAAGGGATGCTTACACCAATCCACCCACAAAACTTTCGACCTGAAATTGGTCAGGTCTGAAATAATTACAGGGATAATGATTGAGTAGAGGCTGAGGGAATGGCTGACCAGTGATTGACTCAACTTAAGAACAATCCCATAGGCAGGCACCGATCCTTGGCACTATTATTGTTGCTATGTTGCGCTTACAGACAGGAGTCTAGCATGGTTGTCTCCTCTGAGAGACTCTACCCATCAGCTGACTGAAACAGATGCAAGTACCCACACACAAACATTGAATGGAGGTTGGGAACCCTATGGAAGAGTTAGTGGAAAGATTAAAGGCCCTGAAGGTGACAGCAACTCCATAGGAAGACCAACAGTGTCAACTAACCTGGATGCCCTGGGAGCTTCCAGAGACTGAGCTACCAACCAAAGAGCATATGCGGAGGGCTGCCTTGTCTGGCCTCAGTGGGAAAGGATATGCCTAATCCTGCAGAGACTTGATGCACCAGGGTGGAGGATACACATGGGGGAGGGTACCCTCTCAGAGGTGAAAGGGAAGGTGTGTGGGGGAGGAACCCTGTGAGGGGGGACAGCATTGGGATATAAATACATGAATAAATTTTTTAAATAAATAAAAATAAAAATTTACAAAGAAAAAAGAAACCAACAAGCAAACAAAAACAAAATCCTGACATATAGCATTATGAGCCAAGGAACTGCCAAGATTCCTTTGGGTGTGTTTCTTGGGCCATCTACTGCTGAGCATGAGACCTATCCTTAAGAGTAGTTTGTTTTTGTGGTGAGTTCCCCTTGAAGAAAACTAAATTTTTGTTTGCAGTGCTTAGCAATTGGAGATTGTGTCTGGCTTAGGGGTTAGGGCGTGTATCCATTCATTTCTTCAATCCCATCTGGTCTAGAGCTTTGCAGGCATTGTGCATGCTACTTCAGTCTATGAGTTCTTACGTGCATCTTTTTTTTACTGTGTTTCCTTGGTGTCCTTTATCCCCTCTGACTCTTACACTCTTTCCACCCCTTCTTCTATAAAGTTCTTTGAGCTTTGAGAGAAATTTGATGGAGACATCCTGTTTAGGATTGAGTATTCTAAGGTCTCTCACTCTGTGTGTATTGTCTGACTGTGGGTATCTATGTTCGTCTACATCTTCTGAAAGAGGAATCTTCTCTGGCTGAGGAAGTCACTGATCTGTGACTATAGCAGAATGTAATTAGGAGTCATTTTATTGTTGTGTTCCTTTACTAGCACAGTAGTATATGATTTTTCCCTATTTCCTGAACTATCTAGTTTCAGATTCTTGGTCACCCAAGCAGCATCAAGTATGGGTTTCATCTCAAAGAGTGAACCATAAAGAATCTTTGACATCTCTGTGTTCAAAGGATTAAGTAGATATTGTCTTCTTTACGTTTCTGGAGAGCAAGCTATACCCTTGGCAACAGCCTGGGTTGTCTGGGGATACCTGTGGCCAACAACTCAATTAGGTATAACCCTAGTATTTCCAATACTGGAAGCTTCATTTGGCAGAAGAGATGTTCACCTGGGGCTCTGTCTCCCCTATTATTTGGCAATTTCATTTAGATCACCTTCATACGCATATATATTTTGGGAAGCCTTTACTGTATTAGGTTTCCAGAATAACACTCCAGTGTCTCTTAATTTTAGATCCCCTGTCTCAAAGGAATAAAGCAGTGTGACAAAGGAAAACACCCAATACCCTTCTATGGCCTCTATGCTCATGCATGAGTACACATACCTAAAAATATATGTATGCATATCTCACAATGTCTCTACATATACATACACATACAAACACAACTGACGTTCACAAAGATATTAGATAATAATATTAAAATCACATAGAAGGATAAAATTTGGTACTCCAAAGTAAGGTGGGGGAACAATAGTTTAGAATAGCCTATAGTACATTTTATGAATAATTAGAACTTAAGACTGTATAATAATGATTAATATATAAAAATATTACTTATTTCATAAAGGATGTTATATTAATTAGCTAAAATACCAAACTATGCTATGAGCTATTCACAATTATGTGCTAAATGGTAAAATATTGAAGTTCATTTGAAAGTATAAGTGAGCTTCAGTATTTAATAAAAACTCAAGATGAGTGAACTAATCCAGAACCAGAAAGAAAAATCCTGTATGTTCTTGCTCATCTATGATTCCTAGCTTCAAATTCTCAGATGTGAGTATACAATTTAGAATAACCACAGAAACCAAGAAAGTATAAATGGACCACCAAATGGTTGTGTGTGTGTGTGAAAGAAAAGAGGGGAGGGAGAGGGAGAGAAGGAGGGAGGAAGAGCGAGGTAGGGAGGAAGGGGGGATGGAATATCAGGGAGGGAGCTCCAACTGGGGAGGAAGAAAGGAGGTCAACACAGAAGGATTAGGAGGGAGTAGAGACAAGTGACTCTAAGGTTGTTTTATAAAGCTTTCAAGAAAAATATTATTTAATGTTTAGAAAAAATATACATAATACTGAGTATATTTAAACAAATATATGTATTAGTAAATAATATAAAAAGAAATATTGGCACATGGACTGACAATGCTCCCCTCAAGAACAATAGACTAATAAAACACCCAGTACCAGTTATGAGAAACCTTACCTCAAATGGTAGGTGAGGGAACGCCTAGTGACTACCAAATTAATATAGGTTATCAGTATAGCTCTGGGTTGCTTCTCAGGGACTGATAGTGGGATCCTATTACTGAGGACACTACATTTGGAGTATTTCAACCTGGTTTTGACCTAACAGCCCCTTTTTTCTGTGCTCTAGCACTCATGGTTCCAGAAAATTCTTTGCAAACTGTCAAGGGAGAGTAGCAATTAGACAGTCTACCCAGGTGCAACAGCATGAACTACAACAATTAGTAGCCTGACAAGCTGTGGATAAAGGCGCATTAAGTGGCAGTCATTGACCTAGGAAAAGACTTTTGAATATAGCTCGATTAGCACAGGTGCTAGGATCAACAGTCAGTAAATGGGGCCTCAGGACACAGAAAATCTGTGTATGGCAAACACCATCACTTGGACCAAGCTGCAGCATAAAGAAGGGAAGATTTTTACCAACTACATATTTGATAAAGGGATAAATATCTAAAATATATAAAGAACTTAAAAAAAAAGAAGACAAACAAAAAAACCTGTGTACAAAAAAAACAAATAACCCAATTTAAAACGTGGAGTACAGATCTAAACAGAATTTTCAAAAGAGAAAACACAAATGGCTAAGAAAGAATGTTAAGCATCCCTAGTCATCAGGGAAATGCAAATCAAAATGATTTTGTTTTTCAATTGGAACCTGTGACTTTTAGCAGGAGGATTAAATTATATCATTTCTATGAAAGTCTAATAACAAATACTGTCTGTGGTTTTATTATCTTGTTTCATGGATGCATTAATTTGAATCTTTGAAACTATTGATGGTTGATGTAATATTTCAGTATTCTTTTTACATAGGTGCCAGAGATGTAAATTCTAGTTCTCATGTTTTCAGGACAAGGACTTTATCTACTAAGTTATTTTCCCAATCTCTTTTGTTTTTTTATTCTCAAAATTTCTTTTGTTTTTATAAAATTGTATTTATGGATAAATAAGGGTTCATTTTCACCAGCATTCTCTCTAGAAACTTTATGTCATCAAATTTCTATATTTTTACCAGTTACTTAGCAAAAAAGCTTTATTACTGTTCTAATGTGCTTTTCTCTAATTCTAATTATGTTTTAGCAACATTTCATATGTCTATTGATTGCTTATTTTCTATTTCTATTGTTATCATTTGCACGTTTCCATTCTCTTTTAAATAGTTTGTTGAAATGTTGCATATGGTGGTCATTATATTTTGTCTGTAATGTGTGCTACATAGCTATTTTTTCCCCATCTATTATTTGTCATTTGGTATATTGCATTTGTTTCCATTTAACACATTTTAATTTATACCTGTTATTATAATTTTGCATGTATTGCCTTTGCCTTCCTTAAGAAACTACTCCATACTGGTTTATACCAGTATTATCCTAAATTGAGTTACTTGTCATACTTAGATCCTTAATCCACACGGATTTCATTCTACGTGTTGGAAAATAAGTCTAAGTTCATTTTCTACAGGATTAGAATTATTTTTGCACCATTGAAAATAATAAATCATCCTTTCCTCACTGGAGTATAAACTGTATTCCTATGTATCTTTTAACTATTTTATGCACTTTCAATTTTGATTCCATCACTTATTTGTCAATTCTGTGTCTGTACCATAGTATTATAATTTCACTACAAGATTGTATTTAATTAGGCAAATATTTCCTCACAATTTTTTTGCAGAGTTTTTTTTTTTTTTTGTAAACATTAAAAGCACTTTATGCAGTTCCAGAAATAAATCTGTATCTGTCAGGATTCGTGCAAATAACAAATGATACATTCACCTCGATAATTAGGAGGCTTCAATAAAAGGACAGGTGCAGATGAGATAAAGGATACTGAAAAAGGCATGGTTAATCACCACTGGGCTAGCGGTACCAAGAGGCCATGGCTACTTCTAGGTCTGAAGTTTGAAGGGAAAGCAGAGATTGCTTCAGTCCTAAGAGACAGTTACTAACAGGGCTCTTTTGTAAAGGACCACAAGCTGTCTATGACAACTGGATGTGAGGAAGTCAGGGAAATAAATACCCTGACTGTACTCAACCCCCACCTCCAGAATTCTTGCCTTACTGGCCATACTGAATCAGGAAGCAGAAAACAAGAGAAGAGGCACATGTACTACATATCAATCAGCATCTTGGGACACAAAGCAGGATAGAGAAGGGAAAGAGTGCATTTGGAGGACCAGACCAGATGGAGCATATCTGATTTAGAGCCCACTGAAGTTATGATCCCAAATCATATTCATTTAATGTAGATTAATTTGTGATGACTGAAATTCTGCAGAGGAAAGTCTCTATGGTGGAAGAAAACATGACAAATTTGAAGACTACGAAGATTAACGAACAGAGAATTGTCAGTGAAGGCAATGATGAAAAGGGTGAGGGGGATGAGGGAAGAACACAGAAAGCTTATGACAAGGAAGGAAAGCATTATTCTAAATACATTAATCTACAGGCATAGACTTTAGCCAGTCCAGGAAATGACCATGCAGTTTTCTTTAGGTTTGTTACAGGAGCTAGCATATGTTTTAGATATATCTCAAAACTGTTTTCCAAAATCCACCAATTTATGCTCACTTAAAAATAAGTGATACTGATCATTTCACTAATTTTATCAAGCCATAATTTAAAAGCTTTCCTGTGAATTTTTATTAACTTTATTCATTCATTTATTTATTGTGTTGTATGTGTATGTGAGAGAGTATAGATATTTCACAGTGCACCTGCAGAATTGATAAGACAGTGCTTGGAAAACATTTCCAGTTTTCCTTCGAGTTCTAGGGCTCTAACTTAGGCCCTTGGGCTTACAGAGCAAAGCATCTTTACCTGCTGGCCATTTTTTCCAGACCATTTAAGACCTTTTAAAATGTCATAAAATTTAAAACTAGCCCATTAGAAACTCTTTTAAACAAATTCAAACTGTAACGTAAAGGTATCCTATTTTGATTGCATGTCCTTAAATAATGTATGTTGACACTTGTATTTGTTTGCTTGTTTTCATTTTTCTTTGTCATAGTATATCAGTCACATTGTCCTTTCCGGGTAAAAGTACCCCCTATAACTTACAGTGTATGTTGGGCAATTCTTACTTTAGTCTCTCTTGAAAGGCACGCCTCTCCTTTAGGTCATCTTGATTCCAGTGAATGGTCAATGCAGGGTTAAATTCCTGGCCCCAGATTTAAAGGGAAACACTTCTGAAAGATTATGCCAGCTCTAATGCATTCCTGGGAAGAAGAAAGAGTCAGTCAAGCTTCTGCTTTCATCATACACTGAGGCTATTAATCACCAAA
The DNA here is from genome assembly GCA_019843965.1 of Rhynchomys soricoides. Classification (NCBI taxonomy): domain Eukaryota; kingdom Metazoa; phylum Chordata; class Mammalia; order Rodentia; family Muridae; genus Rhynchomys; species Rhynchomys soricoides. Next base: position 1,462,953 of record JADRCH010007377.1, on the reverse strand, counting down.
GCACTTGCCAATTAGACTGCCACATGAAGGTTCTCAAGTCTGAGTCTATTTCACAGAGACAGGATGTTAGTACAACACTGCATTTACTCAATGATACACTTATATATTTAACCCTGTATCTTACATATATTTAAATTATTTCTCTTGCCTGCTATTTGAAATTTGATCCATAATACTTTGTTTTTCTCCTTATTTAACTTAATAAAGGTTTATAATTTATATTATTTAATTGGTACTTTCATACATTTGCATTTTGATCTTAATTCCAATCAAAAAGCTGGTTACTTCCTGGGCATTATTGTCACTATTGCATCAGTTGGTGTGTCCTGACAGGCTCACCATGTTTGTAGCTCTCAGGGTTCATAACTGTGCAAGATTGGTGGTTACATTTTTCATCTGGTAGTGTTCATAGAACTTCCTAGCACCATGAAAAGCTCTCCAGTAGGGAAGACACTTCTAGGTCAATCCATGATTGATTTCTTCATGCGATATGACTCAAGTACATGCTATCTTCAGAATTTGTGTTTTTCTGTCAAATTCTGGAGACTAAGAAAGAACAGCTTATAATATTTGGGATCAATGAGACCTCACTGAACAACAACTTCAAAGGAAGCAACCCATTCCTGGCACTGAGCTTTTTGTAGTCCTGTGGTGATTAGTAGGGGCATTGTTGCTCTGGCATAGAGTAACTTCATTTAAACTCTTTTACATACATATATGTTTATACTTTAAAGTCATGTGTTTTCACATTAATTTTTCGAAGGGTCTTTAGTGTTAATTATGTATTTTAACTTAAGACCACTTTTAATTTTTCTCACTTTGTTTTTACCCTTTCCTTTGTTTTTGCTGTGATAGGGACAGAACCTATATCCCTGTACACATACTAGGCAAGAAAAATTAAATCTGTGTCACCCCAGGATCCAAGTTCTATCTCCCACCAAAATACTATATGATGATGATTTTTAAATGCTCATGTTAGAGGTTATTCTCTCTTTTTTATAATGATTCTTGGTAAAATTGGAAAATCACTTGTATGTGTGTACTGAAGTAAAGAACTGATTTCATGACTCTTAACTAAACATATTCAAACTGACTAACCAGATACCCGTCTACTTCCCCATAACACCTACAATATGTTCCCCCAAGCTCTGGCTCAAATTCATAATATTATTTAATCACTTGTGTGTGTGTGTGTGTCTGTCTGTCTGTCTATTCCTGTGATAACCACTTAGGTTTATAGTAGTGCTAGATGAGAATTTCCTCCTATTGAGTGAACTTTAAGTCTTGTTACATGATTGTTGGTTACTCCCAAGTTATAAGTTCCACTACAGCATCTTTGGGTATATCTTGATCATGCTTATGGTTCATAGGCTTTATATCTGGGTAGGACATTTAATTGCTTTTCTCTCTTGTCAGTTTAGCTATAATGGTTTAAGGTGATATAAGAGCTAGGCTTCAGGGAGGAGGCTTCAAGATCAGTTCCAGCTTGATACTTCTTAGTCCTGTGTTTGAAAATGTAGAGTCTTTCGTAGTAGTCTTATTTTCAGGTGGTGGGACACTACCAATGGAGCAAAACACAAAACAACAGAGAGAGAGGGAAGGGGAGGAGAGGGAGAGAGAGAGAGAGAACTTAGCAATAGCTTAACTTTTGGATGTCTTCATATGAGCCCTGAACTGAACTTGGCAATTGATTTTACTTTTGACATTTTTTTCTTTTTCCTATGAGTGAGAGGAAAGTAGTTATTTTATGTGACTTTTGATAGTTATTTAATCCCAGTTCCCTCAGTATCTGCTTTGAAAAAGTAGAAAGAATAATAGCCACTCTGTGGTTATTTTGTAAATACCAAATTAACTGGTAAACATTAAGTCTTAGAAACATATCTTTGAAACATTTTAAGTACATGATATGTGAATGTTATCTTATTTCCCCCAGTCATTTAACTTAGCCAGTCTCTTTTGATAATTACAAGTAATATTAGACATAAATAATCCATCAACAAATAAATAATCACTGGCACCAGTCTCCCATCTCTAAAACACCTAGCTTGTATCATTTCAGCCACTCCACTGGTTTGCTCAACCAAGATTGGTGATCAAAACGTCTATGATCCCTGATTTCATGTTACTTTCAGCATATTAGGTGTAGAAAGATACTTAAACAGTATGAAATCAGATATCAAACTAGAAGTTATAAGGAGAAAACTATCATTCATATATATATATATATATATATATACACACACACACACACATATATATACACACATACATACACACACTTAATTTACATTTCAAATGTAAATGAAATACACATATGTATATATATACATATATATACACACACACATACACACACTTAATTTACATTTCAAATGTTTCCCCCTTTCCATATATATATATATATATATATATATATATATATATAAAAACATACATACACACACTTAATTTACATTTCAAATGTTTCCCCCTTTCCAGATCTCCCCTTTGGAACTCCCCTATCCCGTCCCCCTTCCCCCTGCCTCTATGAGGGTATTCTCCTATACTGGGGCATCTAACACCCTAAGGCCCAAGGGCCTCTCCTTGACCTGATGGCTAACAAGTCCCTCCTCTGCCACATATGTGGCCAGCACCATGGGTCCCTCCATGTATATTCTTTGGATGGTGATCCAGTCTCCTGGAGCATTGGGAGGTCAGGCCAATGGACACTGTTACTCCCTCCATGGGGCTGCCAACTCCCTCAGCTCCTTAGTCCCTTCTCCAACTCTTCCATCTGGGACCTCATGCTCAGCTCAATGGTTGCTGTGAAGTGACTCTTGGGTATTCCGAACATTTGGGCTAATAACCATTTATCAGTGAGTATATAACATGTTCATTCTTTTGTGACTGAGTTATCTCACTCAGGATGATAATTTAAGTTCCATCCATTTGCCTGCAAATTTCATGAAGTCATTGTTTTTAATAGCTGAGTAGTATTCCATTGTGTAAATGTACCACATTTTCTGTATCCATTCTTCTGTTGAGGGATATCTGGGTTGTTTCCAGCTTCTGGCTATTATAAATAGGGCTGCTATGAACATAGTGGAACATGTGTCTTTATTACATGTTGGAGCATCTTCTGGGTATATGCCCAGGAGTGGAATAGCTGGGTCCTCAGGTAGTATAATGTTCATATTTCTGAGGGTCTGCCAAACTGATTTCCAGAGAGGTTGTATCAGATTGCATTCCCACCAGCAATGGAGAACTGTTCCTCTTTCTCCACATCAGGCAACATCTTCTGTCACCTGAGATTTTGAACTTAGCCATTCTGAGTGGTGTGAGGTGAAATCTCAGGGTTGTTTTGATTTGCATTTCCCTGATGACTAAGGATGTTGAACATTTCTTTAGGTGCTTCTCGGCCCTACGAGTTTCCTCAGTTGAGAATTCTCTGTTTAGCTCTGTTCGCCAATTTTTTTTTTTTTTTTTGATAGGGTTATTTGGATCTCTGGAGTCTTAACTTCTTGAGTTCTTTGTATATATTGGATATTAGCCCTCTATCGGACATAGGATTGGCAAACATTTTTTCCCAATCTGTTGGTTGCCATTTTGTCCTATTGACAGTGCCCTTTGCCTTACAGAAGCTTTGTAATTTCATGAGGTCCCATTTGTCGATTCTTGATCTTAGAGCATAAAACATTGGTGTTCTGTTCAGGAACTTTACCCCTCTGCCCAAGTATTCAAGATTTTCCCCACTTTTTCTTCTATTACATGTCCGGTTTTGTGTGGAGGTCCTTGATCCACTTGGACTTGAGCTTTGTACAGGGAGATAGGAATGGATCAATTCTCATTCTTCTACATGTTGACTACCAGTTGAATCAGCACCATTTGTAGAAAATGCTGTCTTTTTTCCACTGGATGGTTTTAGATGCTTTGTCAAAGATCAAGAGACCTTAGGTATATGGGTTCATTTCTGGGTCTTCAGTTCTATTCCATTAATCTACCTGCCTGTAACTGTACCAATACCATGCAGTTTTTAACACTACTGCTCTGTAGTACAGCTTGAGATCAGGGATGCTGATTACCCAGAAGATTTTTTTATTGTTGAGAATAGTTGTTGCAATCCTGGGTTTTTTGTTATTTCATATGAATTTGAGAATTGCTCTTTCTAAGTCTACGAAGAATTGAGTTGGAATTTTGATGGGAATTGCATTGAATCTGTAGATAGCTTTCAGAAAGATGGCCATTTTAACAATATTAATCCTGCCAACCCATGAGCATGGGAGATCTTTCCATTTTCTGATGTCTTCTTTGATTTCTTTCTTCAGAGGCTTGAACTTCTTGTCATACAGATTATTCACTTGTTTGGTTAGAATCACACCAAGATACTTTATATTGTTTGTGACAACTGTGAAGGGTGTCATTTCCCTAATTTCTTTCTCAACCTGTTTACCCTTCAAATATAGGAAGACAACTGATTTGCTTGAATTAATTTTGTATCCGGGCACTTTGCTGAAGTTTATTAGCTGTAGCAAATCTATGGTGTAGTTTTTCGCTTCACTTAAGTATACAATCATATCTGCAAATAGTGATATTTTAATTTCTTCCTTTCCTATTTTATCCCTTTGATCTCCTTTTGTTGTCTAATTGCTCTGGCTAGAACTTCAAGTACTATATTGAATAGGTAGGGAGAGAGAGGGCAGCCTTGCCTAATCCCTGATTTTAGTGGGATTGCTTCAAGTTTCTCTCCATTTAGTTTGATGTTGGCCACTGGTTTGCTGTCTATTGCTTTTACTATGTTTAGTTATGGGCCTTAAATTCGTGAAACATAAGTAAAGAAAATAAAGAAGGTATAGTCCTTGAATTCCTGATCTTTCCAAGACTTTTATCATGAAGGGATGTTGAACTTTGTCAAATGCTTTTTAAGCATCTAATGAAATGACCATGTGGTTTTTTTTCTTTGAGTTTATTTATGTAGTGGATTACATTGATGGATTTCTGGGTATTGAACCATCCCTGCATCCCTGGGATGAAGCCTACTTGATCATGGTGAATGATCGTTGTGATCTGTTCTTGGATTCGGTTGTCAAGAATTTTGAGTATATTTGCATCAATATTCATAAGGGAAATTGGTCTGATGTTTTATTGTTGGGTCTTCGTGAGGTTTTGGTATCAGTGTAACTGTGGCCTCATAGAATGAATTGGGTAGTGTTCCTTCTGTTTCTATTTTGTGGAATAGATTGAAGAGTATTGGTATTAGGTCTTCTTAGAAGGTGTGATAGAAATCAGCACTGAACCCATCTGGTCCTGGGCTTTTTTTGGTTGGGAGGCTTTTAATGACTGCTTCTATTTCTTTAGGGGATATGGAACTGTTTAGATGGTTTATCTGATCCTGATTCAACTTTGGTAATTCGTATCTGTCTAGAAACTTGTCCATTTCCTCCAGATTTCCCAATTTTGTTGCGTATAGGCTTTTGTAGTAAGATCTGGTGATTGTTTGAATTTCCTCAGAATCAGTTGTTATATCTCCCTTTTCATTTCTAAGTTTGTTAATTTGCATACTGTCTCTTTGCCCTCTGGTTAATCTGGCTCTGGGTTTATCTATCTTGTTGATTTTCTGGAAGAATCAGTCCCTGGTTTTGTTGATTCTTTGTATAGTTCCTTTATAGTATAGTTTATATAGTTTATATAGTTTCTACTTGGTTGATTTCAGTCCTTAATTTGATTATTTCCTGCAATCTACTCCTCTTGGGTGTATTAGCTTCTTTTTGTTCTCGAACTTTCAGGTGTGCTGTTAAGCTGTTAGTGTATGCTCTCTCCAGTTTCTTTTTGGAGGTATGCAGAGCTATGAGTTTTCCTCTTAACACTGCTTTCATTGTGTCTGATAGGATTGGGTATGTTGTATTTTCATTTTCATTAAATTCTAGGAAGTCTTTAATTTCTTTCTTTATTTCTTCCTTGACCAAGTTATCATTGATTAAAGCGTTGTTCAGCTTTCATGTGTATGTGGGTTTTCTGTTCTTGTTGTTGCCTTGAAGACCAGTTCTCTCTGAGAGGAATTTGGTTTTGGAGAGCAGTGGTACAGGGTCAGCTCTGGGGTGCAGACAAAAATCAGAATGATCTATTTCCCAGCTGTCCCTTGCTTCCTCTGTCCTGATGGCTCTGCAAGGTCCCTCTTTATCCAGTGAATTTGAAGAAAAGTGGTGGTCTTGCCTGTGCTTGAAGGTATGTAGGCACTCCTGGGATACCAGCTCTCCTGGCACTATTTGAGCCCTGTGTCACAGGATCTGCTCTCCAGCCACCGAAAGAAACCGGAAGCCCATTCCTCAGTCCCTGTGTCCTGGGAATTCTGGGTGGGTCCCTGTGAGCAGTGAGGCTTGCCCACACTCCTGTGAGGCTAGCTTTCTCCAGGCACTCTTTGGCTTTGGAGACCTGGTGGTCCAGTCACAGGTCTCCGGCCACAGATGGATTCCAGAAAGCACTTTCCCCTGGCTGTTCCTCAGTCCCTGTATTCCAAGGATTCCGGGCGAGTCCTGCTGAGCAGTGTTGCTCCTCTTACCCCCTCTCATGGGCTTTTCCACACTCCTGGAATGCTACCTTTCTCCCAGCGCTATTTGGCTATGGATCCCTGGTGGCTAAGGCATAGGTCTCCCACCACAGATGGAAACCAGAAGGCTTCTTGAGAAAACTATAAATAATGTATGTGGTAACCAGTGTATGCTGCAACCCAGTCATTATTAACTACTTGGATAGTGTGGAATATTCAAAGAACAGGTACAATCAATATATCAAAATATGTATCAGCAACCTCTAAGGAAGAATAATTGGATTGAGAAGCAGTGTGTATTAAAGGAAAACAGTGTTGTCTAATGCCTTCTATGATTATAGGTTCTAGAATCACATAGACTTGACCATGAATTGAACACCTGATACTTACTGTGAACCCTGGGCAATTTAACCACTCTAATCTTTCATTTCTTTATTTCAAAATGAGGTTGGAATCCTTTAATCTTATAGCTAATTGTGAGAAATATGTGAGATACCTGTACTTAATTGTTGATATAGATCTTTATGCACAGAAAGTATTAAATGGTATCATTTATTATTGGACAACCTTTTCTATTCCCTCAAAATTATATCCGTTTTAATGCTTTTTTTTCTAGTACCAGATTGTATCTGTGTCCTCTAGTACAACATTATTTCAGATTAAGATTATTTGTCTTTGCATTCTTAGTATCTTACTAAAATCATAATAGAGGCTGTTGAAAGCTTATTATGTACTAATGACACATAGTTAATTTTACAGGTTTATTCCTTAATGTACATCTGTAAAGTAAAATTAATAATCATATTTTAAATTGTAAAATATGATGGGCATAAGAGTGAATGATACGTGCCCAAAACTACAGTGTGAGTGAAATATGATTTTACAAGAAACTACACTGCTACCTTTATCAGTATTACATCTGAACTGCATTTATTATATCTGGTTCTTTTTTTTCCCCTCTTCTAGGTTACTGGTACTATCACTATTCCCTTGTTTATCATGTTTGTACTTTTCAGACATAGGACCTGTTACCGTTTAATTTTCTTCTACCTTGACTTCTCTTCAAGTAAGTTGATTTTTTACGTGAATAAGAAAGTGTTAAGTTGACTTGAGTAAACATCATCTCTTCAGGCTTATCTCAGTTTAAGAATCTATCCACCTTCTTGCCAATGCTGTGAATAATGTTTCTATGGAATTTATTCTGAAATAGTACATCACCTACTCGATCATACAATGATACTTTCATGAAAAAAATGTATTTATGATTAACATAAGAGTTTTTAGATCCAGCAGTATGATAATATTTATTCTTGAAAGGTGTTTAAAAATAAGAACAAAGTACCAGATTTTATCAAATTACATTTATATTGATTTAAATAGTTCATGTATATTACGGCTAAACCAGTTACATGGTCAGACGTTACAACCTTAAGATTAAACAATAGATTGTTCAAGACACATCTCTTCATTCATTCACTCAACCATCTGGTACCTTTGTAACCATGGAAAATCTAGGTGATACATTCAAAATTTCTTTTCAAGCATCCCAGCTGCTTATAAATGTCCTTTGCAGCAAGGTAAAGATGAAGACTAAAGTAGCTTTTCAGAGATATTACACAGAATGCCAAAACTGAAATCTTTAGTCTGAATTCAAACCTCATTTTTGCAAAAAGCTTCATTGTAAAGCAGCCATTCCCAATTATGTCCTGTAATTTCCACACAGCTCTTAATGAAAATGAATGATTCACAACTATCAGAACTGTGAGTGAATTAAAATTATGGGTTGTAGAAAGGGATATTATACATTGAAATGACTTCTGTTTCTCTGTTAGTGGAGTTTAGTGAAATATTCTGTTGAATTTCGCTATATAAAAAGAACAGAGAACTGCTTTGGGGGCAAATAAATAGAATGTTCCCACCTCTAATGAAATGAACAAAGAAGACTTCCTCTGAGTATAGTTTGGAAGCTATTCAAGTAACTTCAAAATGTGTTTATCATTAAAATGTGTTAACGAAATGTGTTTGTAACTAAAAGTTAAAAACAAACCAATCTTCAAAGAAAGCTTTTCCTGAAACTAGGAAGTAACGAACAGTAATGAACTATTGTTCATGGTGTTCCATTTTCATTTGCTGAGTTTGGAGCTCCACTTCAGTTATAACTCATTTAGATAAACTCTCATCTTCACAGCCACAGCCTTATGTCAAGTTGGAAAAGAAACTTAGCTCATAACTCATTTCCACATACTAACAATTAAAATTTAGGTAGCATTCTTCAACTTCAAGTAAACAGCTGACCTTGGAAAAAAAATTCTGATTCCTGTAGGAGAACTTTCAGAATAGAAAGTACCTTTACTAAGCAACTTCTTGAGTATCCAAAACAAAATGTGTTCACCCACTATATGTACAAAACTTTTATATGAAATTCAATGAGGCTGCAATTCTGCAGCTTGGTGGTTTTTAATGGCTAACAGAATCATTTGAATGTTAATCTCAACAGGAATAATTTAAGATGGATTGTAGTCACATTTTGTTTAACAAGCCACAGGGAAAGGTTGTAAACAGCAAAATAATGACTTGCTAGGAGATCCTCTACTCCACAAAAGGTTTACTTTACTTTCACTCATGTACATTGGGTCATGTTGAGGTCCACTGAATGTATACCCCTACAACATAAATATAACAAACTCTAAGTAGAGATAAACAGTGTTAACCCAGGAATCATTGCTTGTATGTGTTTATATCATAGGGGGCTTAAGAACGCTTTGTGGTCTGTTTTTCCATTATTTGTTTTTTGAGTCTATAATATATTGGCACCATTTTTCTTTATGCCATTTCTTCCCTCCAAATCATCTCATATGCCGCTCTCTGTTCTCTTTCAAATTTATATCCTCTTTATTTGAATTGTTTTTACATATCTATGTATATACCTGGCAGGACCTGAAATCAGGTATTAGATTACTAATTGGAATTATCTTCTGTGGAGAAAATTATTTCTTCAGTCTCAGAGTTCCTTCATGGCCTGTACTTCCTTGTGTAGATAGAGTGGAAGACTCATGGGCTTTCCTCCATCTACTCTGTCATGCTTATTGTATTTTTTGTTCAGCTCACTTTTTGGCAGTCATGGGTGTAGTGTCTGGCATTATTAGGAGACACAGTCCCACAGCAAACTTCCAGATACTCTGGTTCTAACAATCTATCTGGCACTTCTTCTGCAATATTCCCTGAGTGTTAGCTCCATTGGGACTGGGATCCTCAACTCTGCATTTTGATTGGCTGTAGTTTTTTGTAATGGTCTTTTTCTCTCTGTGTTGCTAGCTTTTTTATCTGCTATTTTAATGACAATGGTTAGAATATACTCAATGGGTTATGATGGTTTAATAAAGTGGTAGTTGAAGGTTCTGTTCCAAGATCCTGAGAAGCTGCCTGCATTTCTGGTATCAGATGTGGTTTTCCTTTTGTTGAGCAACTTATTACGGCCTATTAGAGATCTGTTTGTTACCTCCAAGGTATATATCCCACCATTGCACATTTGGGGTTATGGTCCTTTGATGGTTGTTGCAATTTATTGGTATCATAACTGAGTAAGACTATTGAAAACTTGCATAGCACCTTCTGGAATGAGCTATATTTTTAATTTTTCACTATCCAAAGTTTGAGAATGGAGGTAACGATTTGTTTGGGGAATGACACTTTTGCTGGAGACCCATAAGAGTTAATTTTTTTTTTTAATTTTTTAATTTGAAATAGATTTTCTTCACACGTTATATTCTGATTATAGCTTCTCTTTCCCAGACTCTTCCCAGGTTCTCTCAACTTCCAAGCCACCCTAATGTACACAGGTTTTCATTCTTGCTCATTCAAAAACAAATGGACATGTAAAAATAATAATAATAAAATGAAAACAAGCAAACTTGAATAGGACAAAACAAACAAAAAGAAACAAAAAAGCCAAAGGACAAAACATAAGAAACACATACAGATACAGAGATATATACATTCACACATAAAGAAATCCCATAAAAGCACACAGTGGAAACTGTAATATATAAGCAAAATACTTACAAGGTTAAAACGTAAATAAAAACAAGCAAACACACAAGAACTCCAAAAAGACCATCCAGTTTGTTTTCTGTTGGTCATCTACTGCTAAGTGCAGGGCCTGCTGTTGAAGGATGGCTCCTAGTGAGACGCCACTGGCAAAAACTAATCTTTCCTCTATGAGAAGTTCTGAATTGGGGATGCATTGTGAGTTAGAGATGTGGGCTTGTATCTGCTTTCTCTCTCAGTGCTGGGATCCCATCTTACTTATATCTGTGCAGGCCTTGTATTTGCTGTCACAGTCTCAGTGTGAGTTCATCTGTGCATCAATCCTGTTACATCTAGAAGACCTTGTTTTCTTGGTATCTTTATCCCCACTGTTTCATACAATCTTTCTACCACTTCTTCCACAGCATTCTCTGAGCCCTAAGCGGAAGTATTTGATAGAAATATCCCATTTAGGATTGGGTATGTTAAGGCCTCTCACTCGCTATACAATGTCCAATTGTAAGTCTCTGTATTTGTTTCTAACTACTACAGGAGGAAGCTTCCCTGATGATGGCTGAGCAAGGCACAGGTCTATGAGTATAATAGAGTAAAATGGCTCATTGGGAGCCATTTTATTGCTACATTCCTTTAGCAAAAGAGTAGAATTTGGTTTCCCCCTAGGTCCATGGTTTATCGAGTCTCAGGTTCTCAGGTTCTTGGCCATCTGAGCGGTATCAGGCATGGGGTAGGTTCTATCTCATGGAATGGGCCTTAAAACCAATGGGATAATGGTTGGTTACTCTCACACTTTGGTACCATTATTGTACCAGTATATCTAGCAGGCAAGGCACCATTACAGATAGAAGGTTTTGTAGCTGGGTTGCTGTTAACTTTTCTCCTGTGGTAGTGTGAAGTGTCCCTTCCAGTACCCTGCACACTAGTCAGTAGGGGTGAAGGCTCTAGGTAGGCCCCAGCTCACTTGACTTCCCCATGTTCAATGAATTATATAGCTATTGTCTTCAGTAATATGGTGTTACCATCAGTTTGTGGAGGACAACTGATAGCCTTACCAATAGCCTGGGTTTCTTGGAAGTTTCCATGGGATACCTTTGGGCAACAACTTAATTAGTTGTAACACATCTCTGACACTGGAGGTTTCATTTGATGGTGAACAGTGTCTAGTTCAGACATTGTCTCCTCTGTTATTTGGTTACTCTATGTAGATCACTTTCATATATGTACATCCTTTAAGAACCTGAAGATGAGAATGGATGGGTGGGGGGGTGGGAGAATATCCCCATAGTGGCAGGGGAGGGGTCAGGGAATGGGGAGGTTCCATAGGGGAGATCTGGAAAGGGGGGAACATTTGAAATGTAAATAAAGCATGAAAAAAAGAAGCTTATTATATTAGGTTTACCTTTGGCCCCTGAAATGGCCCTTAGTTTTAACAGTCTCTTCTCATATTGTCTCCCTTCCCACCTTCTTCACTTCCCTTTCCCTATTTGATCCTCCCATTCCAGCCCTATCACACCCTACCCTTCATCCTTAACTGTCTATTCTAGTTCCCATTTCCTAGGAAAACCCTTCCCTTGTTCAGGGCTTGTCTAACTAGTTAGTATGCCAGGATCTCATTTGTTATAGGAATTAACCAGACCAATTGCTGTACCAACTAAGGATGGCCAACCTATCACCCACAGAATCAAAAATTATTACAATTTCTTAATCTACAAGGAATGACTAAGGAATAGGGATTCTATACTTGGACATCAGTTCTTGAGGCAACATGTGCATTTGAATGGAAGAATTAGGGTAAATGAAAAGTACGTATTATCTGGCATAGGCACATCTAGTTACTGTGTTTTACTTAGAGATAGTAAGATGTACTATTTATAGTTTGACCTCTGAATTTATTGAAGGACTGATGTTTGAAATAAAGCTGAGTATATACATACATGCACACATATATACATAAGTGTACATGACCTACTACCAGAAGACTAATAGTTTGTAAGACTAAGATCAGATCATTTGATGATAATATGTCATCTGATAAATACTAGTTAAACAATAAAAAGTTATGGTTTATTTTATGAAAAAAAATCACATACTGTAAATACTGGGATTTCTTATTGCCTATATTGATTTATTATATAATTAGTTGTACAACTATATCTGTATGGAATTAACAACCATGCCTGTGCTTTTACAATTCTCATTCAGAAAGTTAGTTTTCTAAATATATTATAAAATTTATTTTGCTGACAACTGATAAACATATGCATACCTAAATATATATGAATGTATATGTATGTTTCTCTAAATTATGGCCAACAAATTAAAATAGACAAAAAACATATGATACAGCTAATTTCTAAGACAAAAGTTAACTTATAAACCTAACTAATGAGATATAAGTTGCTGCTCATAAAGGGCTAAGTTATTTCTTTTTTATTTGACCTGTCCTTATTGAGTTCTCTTTTTGTGACAGAGGTAAAATCCTGTAAATAGCATCTCTTTTTTCGAGTATCAAGGTATAAAAGTAGCCATTTTGAGTGTGCTTGTTTCTGGTGATTTCAATAAATAAAAGATTTGGATATTTTGAGTTGTTAACTTGAAGAAACTTTAAGATTAACTGAAAGAGATGCAATATGAAAGCAAAAAAAAAAAAGAATTCTTTGGCTATAGGAGGAAATGGTAGTAGATGAGAATTTAATCTTAAAATGCCTTTAGGAATGAGGAGATATTCAGGAAGTTTCACCTCTGTCTGAGGAGCTATTGGCAACTGGCAGCTGCTAAGTTAAAGAGAGTCAGTTCTATTAGAGTATGTAGCCCTTGATAGGCATCCCATGTTCTAGCAGGGAGTCCTACACCACGTACATACTGGTGGCACTAACTGGACTCAGTGGAGCTACAACAAAAGCACCTAATGTTTGGAGAGATAATTGGTGATAAGAATAGTAGAGGGATGAAAGGAAAGTATTGGAGGGTGGGTTTTATCCAAACACATTATATTCGTGTAGGATATTCTAAAAACAAATGTAAAAACAAAGGTTAATTCAGCTGGAATGAATGGCCAATCATTTGTCCATGAGACCGCCTCAGGAAGATGATTCACCTTAAGCCATCCTAAGTACATGGGAGGAATAATTATTCTTTTGATGAGATAGTGTATTCTCCTAGTCCAGAAACCCCACCTTTGTACAATAGCTGCTATATTCGTGTACCTGTGTAAAGCCTGTCCACCTTTGTAATTCAGAAAAGTATCACTGCCCCTCCCCCTTTTTCTTTTGGATACTGGCCATGGTCCAGGCATGCTTTCACAGACAAAGTCAACTGTTTCACTTCTTCTCCTGCATGACTGCTTACAAGTGGTATAGTTGTTTCTATTCTAGGTTTTCTTTTAAATTTGGATAAAATTTTTCTCAAGCTTCAAACAGACAGCGACCTTTAACTTTGGATGAGCTCTTCCCTTAGCATGTAGGAATGTAGAATAAATGGAACCAGTGACTTGTTCAATATGACTTCCTAAATTACAGCTGATAATGGAAACATCTCTACATTTAGGTTTCTTTACTTTCACATTGTAGCCAAGGTACACAGGTCTAAAAATATACCAAAATTATTGGATAATTTTTTTCTGACATTGCTTTTGTATAACCAAACCAGGTGATCGATAATACAGTACTTATAAACTAGTTTCTGAAAATCCCAAGGTCATCTGATATTGAAATTACAAATCTCTGTTATGGTTTATTTTAGTATGAACATATTCCAAGTATCAGAGATATAAAAATACCTCATGGTTCTAGGGGCAGAACAAGTTATTTAAAACTAAGATGTAGAAATATGTATATATTGGCTCCACTGGCCATGCAATAGAATTTCAGTTCTAGAAATTAAATATACTGTAAAAAAAATGTTTTCAGCTAGTTATAATGGTGTCAAATCCATTCTATTATGAAGACTTTTGCTAATTATATGTCTTGCAAAATCATTTCCACCAATTTGGGGAAGATTATGTTTCATCTAATAATCTTCATTCTTATAATATTTTTCATTATTTAACCTTTATTCTTTCAAGGTAAAACTGAAACACTGTTTTTTTTTAAATCCCAATTATACACACTTAATTTCTTTGTGAATTTTCCAAAGTGGCAGTAAATATTGAACCATAACCAAGATTTGTGAAATATTGTATAGTCATTACCTCATTAAATGTAATAAGCCCTATAATGACTCTTACAGAAACACTCAGGTGTGGCCCAGATTGACTCAGGTGTACTCTGACCTGCACCTGCATCAAAAAGCTGAACAGCACTTGAGAGAAACAGAAATAAATAGATGTCTACTTTCTATCAGCAGGGTGCATTGCACACCAGGAATATTTGTTTCAATCTTAATTAAATATTGTCAACACATATTAAATCCTTGTCATGTAAATGATAAAAATTCCACATCTTGGGAGGAAGGAACGTATGAAGAAAATTTGAAGGCCTAAGGGAATAATTTTAAAGTTTAAGTAAATAAGAGAAAGCAAGGTCTGTGTTCAGTAATAATAAAACAAAATAATTTTTGAGGGAATTTTAAAACAAAATTTCAGTTACTTATATAGATAGGGTCTATCTATGTAAGGATGAACTTAAATCTCTTAGATATTCATAGGTGTTTTTCACAAGTATTGATCAGAAAGGTGCCTCTTAAGTTAATCAGTTTTTAATGTAAAGTAGATGTAACTCCTTACAGGCTGCTGTAAAGGAACCCTCCTTTCCCTTTCCCTAGCACCCAGGAATTGAGTTGATGAAAGATAATCAGCTTTCCTCCCTTCTATCTTGTTTGTATGTCCTCCATGAGGATAAAGTGACCTACTATTCATTCCATTATGTCAAGAAAACACTGGCCAAGTCCCTTTCTCTGTCTTTTTCTTGGAAGAGCTATATTACAGCAGATGTTGTGTGACTTCTTTCCTGTATTTTTCTCTTTTGAGAAAAGAGTCTAACCCCACATGTGTTGTTATTGTGTATAAGCAGGGACTGTATTTCTAGGAGACTAGACCAATCCATCATCTGAACAAATGCAGGATGTGGTATGAACCTTTAGCTAGCATGAAAATTTGAGATACTTTCATATCTTCAACCTAAACCTATACTTTGAAAATTATAAAATAATTGGTGAACCAACCAAGGACTACACATGGAGGGACCCATGGCCCCAGCAGAGAGAGGATGGCCTTATTGGGCTTCAATGGGAGAAGAGGCCCTTGGTCCTATGAAGGCTGGATGTCCCAGTGTAAGGGAATGCAAGGGTGGGGAGGCAGGAGTGGGTGGGTGGGTGGGGTAACACCCTCATAGAATTAGGGAGAGGAGGTATGGGATAGAGG